>JAWNNK010000858.1:0-162500 GCA_035045065.1 Hirtodrosophila trivittata
TCCTCACAAGAGAGAACGTAGAAGAACGAAAGAAACAAGAACAGCGCGAAATGGAGAGAGCGCGATAAACAGTTAGTTTGCCGGCGAGTCTTTACGTTTTGGAGCTTGAGGCCCAACAAACAAACGGAGCAACAATCCAAATAAAAACTGTTAAGGAAGTCGCTAAAAGCAGCACACAATTACCACTAATAATGTTTATTTACTAATAACATCTTAATTAACACCCCATAGACAAGAACCGGAGCACACAATTCGAACATATGCACCAAAGATCCACAAAATTTGTTCGCTGGGTTACACTCAGTCTCAAAGCGTGTGCTGTCTGACTCCACGTATATTATTTTGGACACGTTTTTTTTTCTTTTGTTTTTGTTGGTGTTGTAACAGACAAAACGTGAATGGAAAGAAACTGACGATTGTGTCTATGTAAATTATGATTTGTTCGTACACCGTGTATTGATTGGTTAGAATAGTAACTTTTTCTTTCGTTATTCAGGTATTTTGGCGTTACGTTTCACTAAGACTTTGTTAGGATAATAACTTTTTTTTCGTATAACTTTTGGCGTTAGCCTTTTGATTAGGAAAAAGTTGGTAGCTTTCGCCTATGGTTCGGAGCTTTGGCGTTAGCCTTGTAGTTTCGAACGATGTGTATTGAGTTTGATTAACACTTTGTCGTTATTTATTTTCTTTCACTTCTTAAAAAACTTGAATTTCACCTTTTTGTGTTTAAAATAATGTTTTATATTTGGGTTTTTAGACCGAGTTGGGCGCCAATTATGGAATATCGAGTTAGCGGGAGACAAAGACGTGCGCGTTAGTTTAGTTCTATCTTTATTCTAATTCTGTTTTAGAGTTACAATTATGTTGAAGCCGGCAGAGCCGTCAACATTTTCCGCGGTAATGCTGAGCTTGCGCCTCGTGCAAGGCTTCAGATTACCGCATCGAATGTTCCGTACGGGTATGCTGACCGTGTATTCCGCATGGTCAGCGACTTTGGGGCTTATTACCCTGGGCCCCACTTCGACACTCAATTACCCGGTTGGAAATCCGAATAACTATACTTAACTATACTTAACTTATATATATAAATATATATATTGTTGTGTAGGACTAAGTTGAAATTGTCCTACGGCTATGCCCGCCCTACCTGTAAAGATGGTTGGTTCCATCTTTACCCATAATGCACAATGTTAATGCTGGTGCCCTTCTGGGTATGTATTTACTTCATGATTATTATAGTTTAATTTTTATTTAATTTGGCTTATTCTTAAATTTCATTTTTTTTTCTGCAATTTGCAATTCAGAACATAGTTTTATTTTGTATATAGTCTGCTATGCTGTACTTACAATTTACACAGATGGAATAAGATCGTTGTCGACAGGCCTGTGGACCACGTTGCTGTATGTGGCTTCAAAAGGCATTAGAATAATATATTATTATTATTATTTCAAAACATACATACCATACCACATTAATTTACTGATTGGAAGTTAATTTCTTAATTTATTGTTTTTTAATTTTACCTATTTACCAGTATTTTCAATTTAAATTTATTTTGACTGTTTTTTTTTTTTTTTTTTTGAAAAAGTAAGCGGTGCCAATACACACGCATACACGCAAACCCCAAACTCCTTAGGGTTCAACAATTTCACAAAGCTCGATTCTTTTCATTTGAGGCGTATTCTTGACCTTGTCCATTTTGGGCTTGTTGCAGTGTGTTGAAATATGGCCAAGCTCACCACACTTAAAGCAGGTTACTTCGGTGTTTTGATGGTGACCAAATCTGCTCTTGCCGCCAATGTTCATAGCATAAGACGAACCTGCTGCTGTTTAGCTCTCCATTCGATTATCTTCTGGCCCAGAGTTCTACAGAAATAACACAAAATCAAATTTTTTATTTGCATTTCCATTAAAATTCGCCATGGCTCATCTGCGTTATTAGGTAGCGAGCCAGATCCCTCTTCTGATGTAAGATCGTTATTATTTTTTTCTGCCATTGTTATATGCTCAGCGTGTTTCGGTCTTGTCGCAGTTCTTCACGTAACTGCCCTGAGTCAGCATTTCTTTTATTTCTACCCCTACCGAGCCACACTCGGTGACTGCGACACTACGCTATCGCCTCGCTATAAAAGTTCTTCACAGGTCGACAAGATGCAGATAGCCAATCACAACACGACTAGAGGCTAATGCAATATTACCATAATGATGACATTACTATTCTGTTGGAATACCCGAAAAGCATATTCACACACACAACCATAAACCCAGTATACACCGATATATATAAGGTTGACAGCTATCTCCCTTCCGCCTTTTTGTCTTTTGAATTTCGTGGCTATGTACAAAGCGCTATAGCAACAATATTCCAAAAATAGTGAATGTTTGGCGGCCGCAGAAAATTTCATACCAAATATGGTCGAAACTGTGGTTTAACTTTGTCAACTGTGAAGAGGTTGATTGAAAAATTTCGGGAGACAGGTTCCGTCCAAAAATAAACCGTTCAAATGCCAAAATTGAAGCAGTACGTGAGAGTGTCGGTGACAATCCGGAAACATCAATTTGGCGCCGTGGACAAGAATTGCAAATTTCATACGTGTATGAAAAGCCATGGAGGCCATTGTGTTATTCTCAATGTGTTATTCCATACATAACCCTATCCTATGTACTTCATGATTAAAAAAAAATTTACAATGATAGAAACAAAATATTTTGTGTTTTCTACATAATTCAAAACTTGCGTTGCTTTTGGAACACCCTAAATTTAGACATATTTTCGAACCCACAATAGTCATATGCTTTATCTTATGTCTTCTCCCATCCTAAGTGCATAATTGATTCGTCAATTTGCTTAATTACAGACCATTTAAACCATCGAGTTCTTCCATTTCGCTGTATAGTATTCATGCTATCAAGCTCTTAAGTTTTTGCAACGTCCTCGCCAAGAGAATTTTCTTTCAATTTTTTTACGATATTTACTTTTTCAGAATCTTGACACTGTTCAGCCAAAAGCGAATTACTAGATATTTCTGCCAAACTAACTCGTTACTCAGGAATTTTGCAAGTTGTAGCAATCAAATCAGCTAAAGGCAGAGTTCTGGAGAAAACGTCAACATGAGCCAATCGTTTACCTTCCCTATACTGTAAGTCAAATGTAAAAGACTCTAAATAAGCCCTCAATCTTTACACCCTGGGAGATAGGTGATGTTTAGTTCTTAATGCTTTAAGTGAGTTACAGTCAGTACAGAGAACAAAATGGTAACCCAATAAATAAAGGTGGAAATGTTTTATAGATAAAACAACAGGAAGAGTCTCCAAATCATAAAAATGATACCGTGACTCAGCAGATGAGGCGCCCTTACTAAAATATTCAATGACATGAGACTTGTTCTTGATATTGTGTAGCAAGACGGCACCGTATCCACGACAATTTGCATCGGTATGCAACTCTATTTGATACTGCGGATCAAAAATGACTAAGACTGGCTTTTGTGTAAGGATAGAAATCACTTTTAGCCTAAATTGTTCATGATCTGGCCTCCAAATGAATTAATTTTTCTCTGAAGTTAAAAGATATAACGGCTTCATAAAGCAAAAAGATTCCCTGTGTGAATTGTCGAAATAAGACGCTATCCCAATAAATTGCGTAAAGCAGTAACCGACTGAGGAGGTAGCAAAGCAGGTAACGCTGCAATTTTAAGCGAATTCGGACGAATTGCACCTGCATTCACTGCGTATCTCAAATATTGAACTTAAGACTCAAGAGCAATATGAGACCGTATTAATATTTAATTCACAGCAATCAACGCATAAACGATGAGACCCATCTTTTTTTGTTAAGACCAAGACCAAGAAGATCACCCTATGCAAGTCCCATAATGACTAGCATTAATCTTGTCTCGCACTAATTCTCTTTTGTTTGGGCTTACTCTACATGATTATCTTTGAACAATTTTTCTTGGGTCTACTAATTAAATTTTCATTCTACCCGAGCTAACTCTAGACGAAGAAATTTTATTAATAAAATAATTTAGTATTTTTCCAATAAACCTTTTAATTTATCTCTATCTTCCTCAAGAACATTAGTATTAAACTTATAAAATTTTTCATCATTTGAACAATGGTTTACAGTTTTGGATCTGAGAATTTCGAATTTTCCTGGTGATATTATGACATTGAATCCAGGAGACAGAACTTCTCGACCAATAATGATGTCATTCTTCAAATACTTATCTTCTGTACTGTCCAGCCTACGAACTATTATTCGCCTTCTCCTATTAGTGGATCTAAGAGCGTGATTGCAATTGATTCGTCGGTCAGCAACACTGTTCTTAGTTCTCCCAAGACATTGTCCGTATCTATTCCCCTTCATGCAATTAGGGCTACTAAGCCCCTGATAGCCGCGTCAATAACGAAACATATTTTCGTCTCTAGACTTGTCCTGACACTTCGATTGATGATGTTAAGTCCTACATCCAATCGAAGTCAAAATTATCTGATTTATCTGTTGATAAATTTAGATTTAGCAATGCCAGAGAATTAAGCTCTTTTAAAATTAGTGTTCCGGCGGAAGCATTCAACACTTTATGTTGCAAAAACTTCTGGCCGAAAGATTTAATTATTAAAGAGTTTGAGTCAAGTAGAAGAAATCGGCCTCCGATTTCTCTGCCTTCTTCATCTTCTTCATCCTCATCTTTTAACAATGTAACAAAAAACTAACACTTTCCATAACTTATCAGAATGTTAGAGGGCTTAACTCTAAACTTAATAAGCTTTATGTATACAGTTTTTCGTTTGATGCTTACATTATTATCTCTACTGAAACCTGGCTAAAGCCAGATTTAGATTTTTCATTATTTTGCAATAAATACACATCTTTTAGATGCGATCGTTTGTCGCGTATAGGAGGTGGTGTCCTTATTGCTGTAGACTCTGATCTTCTATCAGAATCTATTTTTTCTCCTTGCCTAACTAACATTGAATTGATTGCCGTTAAAATTATATATAAAAATGTTTCTATATATATAACGTGCTCTTATATCCCACCACAGTCCGATCTATCTGTATACCTAGAGCATATTTATGCTTTTGAGTCCATTTCGTCACTATTTTCTAGTAGTGATTACCTCTTTGTATTTGGTGACTTTAATTTACCGGATGTGGTATGGTCTGATTCTCCATGTGTTTTGATGACATCCACCTCTCACGAATTTATCAATTCGCTTTTAGAAATGTCTGTCTCTCAAATTAATCCGGTTCGAAACTGTAATGGTCGTCTACTTGACCTTATTTTTGCATCGGATCCTTTTTCTAGTACTGTAATACAAACTTGTCCTTTAGTTGTCCCCGAAGACCCATATAATCCTACTTTAGACTTAGTTTTTGAACTGCCTACATGTGAGCATATTTGTTCTATTAACCCGGTCGTTAAATCACGCTGTTTTCATAAAACAGATTTTATAAAACTTTATTCATTAATTTTAGAAACAAACTGGTCGCAACAGTACTGTTGTACTGACATTAACAGTGCTACTTCAATCTTTTATAATATTATAAAATCACTTTTTTATCAATGCGTTCTAGATGAGCTTCCCAGGAGAACTAATAGAGCTCCTTGGTTCTCTAAAGAACTAGCAATGCTTAAAAATGTGAAGTCTAGATATTATAAAAGATGTAAAAGTTCGAATAATCCTTCAGATTTTTCTCGTTATGTTATAGCCAGAACAAATTTTGTTGTTTGTAATTCGCGTTGTTACAATAACTTCCTTATTCGTTGTCGTTTGCAATTTGCCCAGAATCCTAGGCAGTTCTACAACTTTGTCAATACTAAACGAAAAACTTCCTTACTGCCCTCATCTGTTTCTTATGAAGACATGAAAGCAAATACTGATCAGGCTTCAGCCGATCTTTTTGCAGAATTCTTCCAAACTACTTATTCATCTTGTAATTTACTTCATAATTCCCCTTATCCGTATACCTTGCCGAAATCTAACTGTATTTTTAGTCCTGTGATCCTGCAAAGTTCGTTACTTAACGAACTTAACTTAATCAAGCCAAGTTATTCACCAGGCCCAGATGGAGTACCAGGATGTGTACTAAGGCACTGTGCTGATTCTCTATGTAAGCCCTTGCTTAAATTATTTGAATTGTCTGTTAACTCGTGCTCTTTCCCAACCATTTGGAAGGAATCATTTATAATTCCTCTTCACAAACATGGTTCAAAGTCTGATGTTAAAAACTATAGGGGTATTTCCAAATTATCCGCGAAGCCTTAAGTGTTTGAGAGGATGATAACATCTCAACTACAACACTCATGTAGCTCTATCATTTCACCCTGCCAACATGGTTTTGTTAAATCGAAATCTACTACCACTAACTTATTTGAGCTTACCTTCCTTGTTTTTAAAGGTTTTCAGAACAAAAAGCAGACTGATGTAATTTACACAGATTTCAGCAAGGCTTTCGATTCCGTTAATCACTATCTCTTGCTTAAAAAACTTAGTACTATCGGATTTCCACACAGCCTTCTTATGTGGATTTCCGAATATTTTTCTTGTAGAACCCAAAAAGTTCTCTTTAAATTCTCATTGTCCAAGCCTGTCTTTGTTACCTCTGGTGTACCCCAGGGTAGCCACCTTGGGCCTTTACTTTTTAATTTATTTAGTAACGATCTCCCGTCTATTTTCCTTCACTCCTATGTACTAATGTACGCCGATGATGTGAAGCTGTGCTTATCATATAATGACAACAACGGTCCTTATTTATTGCAATCGGACCTGGATTTGTTTTTTGCTTGGTGTAAATGCAACTTGTTATTTCTGAATTGCTCTAAATGTAAGGTTATGTCATTCTATAGAAGTACGCCTCACACATTTAATTACATGCTCGACTGGGATTCTCTGGAGAGATTAGACTGTGTCACCGATTTGGGAATTCTTCTCGATCATAGATTAAAATTTGACAAACATATCTCGCTTACAGTCAACAAGGCGACTCAATCTCTTGGATTTATCAAACGATGGTCTAAGGAATTCGACGACCCTTGTACAACTAAGCTGCTATATACTTCTCTTGTTCGGCCTATTGGCGGAATACGGATCTTGTGTGTGGTCTCCTCAATATTCGGTACACCAAGACAGAATTGAGTCTGTTCAAAAGAAGTTTCTTCTTTTTGCTCTTCGCTGCTTTAACTGGGTTCCAGGTACTGATTTGCCTTCATACCACAGTAGATTGCAATTAATTAACCTCCCATCTCTTACTAACCGTCGCATGATGCTGGGAGTTCTATTTTTACATAAATTAATAATTGGCAAAATTGACTCATCTCTGCTATTGAGCCAAATTAACTTTTCTGTATCTTTGAGACGTACTCGTAACTCTACACCGATTTCTCTAAATACTTGTAATACTAACTATTCTCTGCATGAACCTTTTCGAGTTCTCTGTGTTGACTATAACATACTTTTCCGAGTCTTCAACTCAGAGTCCTCTTTTGATACGATTAAGAACCATATCCTTAACTTTTTAGCACGTAGTAACTTGCACTAATTTTCATTACTAATCATAGTGATCTGATTGGGTTTTTCTGGGTTTTTCCCAATCCTCGCAACAAATGTTGGATCATTTAATATTCTTATTTTGAACACCGCAGACATTAACTTAAAGTTTTTACTCAAATTCTTCATTTTAAATTTAAATTTTATTTTTTCAGTTTTAATTTATATTAAAAATAATATTGTTACTTTAAAATTTTGGTCTACTTTTGACATTAAATAAATAAATAAATCAATAAATAAATAAAATAAAAAATAAATAAAACATGGAAAAATATTTCATATTTCCGCCCTACCTGTAAAGATGGTTGGTTCCATCATTACCCATAATGCACAATACAATAATTGGCTTATTCTTAAATTTCATTTTTTTCTTAAGCAATTTGTAACTAAGTGGGCATATAATTTAGTTTGATGTTCTGAAACTGCTATATTATTCAGAACCTAGTTTTATTTTGTATATAGTCTGCTATGCAGTACTTACAATTTACACAGCTGGAATAAGATCGTTGTTGACAGGCCTGTGGACCACGTTGCTCTATGTGACTTCAAAAGGCATTAGAATAATATATTAGTATTATTATTATTTCAAAACATACATACCATACCACTTTAATTTAGTTATTGGAAGTTAATTTTTTTTTTTAATTTTACATATTAACCAGTATTTTCAATTTGAATTTATTTTGAATGGTTTTTTTTTTTTTTTGAAAAAATAAGCGGTGCCAATAGAAATTGCAGGCCACAGTCTTAAAATAATAATCAACAATTTCACAAAGCTCGATTCTTTTCATTTGAGGCGTATTCTTGACCTTGTCCATTTTGGGCTTGTTGCAGTGTGTTGAAATATGGCCAAGCTCACCTCATTTAAAGCAGGTTACTACGGTGTTTTGATGGTGACCAAATCTGCTCTTGCCGCCAATGTTCATAGCATAAGACGAACGATTCTGTTGATCTTGTGATCTTGTAGCCTAGTTTTCTACAGAAATGACACAAAATCAAATTTTTTATTTGCATTTCCATTAAAATTCGCCATGGCTCATCTGCGTTGTTAGGTAGCGAGCCAGATCTGTCTACTGATGTAAGATCGTTATTATTTTTTTTCCGCCATTGTTATATGCTCAGCGAGTTTCGGTCTTGTCGCAGTTCTTCACGCAACTGTCCTGCGTCGGCATTTCTTTTACTTCTACGCCTGCCGAGCCACACTCGGTGACTGCGACACTACGCTATCGCCCCGCTATAACAGTTTTCACAGGTCGACAAGATGCAGACAGCCAATCACAACACGACTAGAGGCTAATGATGACATTACTATTCTGGTGGAATACCCGAAAAGCATACTCACACACACAACCATATACCCAGTATACACTGATATATACCTGTATATAATACAAGTATAGTGACATATTCTCGTCCACACTACACCCACTTCAAAGACAAACAAATATAATGCGACAGTTATTACTGCCGCACTAAAAATCCAATTAACTAAAAACTCATACTCAGCATTTACATGAATGGAAACAATAACCAATAGATCGATGCGCCAAAACCCCGCTTTTAGCATTAATAATACTGTAAACAATCAACCAATACGGTGGTACGCTTAAAATCTTTTAAGCATCATTGAATCAGGTTTAGGCTAACCATCAAATAAAACACAACATACTGAATTTTTTATCGCGTTTTTTGTTAAAGGTGTTAGCGTTGGCCTTAGTGTCCAACAATGGTCATTTGTTCGATTCAAAAGTTGTAGTTTACACAATTGGCGTTGCTGGTAGGATACTTAATTGTATCCAAGAAAAGAACCGTGAGTGAAAAATTAATTAAATTTCGTAATCCGTAAACAAGCTGGCAATAATACGTTCATTTCTTTTTGCAATAACCAGGATCGTAAATTCAACAAAAGTTGAAGAAACAATTGACAAATAAATAAGTTAAATTAAGTAAAAAAAAACTGAAAATTAAATTAAGTGAAATCAAAACAAAAAACAGAAAGTTAAATAAAGTGAACAACAACAGAAAATAAAATTTAGTGATACATTAAACAAAAATACATTAAATAAAAATACATTAAACAAAAATAAACATACAAAACCAAAATATGGCTCTACCAATTGTTGCCCACTCCGATTGACAACGTTAAAGAACAGAAACTTAGAGGATCCTCGAAGACAACTGAAAGACAACTCTGTATTTACTGGAGATCCGTCAGCACTATACACTTTCGTCATTATGGTCGCCTATATAATATCCCTCTATCAGACTGAAGATATACGACATCGAGTAAAAAGAAATCTTGATGGACCGGTCACTAGATCATTGAGTTTACCGAGCATTCAGGATTGGTCCACATTGAAGTTAAAGCTAATTTCGGAATATAAGCCACAGACGCCAAACTACAAGCTGGTAGAAGACTTCCGTGAAATTCCATACAAAGGAAATCTGCGAGCATTCTGCGAAGAGGCGGAAAAACGACGATAATTACTTGTTTCTAAGTTACATTTAGAAGGTAAAACTGCTACCTCATGATTTATCTCGAAGCAATAAAAGATTCCATTAAAATGTTAATTCGATGACTACCACTAACACTATATACTTCTTTAGTACATCATATTACCAGACTTAAGATCCTTAATTATTATAGCCCAGAATGAGGGAATTAATGAAGAACATGCCAATGCTGGCATAAATAAACAGAATGAAAAATAAAATTCAAAGCCAAAATCCAAATACATTCTAAATGAGTTCAATCAATCAAACTTATTTCCAAACAAGGTATCCACAATATTCCCAACCTCTACAACTTAATTTTAACCCATACCAATACTCACCCAGACAATATTCTCAACCAATACAACATAATTCTAACCTATACCAATACTCACCCTGACCCAATGTTCTATAATCAACCTTTGACAAACAGTCAAAACCAATAATAAATTTGCAAATGCACAACCTATCTTCAATAGGAATTCAGTCCCTCAAACAACACAACAAGCCCCCATGTTTAATAACAACAACTTTCAGTCAAAACAATCGTTTAAAAGACCTAGACCCTCAGACAGTGAACAGAAAAAAATATCTATTGATGAATCCAGATTGCAAAATGCTCAAGAATATAAACCATACGAACAAAATTATGACCAACAGCAAAATTATGACCAACATAAATATTATGATCAACACCAGTACGAACAAAACTATTCTGACTCCCAATAATACAAACAAAAAGAATATGAGACAAAGTTCGACGAAAATTTTCAGTTACCAGCCCCGGACAATACTAATACTTTTATTTTATTTTTTTGGTTTATAATATATTTTTATTTGTAATCTGTCTTACGACAATCGATAAATTGCTTAGAAAATAAGATTAAAAGGATTGTTCAAGCTCCAGTGAGCATAAACAATATAATATATTACAGACTAATTAACTAACAACTCTACTTAGTAGCTTTATTATATTATATCTTTTTAATCGTCTTAGTTCACTACTATTATCTAACAGGTCTAGGGCAAGATTATTATCGTGGTTGTGCATTCTATATATATATATTATATATCTCTTAGCACGTCTGGTGATTTCATCTTTAACGAAGCGTATATTTAAATCTTTGTGGATGTCAAAGTTGCTCATATACCAAGGAGCACCTGTTATGTTCCTCAGGGTAAGTACCAATACTTAGAAATAAAACATAAAAGTAAAACATTCAAATGCTTAATTGACACAGGATCCATAATAAATATGATGCAAAAAAAAATATATTTTCATTCCCAATCCAAAATAATAAATGTGATGTTTATACATCAAATAGTATCATGACACTTATTGAATTCGTTATCTTACTCAGCCATAACATATTTAAAATTCCCGAACAATTTTATTAATACAATATAATTTCTCTAAAGATTACGACATGTTAATTGGCATAAAATTGCTTAATAGGGCAGAGCCTTTTATAAATCATATAAGTCTCAAAGTTACACATTTTGACAAATCATATCTTCTTGTAAATTCAGCTCAGATGATGATCAAAATTTGTTTACACAACAAATATTAGAATCAAAAACAAATTCATTTCCAACAAAAACTTTTAGTTTTGCCCAATTTAGATTGGACCATCTCAATCAAGAGGAAGACTTTAAACTAAGGAAACTATTACGTAAATACAGGAATCTTCAATATTTACTTTCACAAATACAATTAGACTCCGACCACTGTAAAATAACTAACAGAAATAGAATCACAAACTATTATAAAACACAGCTTAAAAAATAAAGGAAAATTAATCAAATCCCAATTCCGCAGTACAGTGATTATATTACTCGTGTTAATCACCACATGCCACACTCAACAAATTAAAGTGAAAGTTGACTAAAATAAAACAGTTCGCACACGCCTCTATAGGTTGATTGAAGAAAAAAAAGAACAGGTAGACGCATAGTTGACCAGTTATTAGATGCCAATATCATAAGACTAAGTTCCTCGCCCTGCGAAGCCTAGTGTTAAGTGTCCGACTTCGGACCAGATATCAAAATAAGAGTTGTGCTAAAATGTATGCCTGTTTAGACATGGCAAACAGATTTCACCTAATCGCGGTGTACCCGAATTCAATAGAGCGGACGGCATTTGTAACTCTACATGAACAATTTGAATATTTAACCATGCTATTTGGTCTTATAATTTATTTTATGTGTTTCAAAGGGCTATTAATCGTTTATTGGAAAATAAATTAAATACGACAAAAAGTTATTTCCATTCTGAGTAACGAACCTGTTCTAATTTTATTCCACTCGTAATTTTCAATTTAGCGTTACCCGGACGCAAGTGCGGACGTTTATGAGGAGTATTTTAGCAAACGAATGTCATTTGCAAAATCCAAATATCACTCGTATGAGTTAGAGACTTGTTGTTTATAACTGATAAAGCAATAAAGCTGAGTTGACTAAGAGAGGACATTGGTGGTGGTCGTACATGCAATCTTTTGAATTTAAGATAGAGTATAGAATAGGTGGGCAAATTGATCTTGTAGATTTCCTCTCTTGAAACCCAGTGTCAAAAGGTCACAGAAAGACAGCAGGTATGGCCGTAATGCCAGAAGTTACTGACAACTTATTGTTGGCCAAACGGCAAAGAGATGAAGACACATAGTGTATTGTGTTTAAGTTGCGTAGCATTGAGCTTTCTGAGGATCTTGCCAAAATTATTACCGAAAAAGCGTTTAGGTGTTATACTATCAATAATGACATGAGGGGATAATGCAACCTGGTTGGAAAAAATCTTTTGGGAAAATTTACATTTACGGACATTCATTGGTTCGAGATTATATTATGTCTATTATGCTATTATATCCCCAAATTCATTGATAAATATATAACGGCTAAATTACACACCATCGCAAAATCCGATATTTCGTGGCACACTGTTTATATCGAAATCACTGGGAAACTTTCGGGAAAAATTATCAGAAGGTATACTAGTTTATAATTATCCAAGTAGATGCTATTATTAACTACGTTTCTTTTTCGCACATGGCAGAAGTTGTATTGTGGTCTGAAATATCATTGTTTGACGTCCCTTCTCGCATGATGGCAGATCAAGATCGTAGTTTCTATAGTACAGCGTTTTGTGGTTTCTGCTCTGCGCAAACGATATATTTACACCAATTGCAACAAGTGCCAGTATGGCCAATGGCCAAGTGGAGAGGATAATCAGTACTATTAAGTTCATGTTAACTGCGGTTGAAACAGTTCAGGGATCGTGGCAAGACTCTTGACACAAGGTTCAACTGTCTCCAATAAAGTGACAAAATAATATCAAATATAATAAGGCCAGATTTGATTATTATATAGCGATTGTTGTAAGACATATATTTGGTGATTATTTTTTGATTAAAACTGAATAGTAATGAATGGTAATAGAATGAATAAATGGTAATAAAAACTTGAATTTTTAAGAAATCATAAGATTGTCATGTGAATTACTGAATTGTTTGAATATAACGTAGTGGTTATCCGAGCTCATGGCGTAGAGTAGTGAGTAACTCAAGGTCAAAGAAAATTTAATAATAATTTTGTTACTTTCGAAAAGAAAAATCAGCTTATGGAAATAATACATTTTTAATTTTGTAGGTAAAAGTAAGAATAATATTAGTCCCAAGATGCTTTAAAATGAGCGCTCACAGTTGACCGGAATAGAGGTAGAATAATCACAAGACATATTTAACCGTCGACTCGTTTGATCGCAACGATTGATGTTTTATTACTGAAATTTGTATTACTTTTGACAAATTTTATAAGTGCCTGACACAAAACAGGCTATACAAGACAATACAGTTACGAACACTAATATATGAGCACAGAGACAAACTAACCAGCAAACACTGGTCATAGGTCTCCAGAGTACATAACAAGTTTCGAGATAATTTGTTCACAGTAAGGCAATGGTATAAATTGGAAATTTTGATTCCAAGAACATTGAATACACCTTTGACAATCGGCAGAGATAAAGAATCTGAATCGACAAAGGACACAGATACTGAAGACCCTGTATCCGATCTCAACGAAGAATCAGAGTCGGATAAGACGAAATATGTATTAGCAGCGGTAATAACATTACCCGTATCGTCAGATCACGTGTATTCTGATTCAGATCAACAGTCTGATAATAATGCGACAAATGAAAGAAATATTACCATGACAGATACGTTAGCGGCTGCTAGTGCAAATATAAAAGAAATTTCTTCTGCAGTAAATAGCAAAAATAAAGACCACGATGTTGTAAGGCCGGCCTAAGGCCCGGCTTACATCGAGTCATATAAGATAGAGTATAAGTTAAAGTTAGAGCGCACGGAGCGCAATAGAATGTAAGATAATTATAAGAGCGCATGGAGCACAATAGAATGTAAGATGATTATAAGAGCGCATGGAGCGCGATAGAATATAAGATAATTATAAGAGCGCACGGAGCGCGATAGAATATAAGATAATTATAGGAGCGCACGGAGCGCGATAGAATGTAAGATAACATAGGAGCGCACGAAGCGCGGTGGAAAGATAGAATAGGGTAGGGAGTCATGACTCACCACAGGCTCGGGCAATCCCGAAAGCCGATAGAGGCACAGGCGAGGCTTTATGGACGAAGCTGGACAAGGAATGATTCATTCGGTCCGGGACCAAAAAGCGAACAATAACTTTAACCAGACTGTGCGTGTAAAAGGCTTTCGAGCGTTTCTCCGGAAGCAGTGATAAGTGCCAGAAGTCGAGATATCCAAGGAAGACCTCAAGACGTGGAAAAGGGGCCGACAATCCAACGGAGCACCAAGTAAGACATAGCCAAATAAGTCGGCTAAATCATACCTCGCATACTGTTAGAGCAAGTGAGGTATTCTAGGCGGTTGTACCGATGCGTATCCTACATGCCCGAGCGTACGGTATTCCACGCTCGCCGCGCATGTACCGTTACATAACCGAGCGTCATCTGACCTTTACGTGACCGCTAGAGTCTGCGCCATCCAGGCGCTAACGGCACGTCGATTAGCTCCTCGCTATCTTTCCGTCGTACAGGGTATTCCTTAGTGTAGGCGTCTACCGCACTAAGAGTAGCCAAACACGGGACGATAACCTCTTCTTGGCTTATGCCTTTCTCTCCTTCCTCATACTCGAGTATAGGCGAGGCCATACCCTGTATGTTAACAAATTAATCGAATTAGAAACTAAGAATACCCAATAAAGATTGTTCAAACTACAAGCCGCCATCTTCGCGTTCCTTTCTTTGTGAGCTCCACGCCCTTAGTTCACGGGTAGGACACCCCTTACAAATATTCTTGTACGGAAAAACCCTGGCTAGACTGAGCCCGTACCCGTTAGGTAGAATTGCCCCTTTACAAATTCTAATAAATCCAAGGCGACACAACAAAATAAAAAGGGCCAAGGACCAAGACTATATGCGTTACCACCCGTAACGCACCTTGCGGGGAGGGTTCCAAGACCTGGGATTGTTTTCAGATGAGAATCCACAATCGTCAAGAAGATCACATTGATCAACAATTAATTTTGGCGGATGTTGAAGGGTGTAGGATTTGAATAAAACCAAGGACTTTTTTCATAAATAAGATTTGTTGTGAGCTTTACTGCATTGTGCGAACTGTGCTTCAAAGTGTGCTGTACCTCAAAATCTGCAACTTGACAATGCTGTGTTAGGGATGACCAGAACCGGCGCGCCACCAGACAATTAGCTTGTGCGAGGACCAGCTCCGGCCCCGCTAGCCGTTCCAAGGCAGCCAAGGGTCAAGACCGACACTGTTACCGAGAACGCTTATCTTTATACTATATAAATTTAAATATTGTATTTATTTATATTTGAATATTTATTATAAAATTTTATTAATTGCAAAACCATTGTAGAACCGCGATCAAACGTATAACCCATAAAGTCGTAGATACAATTGGTAGGAAATGTTCACCGTCAAGCACGGTAAAATAATTCAGTTCACCCACAGGGTGTGTTAGCCTCGTGTGTTTTTGATACACGAATTGGCACTTCAGGCAACAACAATAAAAAAATGTTCTTATTTATTTTAATAATTTAAATGAAAATTAATCAATATTAAATTTATGACAAAAAAATGAGCTAATGGAAAATAAATAGTCATTTTTTCCATACTAATTCTTGAAAATGTTCAAATATTGAACATTGACAAATAGGTTTCAGCAAACAAAACAAACATAAAACATGGGTTGGTTTGGATCTGACGACAGTCAGACTAAAGACAATATGGCCAATGTGGTAAATAATGTCAAAATTGTGGATTACACGGATGATATTAAATCATTGTGGATCTTACTACTAATAACTACAATTGTATAAGTTTCTTAATTTATATTGACATTGTACATTAAACACAACTACATCATAAAGAAACGGTATGTTTGTCTTAGACAAGATTTAAGAAAATATTAATAATCCTTTTTAAACCCAAATCGAATTTGGTTGAACAAATGAATCTTTGGTTTAAGGGAACGTCTGTTCCCTTAGTCTACTTATTTGGCTGATATATGGCGTGGGAAGGAATAGTTACCCATATTGGGGAAATTCGAATTAACTTTTACAAGTTGTATAAGACCCTAACACAAAAAAGGCTATACAAGACAATTAAGTTGCCAAGGATGCATAGTGTTTAAACATAGCACGGACACTAATATATGAGCACAGAGGCAAACTAACCTGCAAACATAGGTCTCCAGAGTACTTAACAAGTTTCGAGATAACTTGTTTACCGTAAGGCAATGGTATAAATTGGAAATTTTGATTCCAAGAACATTAATGCAGCTGAATCTGATCTCAAGAAATATCAGAGTCAGAAATAACCAAAGAAAATATACTAAGTCTGACAATACCAACGGTAATAACATTCTCGAATCGTGAGATCAGTATTCTGATTCTGATCCACAGTCTGATAATAGTGTAATATGCAATGCTAGTATCTAACGTCAAGAAAATTAACCTTCAAAGATTTTTAAACAGCACTCAAGTTTGTTAAAATAACAAATGAACCACATAAGCATATTGCTGTTGAAGTTATTAAGGCAAAAATAATCGGTTATATCCGATATAAGGCTGCAGAACTCAACGAGTAAAAACGCCATAATAACCAAATTGGAAGCTACTATTGTCGGTAAATTGTCCGACAAAGTAAAAGCGAATCTTTGCAACGTGTACTAGAAAGAAAAGACGGTCACGCAATTTACGAATGAGAGTGACTATTTACGTAAATTGCTCCATGTTCAGAAACTGTCAGCATGGTAGACGATTCTGGAAGTAATTTAAATTAACAGATAAGAATTAGTAATCTAATTCTTAACAATGATTGATCCCATAAGCAAGTACATACATTGCAGTACAAAATGGATCAACAAATGCTTAATTTTTCGTTTCTTGCAATTTGAAAATGCAGATGGTCGGCTGGATCTGGTATTATTTTTGCTGCGCTCTTCGTTATTATTGTTTGAATCATTGACTTCCTTCTGGACATTATTTTAACAATCTCTGCAAACGATTTTGACTCAGTTGTGTGAAGCTGCACGAATGTTAACTCCCAGAGCGATATTTTACATATGAAGAATTTGTGTGAAGTTGCAACGCCCACGTTCCTTTAAGGTTAACTCCTTAGACAACATTTTTACAATAAAATTTGAAAATTATGTCCAGCTTAAGGAATGCACACCAGTTACAGATTATTTCCAGCTAATGTATAGAGGGACGTTGACTTTAGTTTTACACTGTATGTATAAGACATTTACTTGTATGTTTTAGGCTAAGAACATTTTTATAGTTTCAATAAAGATCAGAAAAATAACTGAAAATTAAAACGAGCTGACGAATGTAAGTGATTATGCGAATACTGCGAGTTGCATTAAGTCGATTTTATCTTACTTTGAATTGAAGATGTTACTGCATTTTTATTAATAGGGTCATTCATTTTCGTTGCTTTCACTAGCTTGCGTTCAGCGAATACTTCGGTCAATTCTGAATGGTGGCTGCACATTTAGGGATATTCTGTTTTATTCAAACGCCGAAGTTGGAAGATAAGCAACTCGATATACCTAGCCTTCACTTACAAAAATTTTCGGGCACGTCTTTAGTTTTCTCTCATCAAAATTGCAAGATCAACGTTTAACTTTATTTAAGTTACTGTAATCAATACATCTACTTTATGAGCTGGAGATAGCAGCTCTTGGTTTAAAAATATAAAATAACATTGAAATAGTTTAATAATTTTTTTTTTGTTCGTCTGTCTTATTGATCGCGTCGAATCCTAAAAATTATTAAGATGTAATATTAAGGAACACATAAAATTCAAACATAGCTATTAATAAAATGTTATATGTTAAATTTTCTACCAAACAGGAAGAAAAGACTATTAAATTTTTTTTCAATACATTTACTTTAATTTACTATTTAAGGGAAGATAGCGATAGAATTTAATCATCCTTTTTGATTCCTAAATTTAAGACTCTTAAAAAATGGTCTGTTATAACTATCATTCAAAACTATCATTATAACTATATTCAAAACCAATCCTTGTTACTTCAGGTGATCATAAGGGCACCCATTTGAGCTCATTGCTTTTTATTTGTATTAAAAATGATGATGATGATCTTGTGTTTTATCATGCGCTTTCATCGCATGATCATCAATTTGATGACTTGGATAAGTTTTTTTGTACCAAATTTATGTGTTAATTTTCATTTTTACGGAGCTCAACTGAAAGAGCGTTAAGCTCTATAAACCAGAAAAATGGATTTTTTTCATACCTTGCAACCAGTCATAATTAGTCTATTAAACCACAACGCAAATCTTTTAAATCTTAGTTGCCACTGACCAGATTCTTGCTCTCCAGATCTGCTCTCTTCCATTTCATGAAGCTTGCAATGTAGCTCGCCTGTACCGTTGATTGTAGTGATGCAAAAAGCAGTGTTTTTAAATTTTAAAAATTAATTTGAAAATCGCCGTGAGCTTAATCAGTGATTGAGTCACCGATAGTTCATTGAGCTGATTAGCTCTTTTTAGTGCGTATGAAATAGGGTGAGGTTTGTGGTATTATGTGGTGTACGCTTACTAAAATAATTTTGTTAGTAATTAATGCTTATCCATACAGCAAATATTGATATTTGTGGCGAACAGAATGTTAAATCAAGATGTGTGAGTATGTGCTCTATGAGTATAAAATGTCATTGTTCCATAAATGTTGCTATTGTTTTACCTCTTCTATTGTTTAGTGGAGACCCCCTGTTCTTATGTCAACTATTAATAAGTGCAGTCGAATGTTGATTGTTGAACATATGTTCTATATTATTTTAGGTAAAGGATTTGTTAGAGGGAATATAACATATGTGGAAAATAATAAAAATGATCAAGTTTCAAAGTCCGTGTTTGTAGTTATTTGTGTGAATTGAATTGATTTATGTATTAAGAGTGCTACGCCTCCAAATTTATTGGTTGCTGAATTAATAATAATATTATAAATTACCGGTATCCGAATGTAGTTACACGAATAAATCTGTCTTTCATGCAATGAAACGAAATAATATTAAATAAATAAAAAAACACAAAAAAATATATATATAAATAATAATTTTGTGCATAATTATATTTACCAGTCTTCGCCCTACTCTCATTGCGTGCGGTCATAGTCTTTCGGTATAGTGTCCACAAAATAAGTAAAGCTATCACGTGTTAGCGAGATAGTTCTTAATCTCACCTTGCGAACAGTAAAGAAACCAAACCAAAGTGTACAAAACCAACAAACACAATTAAACGTCGAACGGCGTCTTCTTGTTTGGCGGTGCAGAAGCACCGACCAGAAATAAAATGACTCGCACAAGTTCAAAACCCACTGGTGCTTGTTCGTCTCAATGCGTATATGACAATTACTATCGCCCACTAAAAACGTTAGATGCTAATGAATATGAAGAAGACAGCATCAGTGAGTTTGATCCAAATAAAATTGAGGATTCTTCAGCCAAGACCTTCGTTAAAATGCCACCTATAACGGTTATCAAACAGGAGGCCTCCTTTATACACCAAATTCTTGCTAATCTCAATATTACTGATTACTACATAAAATCTATATCAATTGGTATTAAGATTTTTGTGAAAGAGAAGAAAATCTTTGATGTCAAAACAATCAAGAAAACCACTCGCAACAATCACAAAATACTATTGTACATAGTTTACTTCACAAACAAAAGTATAACCTTGAACGAGCTACGTAAAAACTATCCTCACCTTAATCACACTAATGTGCAAATTGTAACGGTAACCATCCCTCAACTGATGTAAATTGCCCATGCCGTCTCTCCTATCAGGCAATACTGACGAAGCGCGCAAACAGCGGTAACAACACACAATCCGCACTAATTATGAATTTTGATGCTTGCACGCACACAGTGCAGGCAATTAAGAATTCGTTGACTTTTGTTGACGCAAATATGTTGATATTTTTAATTTTTTTATAATAATAATATTCGAGTATAATAAAATGTTATTGGTTGTTCCGATATTTTGATATTTATAGAATGTTTTATAAGCCGCATGAACTACAGGGTGTTCCAAAAGCTACGCAAGTTTTGAATTAAATACATGTAAAAAACACAATTTTTTTGTTATTTTATTGTAAGGTTTTTTTTAATCATGAAATACATATATAGGATAGGGTTATGTATGGAATAACACATCGGGCAAATGGCTTCACGGCTTTTCATACATGTATGAAATTTGCAATTCTTGTCCACTGCGCCGAATTGAGGTTTCTGGATTTTCACCGACACTCTCACGTACTGCTTCAATACTGGCATTTGAACGGCTTGTTTTTGGACGGAACCTGTCTCCCGGATTTTTCTAATCAATCTCTTCACACTTGACAAAGTTAAAACACAGTTTGAGCATATTTGGTATGAAATTTTCGAATTGCGACCGCCAAACATTCATTATTTTTGAAATATTGTTTAATAAGGAAGACACGTTGTTCTATCGTATAGCGCTCCATTTTTACTAGCTGTCTAAGCTGTCAGCTTTCGATTAATTATTTTGCTTTGGTTGCCAACACTTTATTGCACAAATGGCGGCAAATTCAAAAGCAATTCAAAAGTGGCATAGCTTTTGGGAATAAAAATTTGACAAGGTTACAGATTATTTCGTGCAAATGTATAGAGGGACGTTGACTTTTTACACTGTATGTATAAGACACTTACTTGTATGTTTTAGGCTAAGAACATTTTTATAGTTTCAATAAAGATCAGAAAAATAACTGAAAATTAAAACGAGCTGACGAATGTAAGTGATTATGCGAATACTGCGAGTTGCATTAAGTCGATTTTATCTTACTTTGAATTGAAGATGTTACTGCATTTTTATTCATAGGGTCATTCATTTTCGTTGGTTTCACTAGCTTGCGTTCAGCGAATACTTCGGTCAATTCTGAATGGTGGCTGCACATTTAGGGATATTCTTTTTTATTTAATCGCCGAAGTTGGAAGATTAGCAACCCGATATTCCTAGCCTTCACATAAAAAAACGTTTTTAGTTTTCTCTCATCAAAATTGCAAGATCAACGTTTAACTTTATTTAAGTTACTGTAATCAATACATCTACTTTATGAGCTGGAGATAGCAGCTCTTGGTTTAAAAATATAAAATAACATTGAAATTTAAGAATCCTTGAATTTTTTGCTCCATTGTGTTATTTATGTATGCGTATAAATTAGCTCTATATTCTAAGGAGCTTGTTCTTCTGCAGAGCCAAATTGTTGGCAAACTGCTTTTCCGCTTCTTCCTTGTATTTCTTAAAATTTTTTTGAGTGGCCTGCATCAGAGAGAAGTAAACGAGCAACAAAGAGATTAAAAATGTAAAAATAAATTAAAATCAATAGTTACATTGAGTGCTTCTTTAAATTCGGTTTGAGCTAAGCGCTGTACGCCACGGAAGTTTCGACCGAGAATTCGACCCAGTTCATATCGGGAAATACTATAGACTTCTGTGGATGTAGTTGACTGACCATTGTTTGTTTCCTCGCTAACGGTTAACTGTGAATAAAAGCTTTAATATAAACTTTTGTGCAAGTCCAATGTGTGTAATAATTTCTTTTTTTTTTGTTCGTCTATATTATTGATCGCATCGAGTTCATAGACTTAAAACAGACTTAAATAGACTTGAAGTTCTATTATTTAAAATTTCACAAATTGATAAAAATAATACTCTGTTAAAATAAACTCTTCACGAATCCCAAAAATTATTAAGATGTAATATTAAGGAACAGATAATATTCAAACATAGCTATTAATAAAATGTTATATGTGAAATTTTTTTACCAAACAGGAAGAAAAGACTATTAAATTTTTTTTAAATGCATTTACTTTAAATAACTATTTAAGGGAAGACAGCGATAGAATTTAATCATCCTTTTTGATTCCTAAATTTAAGACTCTTAAAAAATGGTCTGTTATAACTATACCCCTATTTAATTCTTTAATATTAATTCATAATCAACTTCCAGTTGGGTAACATTATTATTGTAATATTATTATTGTCCGGATGCAAACTACACACCCATTTTCGAGGGGCTGTTAAGTTTGCAGATTTTTTATTTTTAGTAGTGGTACTACAATTTTTCTCTCGCTTAAACAACTTAAATAACTCATCATTTTCAATCACGCATTTCACAACAGCTTAATCACGGAGTGCCATGGTGATATTTCAATCACGGTGGAAAAAATCGAACCGAACATGATTATTTTACCATCAGTATCCGATTGCGGTACATGTTGCATTAAAACGAATGCTATGTCTCCGTTATTAACACAATCGCAACAATAAGAACAGCCAGTACTGCTCTATCACCAAAAAAGCGAGACCGAATGCGTTCACAACTTTAGCAGCGAATGCACAAAGATCATACTAACTAAAATATCAAATGTTGGCTTCAGTGCTTATACTGTGAAAACTCAAATCATCTAGCGAATAAACCACAGTAACATGTTTGCATTTCTGACTGTGAATGCACACCATAAACCTAGCCAACCTGGACAAACGGTCTAAAAAAAGCCAAAGCCTCCACCCATATACGGAAAAGAGAAGAGTCTTACGGGAATAACAACAATGATGTCATTCCTCTTACAAAAAACATATTCTTAAAACAAACCTTCAAGTAAAAACTAAAGAGTGCTTCCGAACGGTGTTCGTCTACCTAAAAGTACACAAGAAGATCTTTTACACGTTCCAACTAAAAATAAGCAATTGCCTGCAAGTGCTTAAAGGCATACAACCGAAAGTAAAATCGGAATACATAGTAGAATAAAAAACGTTTGTCGCAGAAGCAGTAACAAACTTTTTAAGCAAAAGCACGACGCTTTAACTCGTCTTTAAGGTCGATCTGCAAATTGCAGATTATAGAAGTATGTTATTTTATTGCAGGATCACTATAAAAAATACACAAACGCAAAAAAAAAATTGCCAGGAATAAGCGCATACCAAGCCTTGGTTGCCTTGCATAAAGTATGATGAACATTGTTTTATTTATGGAAACACCTATGGAAAAACTTAGCTCAAATGAAAACATATTAATACAAATGCTTACATCCCAATAATCCAAATAATCAGTGGCTTGTTTTTTAATATCTTTTTAGAATGGCAATGGAATCTCACGGAACAAACTGGAACTAATTCGACTTCTGCTTGAAAAGAAAATCGACGTGATGCTTGCAGATAGCAGATAGCTTATAGCAAAATATACAACATACAATCACAGGGCTATTTGTTTGAAGAAACAGATCATCCAGATAGAATTGCACATGGAAATCCGGTATATTGATGACAAACCGCGAAAGATTTGCTACTAGTAATTTGCAATTTGCAATGACATAAGTACAATTTAATAACTAAGGCAATGAGAAACAACATGAAATCAAAGATCTATGATTTGATCCCTGTGTTATTAAAAATTCTTCAATGCCCGAGCTCGTAGATCATTCTTTGACTCACCCTGAAGAAATCCAACAGACCACCAGAAATACGTGAGTTTCCAAACGGATCGACGCCGCGGCTTATTATCAAACGACTACTCTACAGATACATTAAAATCTGTACTTATTGCCCCGGCTGAAATCTTAATACATCAGAGGACTACTGTGCAAAAATCCCATACAAAACTAATTATCAAATTATACATCTTATTCTGGAATACCGACGTTTTGACCAGCACTTATGCTTCTCTATTTTGGGTAATATAAGTTAACCCATAAGACTTACACAGCACTTACAAATTATTCAGCACGGTCGCACTGTTATGATCGATATTTGCGAAGCAACTCTGAGACGCCACGCTTGCAGTAGCGAGGCTGCAAACTTCATATCCCACCAAACACTCGTCCACTTTGGTCAAGTCTGTCGCCGGAATAGCATAGACTGTGATTTCTCACCATTACTTACATCCATCCGATAGCAAATCAAGCTTTGCCAGAGCCTATTTGAGCATATTAATTATTTATTCGTTGTATAATCATCATCATCATCATCATCATCATCATCATCATCATCATCATCATCATCATCATCATCATCATCATCATCATCATCACCATAATCATCATCATCATCATCATCTTTATCATCATCATCACATCATCATCACATCATCATCATCACATCATCATCATCATCATCATCATATATGCCAGTGTTTCATTCGTGGACTTAAAGTCACTACCTAAGCGCATGCTACGACACGGTTAACGTGCCAACAGTACCCATATCCGTTATGAACTTCTGCATACCACCGAACTGTAGTACAAAAGATTCAAATATTGATTTTGCACTTTTATCTGCTAATGGTATTATAACTAGATATTTAGTGAGATCACATATTATGTACGAGGTAATGCTCCAATGGTATATACTAAACCAGTGTCAAAGTTTAATGGACGGGCTAGTACGTTGCAGAACACACATTGATAATTTTATATGGTGTTTCAGTATGGCATCTAAATTGGGACAGCAACTTAACTCGTCAATGTGAATCAGATAACTGGGAAAAAGAGTAACAACGCTTCTATGAGCTAGACCTAGGTGTAAAAAGAGAAACATTACTAGGTGAGGATACAGATTCTTTGTAAGTTGTTTTAAATTGTTTTGATTTGAGTAGTATTACAAGCCTAATTGCTTAGCACTGGTTACTCTTGCCGCCGGACGGGAATTGAATACTTTTGGTGAAATAATAAGTTATTTTATACTTTCGTTAGATTTTGTGTATTTGACTTTTTTTCATCTCGCCCAAGATTGTGTCAGTTAAGCTCGTGCGTGCTCGTGAAAATATGCGAGCTGTACCTAAAAGTAATTCTGAATATTATTGTTCTCTGTCCACTCTTGTGCATCTGATTTATAATCGGGTACCCAATTAGATTGTCAGTGGGTCAGATTATTATATTAAATTAATTCGGTCCGTTCTTTTGTGTTTAAAAAATTGTTTCTTTTTTTGAAAAAGTAAAAAATACATCATTCAAAGTATTGTCTGTCGGAAGCAACTTCTTTTTCCCATATCTCTGATAATTTTTAAATACTAACTCGAAAAAATGAGTCCTCTCTGACTTCGATCCAATATTCGACCAATTTTTTGATTTCTTTAAAAGATCCGAACCTGTGGCCGCCCAAATCGTTTTGCATCCGTCGAAAAGCTCAGTAGTCGGAAGGAGCAAGGTCTGGAGAATACGGCGGGTGGGGTAAGACCTCCCATTTCAGCGTTTTCAGGTAATTTTTGAACTTTATAGCATCGTTGAGCCGAGTGTTGCATGTTTCAAAATCACCTTGTCATGCCTTACCACCGTTTCTGGCCGTTTTTCATACAATGCACTGCTCAAAGGCATTAGTTGTAGTCGATAACGATCCGCATTAATGGTTCCGCCTGGACCTAGCAGCTCATAGTAGATCACACCCGTCTGGTCAAACCATATGCAGAGCATGACCTTTGAACCGTGGATGTTTTGCTTTGGTGTCTATGTATACGATAATGAGACGGGGTCACCAGGCTTGGCATAGTATTTTTTCTTCTTGGGGCTAATGTAATACAATACTTGTATATCCACTTTTCATTTCCAGTCACGATCCGGTGCAAAAATCCCTTCCTTTGATGTGTTTCATTAAGCAGTTCCGAAGTGAAAAATCGCCTTTCGACATCTCTCGGCTTCAACTCGTACGGCACCCAATTTCCTTGCCTTTGAATAAATCCTCATCTTCAAACTTTTTAGGTTGGCCAGGACGCTCTTTGTCTTCAACGCTAAAATCACCACTTTTAAAGCGTCGCAACCATTCTCTGCATGGCTTATCGGTTGGAGCAGATTTACCATGAACTTCCACAAGCATTCGATGGGCTTCAGCAGCACTTTTCTTCCCATTAAAAAATAAAATCAAAACAACCCACAAATGTTGTTTTTTTTTATCACAAATTCAGACATTTTCGAAGAGGCAAAAAACAATGTTGTGGTCACAAATAGACGCTGATGCACACTAATTATTATTGACTGATGTCAAACCTTTCCACTGGAAAATGTATACACCTCCAAGATTGGCCACAACTTACATGGAGCCATCTTTTGAAAACGGACTGACTTTATTTGTATTCCCAATATATCGCCGTTTATCAATTTTTAAATACATAAAAAAGCTAAAGTTGTTCTACGGTTATTTAAAGAGGGAAGACTTAGTAGTAAAAGTTTACTATGATAGGGTGCCAAACGAAGATTAGGATCCCAATTGCAACCACGAAGGGAAAATAAAAGGAATTAGTTCTGGACTGACTCTATGTGGGCCTCATTGATATTCAATTTAGGGGACCATATGCATGAACTGTATGCGAGAATAGGCCGTACTAGTGATGCGAAAAGTAATTTCGTGTTGAAAAAATCGGTAAATTTCTTTGACTAACGCTTAATAAAGCCTAGAATGCCTTGGCAGCGTTAACGCAATATGTAAGTTAAAATTGAGCTTAGAATCGAAAAGGACACTTAAGTCTTTGACAGTAAATATACGTTCTAAAGAAAGGTTTCCAATGGTAAATGTACCATGGTATGACTTCAGATGGCTAAAAGTCATAAACATGCACCTAGAGCAGTTTAGAGGAAGATGATTGGGTGAGCACCAAGGTTGCATGGAGTTAAGATCATGTTGAAGAAGACGAACTTGAGAAGGATCTTTAAATGATATTATAAGTTTAACATCGTCAGCATGCATTAGTATACGCGAATGTAATACAGTAGACGGAAGGTCATTTATAAAAAGTATAAAAAATAAAGGACCAAGGTGGCTAAAGTCACTCAATAAATTGGTAATTTTCATGCGCTAGAGAAAATACTTCGTTAAGGGTCGCATGAAGAGCTGTATATCAGAGGCAGGAGGAATATGACACAGATGATAAAAAGAGCTGATGATGAAAGAGTTACTTTTACGGCAACTATTTCAGCATCATAGGTAGACTGCAACGCTACCATTAACTTAATTCCTTTTATAACCTTATAATTATTCATTATACTGCTACTTGTAAATGACATCAGTCTACTTTTTGTGCTAAAAACCTTTGATAACACGGGAGGTAAGCTCAAGTAAGTTAGGGGTAGTAGTCTTCGATTTCACAAAACCATAATGGCAGGGTGAAATGATAGAGCTACATGAGTGTTGTAGTTGAGATGTTATCAGCTTCTCAAACACTTTAGGCATCGCGGATAATTTGGAAATAACCCTAAAGTTTTTAACATCATACTTTGAACCATGTTTGTGAAGAGGAATTATAAATGATTCCTTCCAAATGGTTGGAAAGAGCACGAGTTAACAGACAATTCAAATAATGTAAGCAAAGGCTTACATTAAAAATCAGCGCAGTACCTAAGTACACATGGTGGTACTCCATCTATCACCAAATACAAACATGTAATTACTACTAGAAAGTAGTGATGAAATGGATTAAATCGCAGAAATATGATCTAGGTATGTAGATAAATCGGATTGTGGCAGAATTATAAACATAGAAAAAAATTTATATATAATTTTAATTTTAATTTTTTTTGTTTTAATTCAATGTATAACAGGGAAGGTGATAGGTCCCGATACAACACCGCCTCTAGTACGCGACAAATGATCGCATCTAAAAGATACATATGTATTTATTGAAAGATAAAGAAAGTTGGAAATTTTGGGTTTTGACCGGGTTCGATAAAGATAATTATGTTAGGTACAAAGAAAATTCTATCTACATACAGTTTACTTGGATGACTTGAAAAAAGTAAAGTTAGTTTTTTGGCAAGTCACTAAAAGCAGTGAAATCGGAGGCCTGTTGAATCTGATCTTTCGTCAGAAACTATTTCTTTACACTGCTGTTAAAAATATTAAACATTGTTTTATTAGCTTTATTTTATATTAACTAAATGTTCGTTCTATTGTTATTGCACCAAACACGGAGAACAACAAAACGAAACAGCATTGTAATAATACTTCGAATTAAAATTTCGAAATGAAGCTATGTTTGCATGATGAAAATTAAACTATTGTCGTCTGTGGGTGCATTAGTAAAAATAGAATGTGACTGCACTAATACTTAAAGAATAAGACAGATTTATAACAAAAAAAAACCCGATATGCGCGAGTAGCGCTTAAATCTGGATACCACAAAATAGACTCGCAGCGCATAGCAAGTTCTAACTTATTGTTAGTCAATGCACTATGGTTCCGATTCTTTTGGCATAAAGTCCATTATTTTCATATTCTCAAAACACAGGATTGAATTTATTTAAGTATTTTACATACTTTAGATTATATAAAATTTTTTTTTAAAAAGTTTTAAAGTGCCAATTTTCAATGTAATCCTGCGTTATCGATCATCAATCTAATACATATTATAGACTTTGAAACTGTGTTGCAGCTTTTTCATAAAATTATGAAGAAATTGTAAATATGGAAACGGTTTTATGTTGTTTGGTATAGTTTGGAGTATCTGCTCAAGTGTTCTTAGTGTTATGTCACAGGTTAAACCTAACAAAAGTGATCATGTTCCGTGGAGTAGAACTTATGTAGTCCTTATTCTTTCTCGCAACTGTAAATGGTCTATCTTTAGTTAAAAGATCACGGATGTTCAACGAGCGCAGTGGGGTAGCTCTATTACAGTGGATATTAGATAAAATCCGGAAGTACTTGCCAAAATGCCATCGTATGATGTCAATGTTAAAAACTCAATGGTCAAGATGGTTTTAGGGAAGATGAAATTCTTTGTAAGAGAACACTTTGGAGGGTCGTCTACCTGTAAAATGGGTAGGCCCCAAAAGATTATTGAGCGGCTGGTACGCGCTTGAAGAAATAAATTAGCATCGGGCCTGGCTTCAAGTATAAAAATTTCTACTGACCGTCTTTTGCACGCAGCTTCTGTTTCGGCAAAAGAATCTAAGGATTCTGAAATGATTAGTACTCTAAAGAAGCGTCAAACAATAGGGAAAAGAACACAAAAATCATTCTGTTCCTTTTACCTCCTCTAAGAAACTTTGGCTTTCTTGTTGGAAAATGGATTGACAAAACAACAGAGCGGGAAAGTCGACCCGTTTTGACGCCATGGCACCGCGGAATGAGCCACTGATTACCAACGGCCAGCCAAGGCTATCCGAGTAGCCCAACAGGAGGACAGAGCCTCAACATCGGATTCACCAAGTACCATCAAGGCCGTTCTATGTTCCTGGAATTCCAGCGCTTCTTCGATGATATGGCCGAATAGTCTGGCTGGTCCGAAATTTTGAAAGTTGTACGCCAGTCTACGCGGTCGGGCGAAGCGATTCAACGCGACGCTGTCAAATACCTATCTACGCTCGTAAGAACCCTTGACAGCCGCTCTACGTGAAAATTTCACGCTGAGCCCACACGTCGCATACCATGAGTTCCATAATCGTGACCAAGGTTCGAGAGAATCCCTTGAAGACTTTGCCATGGACCTGCAGTGCTTGGGTCGCACAGTATTCTGAAAATTGCCGAGCTCGACGTAACAACAGCATCTTGGTGCAGTATATCATCGACAGCATGCGAGAAATTTCATACCGGATTCTATTAAATAATACTCCTAATACTCTCAAGGATACGCTTGGAGTCTTTCTCACTATTGCGTTACCAGGAGGCACCTACTGGCAGTCGTGCTAGCCTGCAAACATTTATACCACTACCTTTTCGGACAGAGATTCCTCCTCTAAACTGATCACGCTTCTTTAAAATGGCTGTACAACTTTCGGAAACCGGAGGGGCAAATTGCGCGATGGATAGGGCGCCTTAAACAATACTACATGGATATACAGCACCGTAACGGAAAACAGCATGGCAACGCTGACGCTTTATCGCAGTGCCTTTGCGGAGAATGTCGTCACTGTGGAAAGGCCGAAGCAAACGATCAGCTAGGTATCATGTGTATGCAAATTGAAATATGAAATTATCCGCAGGGTGCATAGCACCTCTACCGTTAGACATTTCGCAGTGAAGAAAACGCTAGGTAAACTGAAACAGCGCTACTATTAGGTGGGACAGTGCGCGGACGTTGCCGACTGGTGCACATTTGTCCAACCTGTAATGCCAGGAAAAGACCCCATCGCCGCAATAACCGTTACCTACAACCCAGCTGCATCGCCGCACCTTTTGAACGGTTGGTCATCGATATTCTAGGGGCTCTGCAAACTACATACCGCGGCAATCGGTACTTTGCTTCTGTGATGTGCCAGATTGTATTGCGATCCCGGATCAGCCGGCGGAAACCGTATCGCGAGCGCTGGTGCATGAGGTTTTCAGCCGGTTTGGCATACCGTTCACTGTCCACTCTGATCAAGGTCTGAATTTTGAATCCGAAGTGGTCCAGTCATGTCTAAAAATCCTCTGACTAGAGAAGACACGAACTACCCTATTGCATCCCCAGTCAGTCGGAATGGTTGAGCGTTTTCGCCGGACGCTACTACAACAGATTGCCTAAACAAATTTATTGCTGCGGACCAACGTGACTGGGATCGTTAAAAACCCTTAGCCCTGTTGGCTTATTGCTCCGCTCCATATGAGGAAAATATGTTTTCCCTTTATCGACTACTGCTCGTTGACTACTAATATTGACTTGCCAATCTTTCGTATCTACGTTTTTATTGGCGTTAATTCCTAAACAAGGGATGACTTAAAACCACTGTTGACATTACGGTGGGTAAATATGAATATGTTTCTATATTGCATCATCGGGCTATTATAAAAAATAAGCACAGAACTGCACCTCCCACCTAATTTTTTTGGGATCAATTTGAAAAGATAATCACAATGATGTCATTATGGGTGACTTGTATAAGACTTGGAAATTGTAACCTTTTTTTTAATCCTTTTACCTTTTTTTTTTTTTTTTTGCTAATACCAATGTTAATGTATATGAAATGAAATATTTACAGTAAGTAAAAAAACAAAAAATGAAAACATAAAAATATATAAATGTCTATGAAACTGCAAGATCATAGTAAAACTAACTTTGAGATATAATTTTGGTATGTTATATCATTTTAATTTTTAGTGGGGAGAATTCTTGTCTACAGCCAGTCCAATAGGCTTAGAAGTTGCCAATTAGTGGGCTTGGAACCTATTCAACCATTCCAGATACTAATAATCTCTATCCCTATAGTACACCTTCATCAAACTCTATTTTTGCACCCATAATCTGCGAGTCTTCCCTACTGTCTGCCATAAAATGTGTAAAATGTTCTTACTCACCAGGGCTTGATAATATTCCTAGTTGTGTCTTAAAAGAGTGTAGCACTTTTTATTTCAACCTATTCATAAAATATTTATTCTCTGATTTATTTCCATATCTTTGGAAATACTATTTTATCATTCCAACTCCATAAAAAAGGTGGTCAGTCCGAAATATCTAATTACAGAGGTTATGCTAAATTGTCTGAGAATACCAAAATTTTTTGAGAATACCATTACGTAAATCTGTTATTTCCTCTTCCCAATATGGTTTTGTAAAGAATCGATCTACAACGACCAACATGCAGTAATTCTCCTCAATTATTCAAGATGGGTTTCAACAGAAAATGCTTACTGACCAAAGATATAAAGACAGCCGTGATCCTAAGTTCAGAGGCTCAAAAAAACAACGCTCTCAATGCGTTAATTTCAGGTTTTAGAAAACCACTCTGGAATGATGTATTGCCCTCACGTCCTAAAGACCTACCTACAGCCTTGGCATTGGCCAGAGGGTCCGATGTTAGCAAAAAAAGTAACCTTTACAATGGAAATTATGCTAGAGTTGCAGAAGCAAGGTATCAGAGGCCTGAAAACTTTAGATCTTTGGGGTGTCGGCAGGATTATAGTAACAATAGTGCATATGAAAAAAATCCCCACATCGTCACCGAACAAAATAACTACAGAACCTAACAAGACCAGGTTAAACAGCCTAATGACTTCCCTGGTGGCCAAAGAGCTGAAGCCATGGATGTTGATCCATCGTCTTAAAAATTCAGGCAAGCAACCATGTTTCAAAATCCCCAAGTTCCCGATGACGTTACAACCACAGGGTTTTAGGCCAAGGAACCAGTCTGATCGTATCTCTGATCAGCGTCAAAAAAGACATTTTAATCTAGAACAATGAGCCAAAAACAACGACGAGTACGAATTCTATGACACACATGAAAATGCAGATAATGACTCAGATAAAGACGAGGAGTCATTTGAAGTTGTTGACACCATACATTTTTAGGGGACACTCCCGGCTGCCGTACGTCACATGAGAGGTGGCCGGGAAAATATTAAAATTCCTTATCGACATTGGTGTGGCAAAAAACTATATAAGACCCTTAGAAGCCCTTAGATATGTTACTGCCATTGCGTCTCCATTTTCTGTAGGTTCCATCCATAGCTCAAGCACAAATTATAAAAAAAAAGCTATTTATTATGTTCGGAATTACGTCTGAGTTTTTCCTCTTAGACAATCTTAGTGCATTTGACGGTATAGTTGGCATCAGTGGAAAAACTATAAAAAACAATAAAATCCAAATTCAAGAAGTTGATTCTCGACAGATTCAGATTCTCCACGGCCAAAGAATTTCTTCCCTTCAACACATCCATCGTAGCTAACATACGAACAAAAACCAACGGCTCTGTCAACTCCAAATTGTACCCCATCCAGATGGGCGTACAAGATCTCGTTAATAAAGAGATAAAATACCTTATATTTACAGAAATAAAAAAAAAAACGTGAACCAAAGTCCCTTAGATAATTTTTGAGTCATGCCAGCTAGTAAAGGTGCTTTATAAAGGATGTTGCCTCAATTTCAAACCCGCCTACCAACATTCTAAAAGGGAAAAACGGTTCTGTAAGCAAGCACGTGTCAAAGAAAATCCCGGTTCAATTTTACGATTTTCAAAGGGGTGCCTTTGAGAAGCTAAGAAATATTTTAGGCACAGAAGACGTCATCCTCAAGTATCCAGACTTCACAAAACCTTTCGACTTAACAACAGACGCATCCACGTACGGTATAGGAGCAGTACTAGCACAAGAAGGCAGACCAATCGCGAAGATATCTCGAACGTTAAGAGACATACAAATAAATTATGCCACAAATGGAAGGAAACTATCGGCCATTGTGTGGGCGTTAAGTAAGCTTCAACATTACCTCTACGGTACTCGGGATATCCACGTATTTACAGATCAACAGCCCTTGATCTATAAAATGTCTGACAAAAACCCGAGTGACAAACTTAAGAGATGGAAGGCATGTATTGATGGATATAATGCCAAGTTACATTATAGCCCGGAATGGAAAACTTTGTAGCACATGCACTGTTTCGTCAGAATATAAACTCGCTCAACTTCAAAGCGACTCTGACACAGACGCAGCCACTGTCCACAGTCAAAAATACTTGTCGTATACTATCGAGTCACTGATAAGCCCCTACATTTTTATAGAAATCAACTAATACTAGAGGAGGCTCAATTCCCTTTAACTAGAAGATTCATCCTGTTTAATTCAAAAACTCACCATGCAATTTCATTCTTTTTTCGACAAGAACACTCTTATCGGCATGATCCAGCCGACCATCATTCCCAATGCAGTTAATGCAATCCATTGCGACATTGAGTGGATACTCTTGCGGAAATCCAACACGACCTTGTGAACAGATTCCCAGCAACCAAATTCTGGCATTGCAAGAATCTGGTCATGGATGTCACTGACCTCAATGAGCAGCTCGAGACTGTCTCTACGGAGCACAACCGAGTGCACAGGGCAGCGCAAGGGAAGGTGATGCAGGTACTTACAGACTACAGATTAATTCCCAAAGCTGACAAAAATGGCCATAGAAAATATTTTGAGCTTTAAGCTTTATATGCAGGCGAAATGCTGCATATTGACATTTTCACAGACAAAAAAACAGTTCTTAGCATGTACAGACAAATTTTCAAAATTCACAAATTATTGATTTGAAGGGCCCAATCATTCAGATAATCAATAATTGTTGTACACAAAAGCCATATATTGTGACAACGAGCCGTCATTAACCGTTGTAATTCAGGAAGACAGAATATAATTTTCGAAGTCATCTAAACCGTCTTCCTTGGTAACAAACCCTTTATGCTCAGAAGAAAAAATTCAGGCAGATCAAGGCACATCTGTTCTTATCAAAGGGAGAGTAGTTCATAACTTGGCATAACCCATAGAATCATATACTAAACACCGGACTAAGACTCAAGTAGATACATCATATCTACAGGAAACAGTCCTAACTAAAAACAGAATGATTATCACTGAACTTTAGAGTTTAATGCTCACTACTACATATGCAAAAGAAAATATAATAAACACCAACATCCTATACCACAATGATTTAAAGTCCATTTAGCGATCAACTTACAGTAGAGAGTGCTTATAATTAGTCTTATGGGTATCTAGCATAAAAATATACCAGTCGCATAGCTTAATGCACATATTAGTTGAGTATCGTAGAATTAAGGGCTTAGGTAAGAAAGTAAGAATAAACCATTTGCACAGAACAACAAAGTCCTGAGAATCCCCGAAGATGTAATACCGGAATGCGGCAAATACGTACAAGCGAATCAAAGTGCACCACGACAACACAGACAAAATTTTGCAAGCACGAGTCGGGACTGATGGCAGCCCAGATATATCAATAGCTGGCACTCATCTGATCACCTTCGAACAAGAAGCCTCAATAAATGGAACTAGATATAGAAATCGGGTTGACAGTCTAAAGCAAGCTCCCGGAAGTGTTTATTCACCCTTAATCAACGTAATTACCCATCGTAACATTTTGAGTCTTCCATATCTCCACCGGCTGAACCAAGAGAACCTGGAATTAATCCAAGAGGTCAGAAACGACGTTGCGACACTTCCCCATCCTCTTTTTTGGAACATCGTTGGATTTGGGGCTTTCGACTTCCCATGCACCTTGTGAGAAAAAGTATTAGTACTTGGGCTTCCAACAAGGTAAAGATGAGCCCAAACTGGGAATGGAAATCGAACCCGTAAAACGCGGACCATGCAGAAAGCACGGTCAAAGTTCCCGTATGGAATATCCGCTGCGGTAATATGAAGTATTGCACGAGGCGCAAGCTCAAGATTACCGTAGACAATGTTGTCGGCTCTGCCGGCTATAACTAAATTGCACCAATTATAATCGATGGTATCAGCTCAGCTGTTAGCTAAACAGCTGTTCAGATGACGGCTTGCAGTGTAAGAAAAATTAGAATAAAATCAGAACTGAGGCAACGCAGATGTCTTTGCTCTCTCGCGGAAACGTGGTTAATGTATAACTTCGATAACTCAAAACTCACTAATTTATAAACACACTCATACGGACTCATTGTCTCCAGTTTCATTGGCTTCCATTTTTAAGTAGCTGATTCGTGCCTGAATACATAAACACATGATATACATGCGAAATATAAAGAGGGTGCTTTTTATTTTGGTTTTTTCATAAAATGGCAGGGATACCTGCCGACAGGTTGGATCGTTTTCGAGTCGGTTATACGGACACGACCGCTTACGTGGTCGGGAACGCTTAAAGTTTCGGCAACATTGTTTACAATACAGCTTGTTCACCATCCCAGTCGATCCAGTTAAGATCTATTTGATGTTTTAATGTTTTAAAATTATTTATTTTCCCCGCTGCAACTCCGTTCTGTGTAAAAGCAGAACAAACGAGGGCAAAATATAGGAGTATTAGAATATTGACTATAACTTTCGTATATACTATTACTAGCAATAGTATATAGATGCATAGTACGAGGGGTATTCAAAAAGAAAGTTTCCCTATGTTGGGGAAAAAAAAAAAACAAGTTTTAGACTAAAAATAAATTTATTTTATTCTTTACCTCTTAAACTATTTTTCTACATAGTCGCCTTTGACATCAATCAATTTTTTGTATCTGTTTGAAAGCTTAAGTAATCCTTCCTTAAAAAATTGCGTGCCCTGTTTTTTGAGCCACGATTTAACAACTTTTTTGATTTCGTCATTTGAAACGAAGTGCTGGCCACCCAAGCTTTCTTTTAACTTTGGGAGAAGGAAATAGTCACTTGGTGCGAGGTCTGGAGAGTATTTTTCGAGCATTCCAAAAAACTTTTGGGCGGCGTGAAGTCGTTGTTGTTTGTGATTATCGGAAAGCAGGCGTGGGACCCATCTTGCGCAAACTTTACTGTAACCAAGCTTCTCCGACACTATTGTATGGACCAAGTTCGGTGAATTTAACATTCAGGAGGCATCGTTTGCAAAATATCGGCAATAATCAATCGTCTGTCCTCCTGAATAATTTTTTCAACCGCTGCAATCGCATCGTCCGTAATGACGCTTTTTGGGCGTCCAGCACGCTGTGCATCGTGCATTTCTGCGCGTCCATTGAAAAAATCTGTGCGCCAACTTCGCACCATTGGGACACTCATACAGTCTTCACCATAAATAGACACCAATTCACTGTGAATCTCATTAACGTTTAACACTTTTGCAGTTAAAAAACTAATAACCGAACGTAATTCACAATCGGACACGCTTTGCACTGGTAACTCCATGATTTTCGAGCTCGTATTATTGAAAATAGTATTCTTGGTCACCCAAACTAATTCCGTTTTTTTCGGTAGAACCTACACTGGGACTATGTTCACCTAGAGTCCGCTAGGTGGCGTCTGAGTGAAACGCCAGACTAAGGAAACTTACTTTTTGAATACCCCTTGTATATTGAGGTATTAATGTATTAGATAATTAGTAAATAGGGCTTAAACAGTTACTAATTAATATACTATAAGAAGTAATAAAATATAAAAGTAGCAGTATAATGAAGAATTATAAGGGTTTAAAAGGAGTTAAGATAAATTGAATTTATGCAGGTAGACAGGAGGTTAATTGTTTCTACTAAGATATAGGAAAAGAGAATATTTTAACAAGGAAGAAAAGAAGAGTCGATATTGCCAATAATTAATTTATATAGAAAAACATCACAGGGTTTTCTACGATTCATTCATGAAGGAAAATTTAGAAAAAGCCCACTGGAGTATAACGGTAGACGAAAACTGGGGTCCCAGTTTAGTCCACGTAAAGCAAACAGCACAAATTGTTTTTGAACGGATTCAATTCGATCCTGGATGGCACTTTACTGTGGATTGACTTTTTTATAAAAATGCATCATTTACCAAAGGGTAAATTCCAGTAATATGGTCGACCCTGTACAAAGCCATGCAGGTAAAATAATAGATTTACAGCAATGCTGTGAAGTAATAACAAAAATCGTTTCAAACAATTTAGGAATTGCAGATATCTTTGTATCCCTGTAGTTTGAAATGTTAAACCTGCTACCTTTATTATGGAGTGGGATTAGATATGAATCTTTGCAACGAACAGGGAACCTAGTGGATTCAAGGGATATAGTTAAAAGTTTTAGGAACGGTTTAGCCAGAGAAGAGCAGCACTCTTTAGGGACACAACTAGGAATGTTGTCCGGCCTAAGACAGAAAGAAGCTTTAAATAATTAATAGAAGAGGTTAGAGAGTTGTAAGATATAGTAGAAGTGAAGATAAAGTTAGAGGCAGGAATATTATGGGGATAAGTTGAGTTAGAAGAGGAAACAGAAGAACTGTAGCCGAACCGTTGCTAGCTTTCGCTATCCCTAGAAAAAAGAAGAAGGTTAACTTTAAGATTTACTTTCTAAATTTACAAAATTAAAAAACTGCTTAGGATTGCGGTAAACTGTAATTTACAATGAGCAAGATAATTCTCGTAACATACACAGTTAAAGAGGGCAAAGTTTGACTTGGCAACAGAATATTTCAACCAATCAATGTTTCAGCCAGATTTTATACAAGTACTTTTTAAAATGTTTTGACTTAAAATTTTTTACGAACGAAAGTCTGCGAGAAAACTTAGGGGATTTTTAGGGAACATTAGTTCGATTCACTAGTATATATTTTTTTTTATATATGTATATTGGCACTCTTATGAAAAAGAAGTTTCACTATCTGTAAGCAAAATGATGGACCGGATAAAAGTGAGCGTGGGATTGTACCTACATACTCAAGAACAGCCGACAGGGTGGAAAATCAGCATCTAAGGCGGATGAAGTGATGATTGCCCCCCTTATTCTTTATCCTCCCTACCTTAACAACTCAAAACATGCTATTATTGTTGGTCACTCCTTAATTATCATTATTGTTTATTCATTTCAAGTGATAAGGCATTCTGCTAAGCCAGTAACAGACTAAAAAAATAAACTTTACAAATTCATATCAAACTTAACACATATGGATACCGTAACTATGCTTTTATACTGATACATATCGCAAAAGAAAACTTTAGATTAGCACATCTAATAATGTCTACCATAGGTAATTTATAATATACTATATACACAATTATTCTAAAAATAATCTATAGCCATAAATGATTGGGAATAGCCAATGCCATCCACATCGATTCACCATCTGTAACCGTTGGACTTTTAACTTTGAGGAGCGGTTAAAGACGTTTTTTACACCAACAGTCCAGAAAAGATTGACGATTTGAAACATGAAATTGAAGCTGCTATTGTTGAGGTATTGCCAAGTCAGCCGTGGTGGAGATTCGAATGAATTTATTTTTTATAAATAAATATCATGAAATAACCTTTCAAATAAATGCTTACTCATTAAAATCTACTAAGCCGTTCGTTTTTTATAGCATTTTTAAATTCGAAATTTTCCGTGGCATACACTGTATGTATTGCATGAGAGCGCGCAAAAGAGAGTAAATCGAAATTAAAATTGACTGAAGGAGAAATTCATGGAAAACTTCGGTCACTGCTAAATTAATAAGTGAGTGGAATTGCGTGAAGTAACATAAGGCTGCACAACAAGTTGCCCGTACAGAGCAGACAGTAGACATTACTTATAGTATACATTCCTACCCCCACCGACGGCAGAAATAGGTGAAACCAGCGTGTGCTACGTTTCTTCCTGCAATAAGTTCAGTTCGTAGCCAAAAACGTTGTACGTTACAGTTTTAAGGTACATATTATGAAAAAGGGTGTCCCCAAAATTTTCAATTTGGCGCCATTTTTGCAATAATATGTTGGCAACCAAAAAAAAAATTAATCGATAGCTGACAGTTTAGGGTTAGTAGAAATGGAGCGATACGATAGAACAACGTGTCTTCCTTGTTGAACCATATTAAAAAAATAATGAATATTTGGCGGCCGCAGTTCGAAAATTTCATACCAAATATGGTCAAACTGTGTTTTAACTTTGTCAGCTGTGAAGAGATTGATTAGAAAAAATCCGGGAGACAGGTTCCGTCCAAAAACAAGCCGTTCAATTGCCAATATTGAAGCAGTACATGAGAGTGTCGGTGAAAATCCAGAAACCTCAATTCGGCGCCGTGGACAAGAATTGCAAATTTCATACGTGTATGAAAAGCCGTGGAAGCCATTTGCCCGATGTGTTATTCTATGCATAACCCAATAGTATGTACTCCATGATTAAAAAAAAAACTTACAATAATGAAACAAAATATTGTGTTTTCTATTTTAATATTTTTTAAAACCTTTGTAGCTTTTGGAACACCCTATATAACTCAAAGGGTGAATGTGGAAATCAATTAGGCAGGGAATATCAAGGAAATATTGAGTTTCATTCTCATCAATGGGATCACAAAAATGAAAAGGAGTAAATGTGTCTTGCAGGTGATTAGCAAAGGCTTCTGCTTTACCGTTAACATTTCGCCTTCGAGCCAGAGTCCTAGTTGGTTTTATTTATGTATTTTGTTGCTCTTCTAAGGCTGTGTGCCTCGCTGTTTAGTTAAGCTGACACTAACAATTCAACAAGTACAACACGTTTATCAATTTTTTTTACCGCATGATTAATAGCTGCTTCATCAAGCGGAAAAGAAGCCTCATAAAGCTGCTGTGCAAATTGCTTGCGTTAATTGCTCAACCGTGTCCTCGATTATTTCTCTCTTCAATCCAGGTTCGAACAGTTCAAGACTTGTGTTCTTCCTAAAAAGTCTAAAATAAGTGTTAGCTTTGAGCACGAGAACATTAAAATTTTGATGACACTATGTTTTCAAGACACCTGTATGTGGTCACCAAATTTGGGTCAAACCCATGAGACATTGAAAAATCAAGGAGGTCTGGTAACCTTGTGGGATCTGTTGTCCAATAAGTCGGTTCATCAGAACATAGAGTGGTATAGTTGTTAGTTATAGTAGCCAAATTATAGTCAAATAGCTGAGAAAGAAGTTAATTTACTGGTGCAATAGCACATTGAATCCAAGGCAGCTGAATCGCTGGAACAGTAATATATTTTTTTAATGTTGAAGAAAGATGGACAGCCTTTGTATGATTACTGTTGGCCGCTTTCTCAGCCGGTAAAATTGTATTGGGAGAACTGATTAATTCGGTCCGTTTTATATATATATATATATTTAACTTAATCTCCGTGTGGTATACAAGGACCAGAGAGACAGATGGACATGGCTGAATAATCTCGATTATTGCTCCTGAGTAAAAATATATATATTCTATAGGATCGAGAATTCTTTTTTCTGCCTGTTATATATATTAACATATACCTTATATACTTCTTTTTCCTATTTTTCAATTATATACGGGTGTAAATCTGTTATAGTTTACCTGTTTGTTGTTGTTATTTGGTTTAACAAGTTATGAAATGTGTTAATAACTGTTTGAATAGGCTATTATAATTTTATGGATATTGATTTAAATTAATGAATATACAAATATACATACATAAATATGTTTTTATATAATTATATCCCTTGGTTCATTTTTACAGAATGCATCAATTGAATTCCTGATCCACTCAAGTGACTAATGTCTCACGTTTGAGCTCCGAAATGAAAGCCTAATATTGCTCTGTGGTTTGATTGTGTTTATTGCGAATGTTTGTAAGCAATATTTCAAAAATAATTTGTGTTTGGCGGCCAACAAATGGATTCTGAATTTTCGAGAAAAATCATCCTACTTTTTTGAAAATGACGCTGTTCAAGCCACATTTATACGAAATGGTAATGGAAAATTTTAACAAAAGAGTGCATACGTGTATGAAAAGCCATGGAGGCCAATTGCCCAATGTGTTATTCCATATGTAGCCCTATCCTATGTTCTTCATGATTAAAAAAAGAACTTACCATAAAAAAATAAAATATTGTGTTTTCTGTATAATTGAAAACTTGCGTAGCTTTTAGGACACCCTATATACATGGTCTTTCGCAAAGGAAACAGGACTATTTAAATATAATGGTGGCCCCACCTCTTGGTAAGTATATGAAATAAAAAGTTTGATATCTTTTTGACATTTTGTACAAATTTTAAGACAATTGGACAACTACAATCGAAGTTATCGATCAAAAAGTGACAGCAGCTTTTGGTCATCGGTCATAAAATGACAAAATGCAAATATTAAATTTTGTTTTAAACTTGGGAAAACGTTCACTGAAACATTTCAAATGATGAAAAAAGTTTATGGTGATCAGTGCCTGTCCCGTAGTAATGTGCATGAGTGGTTTAAGCGATTCCAAGAAGGTCGTGAGGACCTCTGTGACCATCAGAAGTCGGGCCGGCCAATATCAGTGATAACCCAAAACAATGTTGAAAAAGTGCAGGAATTTATAAAGAATGAGAATGAGCCGAAATCTTCTTTGCGTTATATGGAAATGGAGTTAAATATCACCAAAGACTCCATTCATCGCATTTTGATAGATAAATTGGGTCTACGGAAGGTGGGCTCCAAGTTTGTTCCGCACAAATTGACTGAAGAGCAAAAATTGCTACGAATCCAACATTGTAGGGATTTGATTAAGGAGTCGAGAAAGGACATAAACTTCAAATATTCGATTGTGACTGGTGATGAAACGTGGTGCTTTCAATATGATCCTGAAACCAAATGTCAAAGTGCCGAATGGAAGCATCCAGACGAGCCATCACCGAAAAAAAGTCGTCTTCAGAAGTCAAAATTAAAAAGACAATGCTTATTTGTTTTTACGATTCCGAGGGTATTGTACACCGAGAGTTCGTCCCACCTGGCCAAACGATTAATGCTGTGTTTTACCTTGGTGTTATGAAGCGTCTTTTGCACGCATTCGTCGTGTTCGACCACAATACCGTGAGGCAGGGTCCTGGCGCCTGTTGCACGATAATGCGCCGTCTCATCGGTCGACGTTTGTCACTGATTTTTTGACAAAAAACTCCATATTAACCATTAATCACTCAGCCTACTCACCTGATCTGGCACCCTGTGATGTTTACCTATTTGGAAAACTTCATTTGTCCATAAAAGGACACTGGTTTCAGGACATTTCAGCTATCCAAAAGGCGACGACCGATATTCTCAAGAGCATTCCGAAAAATGACCTTAAACACTCATTTAAAATGCTAATTTACCGGGCTAAACGCTGTATCGAAGCACAAGGAAACTACTTAAATAAAAAAATATAACTTTTGAAAAATATTAATTTTTGTTGTTTATTTTTAACAGTCCTGTTTCTTTTGCGAAAGTCCTTGTATAGCCCGAAGAAAAAATACTACTTTTCGTTCATAATCACCTGATTAAACACATCTTTCTGATTGTTTTTATGATATCGTCGCTTTTTGCTTTTTTTTACTAGCAACTAACGAATGCTTTTTGTCAAGATGCACTGGATCCTGATAACTTTAATTTCGTATTACTCCGTGATCTGCAGTGACAAGGTCAATTAAATCTTTGTATAATTGCTAATGTACCCTATTGTCGTTTATGGGGGTTAACGTTTTTTACAATTACGTTCGTTTCTAGACAACTCATATCCTTTGCGTTCTGTCGCTAATAATCATTCCTTTCATAGTTGTTAAGGATGGAGCTGCTTTCAGTATAACTTCCATCAAATTGTTGCTTTTTGCCGCATTAGTTTTAGGCTATACTGTGCCACAGATTTCAATCAAATAGCTACCTAGTTTTGACGATAGTAACGGTCTAAGTACTAGTCGAAACAGTTGTGTCGGTAATATAACTGACGTCTGCCGCGCAACTTAAGAATGGTTAATTAATTTTGAGTAGTCACTATTATACAAGCTGATGCAAATAATTATTTTTTGATGAAACCAATTGCATCCATGGCTCTTTCAAATTTTTAGAAGATTCGAGGAAATATATAACATTTAAATTTAGTTTAAGCCAAATTAAAATTTTTTTTTGTGCTATTTGAATAATTGATGCCGATAACTTATAGTCCTGCAAAATTGGTAAACATTAAATCGACAGACTTGTCATCAATGGAAAACAGTTGTGCTGAGCATTGTCTAATCCACGAATCTTAAACAAAGCAACGATCTTTCGATCATGTCTGAACCTCAAGAGAACCAATTCGAACAACAAAGAGACTATCAATATTGAAAGACTACATAATGGCATAACAGACATAGGCTATAAGCTCTCCTTTATCACAACTGACTGATAGACCATCGCAAGCAACTATATCGCGCTTTCAGAAGGGTTCAACAGCAGAATTTGTACAAATACCAATATCTGCAGACGATAAGCAAAAATTTCTTCTTTATTTTTCCGTTCAAGCGAATGGTTCTAAGAAATTTTCTAACCAAACATGATTTTATTTACATTGCTCAAGCGGACCCTTAACGCAAACTTTGAGATAGTGGTTCAATACGCCCAGAATTTGTTTGTGTGTAATACCAATGAATGGTTTCAGCGGAACCACAAATTTGTTGGCATAATCTATGTACTGTCTATAGAGGTCACATTAAAGACACACAAACAGTTTCCAACATTCGTTCGGAAACCGAATCGTTTAATGAGTTGTATGGGGCTATCGTGTCCTAGACTACTAAACTTAAAGAGTAAATATCAGAAGAAGCTCTTTTGGAAACTCTGGGAGCTATCCTTCTAGAAATTCCGCACAAAATCTTTTTACACCCGACAAGAACAATAACACAACTGCCACACCTTGTATGAACACACGAAATTTTTATGCAGATTGTCTCTAACCCGCAGGTCGCTATACAGCATCATAAACAATAATATGTTAGTGCCATGACCCAACATTCAGACAGTGTCTTTAAAATTGAGTCATCTGATTTCGAAAAATTCGATTTATCGGCCATAGATGCCTGTTTCTGTAAATATGCAAGAAAATTACACAGCAATAAAGAGTACGTGGCAGAAGGACATGTGTTTTGCTATGTCTGTGACAAGGCCGACATTTTGTGCCCAAATGTCGGCCATCCAATGTGAATTTAACTTATCAACGCGAAAAGTGATCACAGACAAGTCGTCTCGAGGGGGCAAAACACCTATTAGAAGACAATCCAGTTTCTCTACATCAAATTATACCGACTATGTCAAATTATCCCTATGTAACCAATATAATCAGTTCCATACATTTTAGTAAACTGTTCACTAACACGTAGAACAGCATAAAAAAAAGTGTTATATAAAAGGCAAATTGTTATTGGATACAGGCGCCTCATTATGTTGCATGGGTAGCACAATTGCTCAACGACACTTTTTAACCAGCTATCAACAATGGTAACGATCACTGGACTACATAGGTTATTGAAGTGACACAAACACAATAAAGTTTTTACTTACTTCTAATACTACTTATACCACTTTCCCCGAAAAACTCTATCTAGGCATTGATTTTGTGACCACTTTTCCGCTTTGCTTATGTATCTTCTGAACAAGTCTAGGGTTTCGTCAATAGAATATCGCTTGTTTCGACCCTTAACTATGCAACAAAAAACAAGTGCTTATAAACATGTTGCCGTCTTTCGACAAAAATGTTTTGCACGCCTTATTTTAATTACGCACTCAATAGATGTAGCTTGTGCAAATGCAATAAAACAGGGATTTTATCCTATCTCTTCTGCAACAGAAGAGTTCATAGACGACGAGCGTGTGCTTGTTCTTGGTAAATAAAGATTAAAATAGAAATGTGTTGTGTCTAGAAGTGCTAAGGCGAAAGTTAAGGTTCGACTTTGCATTTATAGAAGAAAGGTGAATGATGTCACTGTCAAAGATGTATATCCTATGCTTATAATTGATGGTATTCTGGGCAGAGTTTAATACTAGCTTAGCCCTGAAAGACGCGTTTTGGCAAAGACCTCTACACCTTAATTCTAGAGACAAAATAGCCTTTTCAGTCTTTAGAAAATCTTTATTTCAATACACAGAGATGCCATTGGGATTGACTTATTCACCTTAAACAATGTCAAGACATACGGATTAATTAATTTGTGCACTTTCTTAACGAAAGGTTTATTTACCTGGCTGACCTCTTAATTGTGTCAGATACTTTTGAGCAACATCAGGAGGTGTTGGAATTGCTGGAGATATTACACTGCTATTAAAAATGATTTTGTGGATGAAGACGGAGCAAATATGTAAAGGCATAAGTTCATTATAATTACAGACCATGCTTTTCTATTTTGGCTGATATCTCAGCCTGATCTTTATTCACGTTTGGCTAGATAAGCTCTAGAACTTTAAGAATTCGCCTTCAAAATTCTGCATTAGAAGGGTAGTGTAAATATAGTCCCTGATGCTCTTTCGCGCACTCATACAGATATTCTTTTAGTTTTATCTAAAGAGAATTGTTGATCTTTGATCTGCGAAGTTTGAGTCTAAATATTAAATGGCTTTGAAAGATAAAATCATGGCAAATGCATCCGAAACGACTGATGTTAAAGCTGTTGAGCAAACGGTTGTCGGCTAAGCGTACGCATTAAAAGTCCCGCAGATCGAAAACCCTTTTATTTCCACTGTGGCATCAACAAGATATAAAAAACAAAAACCAACACGGTTTTTGGCCAAATTTGATGTGCACCGTAAAAACGTTTTTTAAACATTGTGAAGTATGAAAGATCACAAAATACCCAAATCAGACTTTGAGAACTCCAATTGAAAATACTGCTCAATTTGATTTGTTTTTCCAGAGGTTATATATTGACTTTCTTGGCCCCCGTAGGCCCAGTAGTCGCATGGGCAAAAGAGAGATATTTATCGCACTGGACCATTTTTAAAAATTTACTGCCGATGCGATTTAGCGTTATCTTGAGAAAGATTTATTTTATTGTGTTGGTGCCCCAGAAACAATTGTTTCAGGCTACTCTGAGCATCTTAAGTTACATACTTTCAGCACTCTGTTAGAAAAATATCATACGTGTCAAACACTTATTGCGTTTTATTCATCACAGCCCACCTAGAACGGGCGGATAGGTTAGTCATATCTGCTATTAAGGCATATGTTAACCGAGGACGAGCAGATTAGCAGCATTTGTTCCGCTCCGTTCATGCAGCGAATAAAAAGACCTCATATTGATTTGCATTTGGTCAGCATATTCAATCTGATACTCCTAATTATAAGGACTACAGGAAATTACAGATGTTACAAAATCGAACTGTCTTGTTCAGCAAAGAAGACTCGTTTAAACTTATTCGCAATATGGCCAGAGACGTTATACATGCTCAAGTAACTTGTAATAAAAGAACTTATAGTTTGCGAAATCGTGAAGTGTCGGACAGCAATTTGTTTTATTAAAGGTCCAAAAAGCTTTAGGTCGGTAACTGCTATTAAATGGTCGAAACTTTGCAGGGTCATTCGATAGGCAATTTCATGCAATGCATTTAAAGCAATGAATGAGATGTTGGTTTCAAGCGCGAATCTCTCTTTTGGTGAATGCTTCCCCCAAAGTGTGATTTTGGTGCGGGTAAACATTCCCTTGAAAGCAAATTCATTTGTCGTGATTGGCTCACAAAATGACGCCATACATTCTTATCTCTTTTAGTCTGATTTTCGTAGTCAGGCCAGATCATTGCTTCTATCTGACTGATATAGAGCTTGCTCCTCTCCCCCACCCAATAACCAGCAACCAGTTAATTTTTGGCCAAGGCGAATTTCAGAATCAAAAGAGAATGGATCTTAATTTGAGCTACAGCAGTGATTTTGATTAAAAAAAAATATTACAACACGTAAACCAACACGTATTAACAGGAAACAACAATGATCAACAAGCTATTGACTTATCCAGACAGTCATACCCAGTTTGCAGAGCTACTGGTCCAAATTGAATGAGAATCTGTTGATGAGGCAGGAATTTACATTTTTTTGATGAAGAGGAATGTGTAACCTCTCCAGACAGTCAGTTGAACCAGTTTCTGCCAAAAAAAAAAAGTAGAGGTACCCAAAGCACCCCCTATTTTTATTCCTAATATGACTGACATCAATTTCCCTCATTAAATAATAACCCCAATTATTGGGAAAAATTTTGTTTACAAAAGTAACGAAAATGACGGCCGTGTACATACAAATTACCGGTTGAGAAAGCGACCAACAGAAATCATACAAAGGCTGCCCATCTTACTTCAATATTTTAAAAATGTATTACTGTACCATCGATTCAGCTGCCTTGGATTCAATGTGCTATTGCACCAGGAAATTAACATCTTTCTTAGCTATTTGGGACTTAAGTTTTCAATTAGTCCAGATTATAATGCCAAACACACTTGGTAGAGATCGAGAATTATAGCCACTAGAGGTCGCACATTACTAGACTGCATCATAACTAACAACTATACCACTCTATGTTCTGATGAACCGATTTATTGGACAACAGATCCCACAAGGTTACCAGACCTCCTTGATTTTTCAATGTCTCATGGGTTTGACCCAAATTTGGTGACCACATACAGGTGTCTTGAAAACATAGTGTCATCAAAATTCTAATGTTCTCGTGCTCAAAGCTAACACTTATTTTAGACTTTTTAGGAAGAACACAAGTCTTGAACTGTTCGAACCTGGATTGAAGAGAGAAATAATCGAGGACACGGTTGAGCAATTAACGCAATCAATTTGCACAGCAGCTTTATGAGGCTTCTTTTCCGCTTGATGAAGCAGCTATTAATCATGCGGTAAAAAAATTGATAAACGTGTTGTACTTGTTGAATTGTTAGTGTCAGCTTAACTAAACAGCGAGGCACACAGCCTTTGAAGAGCAACAAAATACATAAATAAAACCAACTAGGACTCTGGCTCGAAGGCGAAATGTTAACGGTAAAGCAGAAGCCTTTGCTAATCACCTGCAAGACACATTTACTCCTTTTCATTTTTGTGATCCCATTGATGAGAATGAAACTCAATATTTCCTTGATATTCCCTGCCTAATTGATTTCCACATTCACCCTTTGAGTTATATAGGGTGTTCCAAAAGCTACAAAGGTTTTAAAAAATATTAAAATAGAAAACACAATATTTTGTTTCATTATTGTAAGTTTTTTTTTTAATCATGGAGTACATACTATTGGGTTATGCATAGAATAACACATCGGGCAAATGGCTTCCACAGCTTTTCATACACGTATTTTGCAATTCTTGTCCACGTCGCCGAATTGACGATTCTGGATAGTCACCGACTGTCTGGCACTTGAACGGCTTGTTTTTGGCCGGAACCTGTCTTCCGGAATTTTTCAATCAATCTCCCCACAGTTGACAAAGTTAAAACACAGTTTTGATATGAAATTTTGAACTGCGGCCGCCAATTATTCATTATTTTTGAAATATTGTTTAATAAGGAAGACACGTTGTTCTATCGTATAGCGCTCCATTTTTGCTAGCCCTAAGCTGTCAGCTATTGATTAGTTTTTTTTTTTTTGGTTGCCAACACTTTTTTGCTCAAATGGCGCAAATTCAAAGCTTGCGTACTTTTTGGCACAACCTATACAAGGAGTTTCTCAAAAGTTCCCGAACTGTTGGAATAAAATGAAAACTACAATAGATTTTTGAGTGCTTGTTTTTTATTATTCAAAGTAATCTCCATTCCACTGAATACACTTATTAGCTCGATCCAATAATATTTCAAATGAGTGTTTTAGCTCGTTGGCTGGAATGACCTTTAGGACGTCGGTACACGCCTTTTGGATGGCCTCCACATCAGCAAAGCGCCGTCCTTGCATGGATAATCTCAGCTTGCCCAACAGTGGTTGACGGTAAAAATGCGATTTTTGGTCAAAAAATCGGTCACAAGTGTCAAATCCAACTTCCTTCTTCTCTGGCCGAACATTCAATTGATGCGGAACAAATCGTGCACACACTTTCCTGAAACCCAAATGATCGACCAAAATGCGATGGATTGACTCTTTGGACAATCTCAATTCCAATTCCATGAGCCGCAATGACGATTTCGACTCATTTTTGATGAATTCACGGACAATTTTGATGGTTTGATTATTCACTGAAGATTTCGGCCGGCCTGAACGTTCGTCGTCATTCAAGTCTTTCCGACCGTCTTTGAAACGCGTATACCATTCGTAAATAGTGGTACAAGATGGACAATTATTCGCATAAACCTTTTTCATCAATTCGTGAGCTTGTGTAAAAGTTGTACCAAGTTTAAACAAAACTTAATGTTGGCTGTGTGTTCAACACTCATTTTTGCACCGATGAAAAAAACATACTGTCTCATTAGACTCTATAACTCTACTTCAATTGTTCCAAATGTCATGAAATTTGGAGGGAATCTCAATGAAAAATGAATGAACAACTGGTTTCATCCTATCGATTAGCCTGCTGGCTATTCTTTCACTCGAATGAATATTTATTAATTGATTATTTCCATTGCTGAAGGATGAGTTATTACCTGACCACCAGTTTGGTTTTCGAAAAGTACACGGCTCCCCTGAGTAGTGCCACCGTGTAGTGCAAAAGACCACAGAGACCAACAAAAATTGCTAAGCTGTGTTTGTTGACGTAAGCCAAACTTTTGATAAAGTTTAGCACCAAGGGCTGCTATTTAAACTAAAGAGAATAACGCCAACTATTTATTACCCATTTCTGAGGTCATTTCTTTCTGAAAGGTGTTTTCGTGTGCGCTATGAGGATGAGCACTGTAACATATCTGCCATCAATGCCGGTGTTCCTCAATGTAGTGTCTTAGCACCTATCTTGTACGCTTTATTTATCGCTAATATACCAAAACTTAGTAACCAGGATCTTCAAGCTGCAACATAGGCAGACGATACCGCCCTCCTGGATTACTCCAATTCTGCGGAAGAAGTTGTAGCACTACACCAAGCGCAGCTTCACGTGCTCGAACCGTGGCTAGAAAAAATGGAATATATAGGTGAACGTAGATAAATCTAAACACGATTATTTATCCACGACAGATAAAGGTTCCCATAAATGACTTTATATAACTAACCCATTCTACACGCAACTGTAGTGAAATATTTAGGATAAAAAAGAATCGACGGCTCACATTGAGGCCCCACCTGTCTTCTAAACGACGTCCTATACAATTTAAATTTTTACAAATTGAATAGATTTTGAAAAAAAGATCCAAACTAAACCTTAATTATAAGTTACTTTAGTACAAAGCTAATATTTTGCCAATTTGGACTTACCCAACACCACTTTGGGGTACAGCTAAAAAATCGAATGTAGACATAACTGAGCGGTTCCAGACAGGTATTATGACAAATTAAGAAAGCACCATTATTTGCGACTGATACTATTGTTACTAGATCTCCCAGTAGCATAAAAAAATATCACAAAACTGAACAATCACGACAACCTACTTGCCATTAACTCACTTGATAACTATTTAGATTTAAGACACTTAAAAAGTGTACATATTCTAGATTTCCCACTAAGGCCAGCTTAATTAAATAATACTTCTAATTTACATTTTGTATTAAGCAAACTATAAATTCATGAACCAATGTTTTGTTAAAAAAATTATTTACCATAAAACTATACTTAAGGTATGTCTCAACAAACTAAGCTTTTGATCCAATTGTTTTACTGCTTATTATCAGAATGATAGATGGCTTCATTTGTAACTCCAACAACTGCATCGGAATACTAAATTTATTAAATCTGACAATATCGTACTTTCTGAGACTTTGTCAAATAACTTTTTAATATTAATACACGACCGGCCAACTCGCCGAGGTGGTGTTTTAATTATCCTCAAAACAACACTGCAATCAGACGTGAAGTTTTGCAGTCTTCCTCTGATGTTGAATTAGTTGCTGTCAGAATAACTCTTCTATTATCAGTTCTCTAATATACTCCTTTATATGCAATATTTGTATAATATTTGCTGTATTAAATATGTATTCTTATTTGTTCGTGCCCACCAAAACATGGTAATTTTTTAGTACTGCGAATTAAATTATTGCCTTCCACGTGTGCAAAATAATTCAATTTAAATAACTTAAATAGATTCTTAGATTTTGTTTTTATTAATGACAATACAAACACTAACCGTGCCATAAGACCCTCATCATCAGACACTAGAAATCTTTTTATATGTCCTCAAGAGAGTTCTACATCCTCTCTACCTATTTCCACTGAGCCACACCATTGTTTTCGCAAAGGTGTTTGTAAGCACTTCACCTTGACAGCGCTCTCTTTTAAAACACTTAACTGTTTATTAGACAAATACTCTTTTCGTCTAAATAATTTTTCCAAATTCCTTAAATTACATCCGGACTCTAAAAGTTTTAAAAAAATCTAATATGTCTACTTTTAATCTAGACTAATAATCTTTTGAAAAAATCTAACTTCGGTCTGCACAATTCCAAATCCAACTTAGGATATATAAGGTTGTGTAATATCTCCCTTCCGCTTTTCTGCTCTTTATTCAATGCTTTATAATAAGTGTTACAGTGATCGGATTTAGCTCAAATATGCGCCGTTTTGTTCGATAATCTGTTTCCATCAACTTCATAATATCCCCCTTGTAGAACTCCGCCCCTCCCTATTTGCGGAGAACTTGGACTGTCACTTTTCACAAGCCTCTTTTGAGGCTTTACCAACCTTACACCATCAAAGGCGTTCGCCATGGACAGGAACAGGTGGTAATCACTTGGTGCTATGTCCGGACTATATGGTGGATACGATAAAACCTCCCATCCGACCTCCCGTAGCTTCTGACGAGTCATCAAAGATGTGTGTGACCTGGTGTTGTTCTAGTGGAACACTACACCCTTCCTGATGGCCAATTCTGGACGCTTCTGGTCGATCGCCTACTTCATGGTCCAGTTGTCCGCAGTGATCCGAAGCGATCTCACATGCCGGTCTAACTCGATGTTTGATGGTATTCGTCGTCACAGGTCTTCAGCCGGCATATTTTTTAATGGTGGCGTTTTCACCGGCACTGAATCGTATAAACCATTCCTCCGCAGCTCGAAGACATAGAGTACCATCCTCCAAAACACCATTCATCCCACGGACATTTTTTTACTAGCGGATTTGCCTTTAACGAAGGAAAACTTCAAAATAGCGCGAATTTCGGCGTTAGTGAAGTCCATGTTTACACGTTTATAACTTTTAATCGCAGTATCCAAATCATGCATAGCGTGCATGAAGTGCAGTATTGCCCGATACGAGCTCTGTAGCGCTTTGCATAGCCGCCAAATTTATAAGACAAAAAGGCGGAAGGGAGATATTTGACAACCTTATATTACCCAATACAAGAATCAATTTGCATATAATCTCTAAGCTTTTCTACTATTTCGTTAAAAAGCGTAAGGCATCACGACTCCCATATTCTGCCTACTTGACTTATATGCCAAATGTTTTTAATTTACTTATTATTTCATTCCAAATACTATTGGTGGAAATCCCTGTTAATTATTTAATGCATTAAATATTTTTATATTTGAATCTTCCCTACTATCTGTTATCTTCTTTTCTAAATATGCACATATAAGGAGTTGATCAAAAACGGCCAACTGTTGATATTTTCAACACATATTCATGATGCGTTGGAAAAAAAATGCAAAGGAACATCATATTTACTGACTTCAGTAAAGCATTTGACTCTGTAAGCCATTATATAATACTATTTTAACTTAATTGTATTGGGTTTCCTTCCCCTTTTCTATCTTGGATTTCTACTTACTTAAAAGGTAGACCACAAAATATTGTACTTACCTATACTACTTCTAGAGCAGTATATGTAACTTATGGTGTACCTGAAGAAAGTTGCGTATGCCAACTATTTTTCACACTTTTTATTAATGACCTTCCGTCTGTTTACTGTATTTTCGTGTACCATGTATACAGATGATGCAAAACTTATCCCATCATGCAAAACTTATCCCATTTTTCAAAGACCCTTCTTAACAATGATCTAAACTCCGTGGAACTTTGGTTTTTGGCCAATCATCTTCCTCTGGATTAGCCTAAGAGAAAGTTTATGCCTCTTAGTTATTTTAAACCATGCCATGGTTTCTTAATTTATATATTAGGTTGTCAAAAAAGTCCTGCGGTATTTTTATTGAATTTTCAATTGTTTATAAAATTGGTTACAATAGTGCGATTCAAGTCAAATATGCGCCGTTTTGTTCGGTGATGCGTTCCCAACGAAATGCCAACTTCATAATGCCCCTCTTATAGAAGCTCGCTTCCCTATTGGCAAAAAACTCGGAGACCCAATTTTCACAGGACTTTCTTGTGGCCAACTTCAGACTACCAAGCGCATTCGCCATGGACAGAAACAGGTGGTAATCACTTGGTGGGAGATCCGAACTATACGGTGGATGCAAAAGAACCTCCCATCCGAGCTCCCGAAGCTTCTGGCGCGTCACCAAAGATGTGTGTGGGCTGGCGTTGTCCTGGTGGAAGACAATTCGGCCTCTGTTGATCAAAGATGGCCTCTTCTGCATGAGTGCTGCCTTCAAGCGGTCCAGTTGTTGGCAGTACAGGTCCGAATTGAGCGTTTAGCCATAGGAGCAGCTCATGGTGGATGATTCCCTGCCATTTCCACCAAACACGCAAAAGATCCTTCCTGGCCGTCAATCCAGGCTTGGCCACCGTCTGGGCCGCTTCACCACTTGTCGACCACGACCTTTTGCGCCTTACGTTGTCGTAAGTGACCCACTTTTCATCGCCAGTCACCATACGCTTCAAAAAACGTGTCGATTTTGTTGCGATTCAGAAGCGATTCGCATGCATCGATACGTTCAAAGATGTTTTTTTTCGTCAATTCGTGTAGCACCCATACATCGAGCTTCTTAGTGACTCCAAGCTTCTTCAAATGGCTTATAATGGTTTGATGACTCATGCCCAGGTCTTGACCGATGCTACGGCTGCTACTATGTCGGTCTCTTTCGACCAATTCAGCGATTTTATCGCAATTTTCGACGACAGGCCTTCCGGAGCTTGGTGCATCTTCGACCACCTCTACACCAGAACGAAAACGTTGAAGCCATCGTTGTGAGGTGGAAATGGAAACTGTATCGGGTCCATAAACTGCACAAATGTTATTGGCGGCTTGAGATGCATTTTTGCCTTTATCGTAGTAGTACTGTAAAATATGCCTTATTTTCTCTTTATCTTGCTCCATGTTTGCGACGCTATAACTCACGAACGACTAAAAAGAAACAACAATCAATCCAACACGTGTTAGCGCGTGAAAAAAGGTATAGCATGACCCGATGCGACGAATAAAACTAGAACTACGCGCTTGCAGCGACAACTAGCGAAAATACCGCAAGACTTTTTTGACAACCCAATATTATGTCATGTTCATTTTAAGTTCATAGTATTCTTCGTAGACCTGTTAAAAACTATCTTCCTCTATTTACTTGTAACTATGCATTGCGCAATGTTTTTCGTTATATACAATACATCTATCGATATCTAGTAGCCTAGTAGTGTAATTTTTTCGCGCTCTATTCAAATTAACATTTTATCCTTCTTTACCTGCTTTTTAAATTGTGTATAATTGTGCTTTCAACTTATTTTGTGTTTCCGCGCACTTTGCGATTTTTTATTTCGTTGAAATCTATTCTTGTAAGTAATTATTTACGTTTTTTTCCCAATGCGGCGTCTGTGCTGTGTTTTGTTTTTGTTTTTAATTTCGTTTTTAGCGTATCACCTAACGCGGCGTCACTGCTGTGTTGTTGTTGCTCTAAATTTCGGCAGTAGTTGCTTCCAATTTTCATTTCGCTTTCGCGCTTTGCGTTGCGTTCGTATCAACTTACATTTTGTTGTTGTAACGTTGTTTGTTTACTTTTCCTCTGTTTCTTTTATTGAGTGAATTTTTCTTGATCTCTTTACTAACATTTCATTATGTCTTGCTGTTTTAAGTCGTGCTCACTCAAAGTGTCTGAGTCAGCTCAACCTCAATTCATTTATTGTTGGTTGTGTGACAATATGATGCACTCTGAGTGCGCTGGTTTATCCGGACGTGACTGCGATAAAATTAATAAACTCAGTTCCGCCTCGGCTAAACCAAAAGGCGGCATTCGATGGGCGTGCCCATCTTGCTATGTTATGCAGCGCGACTTCAGCAAGATGTACAATATGGTACGCAATCAGTTTGTTAAAATGAGCAAAATAGCTAAACGACTGGCGAGCGATTTTGACTCAAACGTTGAATTGCTTAGTCAATTCAATTTTGAGCCGCGTCGTACGGAAGTAGCTGAGCTTTTAACTGTGCCCGTACCTATTGCCATTTCTCCATCCCCCACCCTAAATCCCTCTCCTAACATATTAGACATTTCCCCTGTACTTTCTCTGTCTCCTTCTCCCAGAACCTTTCCCAATTCCACTCCGCTATTTACGCCTGTTGCGGCACCCACTACTCCAGTAGTTGGTCCATCACCATCTACTGGAGCTGTGGCGAAAGCTACAAGATGTAAAAATAAGCACTCCCCTATCCCAGCCCCTTCTAAAGGAGTTAGTCCCCTTGCTTTACTCCCTACTTTATCTGTCATTCCTCCCCGTAGACAAGTTTTTGTGTCTAGACTATCGGCTGATACAACTTGCGAGTCGATAGTCAGATATATAGCTAGTAGATCTTCTGCTAGTGTATCGGTTACCAAATTTAACTTCTCTACTCCTAGAGAAATCTCTTCTTTCAAAATTAACGTATCTTCTGATTTCTTTAACACTATATGTGACTCTAATTTCTGGCCTCCACACATGATTGTTCATGAGTTTAGGCCAAAAAAAGAGCGCATCCTTCTCCTGTAGTTCTTCCTACTAACGTTGCAAAAAACTAATACTTTCCATCATATATCAGAATGTTAGAGGGCTTAACTTTAAACTTAATAAGCTTAATGTAGATAGCTTTTCGTTTGATACTAACATTATTATCTTTCCTGAAACCTGGCTAAAGCCCGAAATTTCAGACTTTTCATTATTTTGCAATAAATACACATCTTTTAGATGCGATCGTTTGTCGGGTATAGGAGGTGGTGTGCTTATTGCCGTAGACTCTGATCTTCTATCAGAATCTATTTTATCGCCTTGCTTAACTAATATTGAATTTATTGCCGTTAAAATTATATATAAAAATATTTGTATATATATAACGTGCTCTTATATTCCGCCACAGTCCGATTTGTCTGTATACCTGGAGCATATTTCTGCTATTGAGTCCATTTCGTCACTACTTTCTAGTAGTGATTTCCTCTTTGTATTTGGTGACTTTAATTTGCCGGATGTGGTATGGTCTGATTCTCCAAATGTTTTGATGCCAACCACATCTCACGAATTTATTGATTCGCTTTTAGAGATGTCTCTCTCTCAAATTAATCCAGTTCGAAACTGTAATGGTCGTCTACTTGACCTTATTTTCGCATCGGATCCTTTTCTAGTTCTGTAATACAAACTTGTCCTTTAGTTGTCCCCGAAGACCCCTATCATCCTACTTTAGACTTAGTTTTTGAACTGCCTACATGTGAGCATATTTGTTCTATTAACCCTGTCGTTAAATCACGCTGTTTTCGTAAAACAGATTTTGTAAAACTTAATTCATTACTTTTAGAAACAAACTGGTCGCAACTGTACTCTTGTACTAACATTAACAGTGCTACTTCAATCTTTTAAAATATTATAAAATCACATTTTGACCAATGCGTTCCAGATGAGCTACCCAGGAGAACTAATACACCTCCTTGGTTCTCTAAGGAATTGGCAATGCTTAAGAATGTGAAGACTAGATATAATACAAGATTTAAGAGTTCGAATAATCCTTCAGATTTTTCTCGTTATGTTATAGCCAGAACAAATTTTGTTGTTTGTAATTCGCGTTGTTACAATAACTACCTTATTCGTTGTCGTTTGCAATTTGCTCAGAATCCTAGGCAGTTCTACAACTTTGTCAATACTAAACGAAAAACTTCCTTACTGCCCTCATCTGTTTCTTATGAAGACATGAAAGCAAATACTGATCAGGCTTCAGCCGATCTTTTTGCAGAATTCTTCCAAACTACTTATTCATCTTCTAACTTTCTGCCTGATTCCCCTTATCCGTATACCTTGCCGAAATCTAACTGCATTTTTAGTCCTGTGATCCTGGAAAGTTCGTTACTTAACGAACTTAACTTAATCAAGCCAAATTATTCACCAGGCCCAGATGGAGTACCAGGATAGGTACTGTGCTGATTCTCTATGTAAGCCCTTGCTTAAATTATTTGAATTGTCTGTTAACTCGTGCTCTTTCCCAACCATTTGGAAGGAATCATTTATAATTCCTCTTCACAAACATGGTTCAAAGTCTGATGTTAAAAACTATAGGGGTATTTCCAAATTATCCGCGATGCCTAAAGTATTTGAGAAGCTAATAACATCTCAACTACAACACTCATGTAGCTCTATCATTTCACCCTGCCAACATGGTTTTGTGAAATCGAAATCTACTACCACTAACTTACTTGAGCTTACCTCCCTTGTTATTAAAGGTTTTCAGAACAAAAAGCAGACTGATGTAATTTACACAGATTTCAGCAAGGCTTTCGATTCCGTTAACCACTATCTCTTGCTTAAAAAACTTAGTACTATCGGATTTCCACACAGCCTTCTTATGTGGATTTCCGAATATCTTTCTTGTAGAACCCAAAAAGTTCTTTTTAAATCCTCACTGTCTAAGCCTGTCTTTGTTACCTCTGGTGTACCCCAGGGTAGCCACCTTGGGCCTTTACTTTTTAATTTATTCATTAACGATCTCCCGTCTATTTTCCTTCACTCCTATGTACTAATGTACGCCGATGATGTGAAGCTGTGCTTATCTTATAATGACAACAACTGTCCGTATTTATTGCAATCGGACCTGGATTTGTTTTTTGCTTGGTGTAAATGCAACTTGTTGTTTCTGAATTGCTCTAAATGTAAGGTTATGTCATTCTATAGAAGCACGCCTCACACATTTAATTACATGCTCGACCGTGTTTCTCTTGAGAGATTAGACTGTGTCACCGATTTGGGAATTCTTCTCGATCATAGATTAAAATTTGACAAACATATCGCGCTTACAGTCAACAAGGCGGACTCAATCTCTTGGATTTATCAAACGATGGTCTAAGGAATTCGACGACCCTTATACGACTAAGCTGCTATATACTTCACTTGTTCGGCCTATTCTGGAATACGGATCTTGTGTGTGGTCTCCTCAATATTCGGTACACCAAGACAGAATTGAGTCTGTTCAAAGAGTTTCTTCTTTTTGCTCTTCGCGGCTTTAACTGGGTTCCAGGTACTGATTTGCCTCCATACCACAGTAGATTGCAATTAATTAACCTCCCATCTCTTACTAACCGTCGCATGATGCTGGGAGTTCTATTTTTACATAAATTAATAATTGGCAAAATTGACTCATCTCTGCTTTTGAGCCAAATTAACTTTTCTGTACCTTTGAGACGTACTCGTAACTTTAACCGATTTCTCTAAATACTTGTAATACTAACTACTCTCTGCATGAACCTTTTCGAGTTCTCTGTGTTGACTATAACAGACTATTCCGAGTCTTCAACTCAGAGTCCTCTTTTGATATGATTAAGAACCATATCCTTAACTTTTTAGCACGTAGTAACTTGCACTAATTTTCATTACTAATCAGTGATCTGATTGGGTTTTTCTGGGTTTTTCCCAATCCTCGCAACAAATGTTGGATCATTTAATATTCTTATTTGAACACCCCAGATATTAAATTAAATTTTTTACTTAAATATTTCATTTTTTAAATTTAAAATATATTTTTAAGTTTTAATTTATATTTAAAATTGTAATTTTCTGGTCGACTGCTAATAGTTGACATTAAATAAATAAAAAAAAAAAAAAAAAAAATATATATATTATATTGTATATAATATGCAAGCTTTATAATTCTTATTTGCGTGTTCTTTCTTTTGACCAGACCCTTTGTTCACTTGAGCTTTCAATTTTCAATAACCTTCGGTAATACCTACTTATACAAATACTAGTACCAATACTTATACTAATCCTTGTAACAAATGTTAGGTCAATTTAATTTGAAATCATTATCTTAAAGTTTATTATACCTCTTCTCACATAAATTTAAAAAAATTTTGTATATCTTAGTTAATACTATATATTCTCTTAATTAAATAATCGAATAAATTACTTGCTATAGGCCACTTATTGCCAAGTGGCTATTACCAGAATTATATAAATACCTTTTAGAATTATATAAATACCTTTTAGGTTGCTGTTCACATACATTTCCACAAACTTATCAAGGAGTTTTTAATTGATGGTAAAAAAAGCTGATTGTATTACATTTTTTCGATGCTGAAGTTATATGGGATGCTTCCACAAACTAAAATACAGTGGTATAGGTGAAAGTACTTTGATGTTGGCTTACCGGTTTTTGAGTTATTTGTCTCGGTTGACTTGTTATCTTAGATGGCGCGGGATCACTAAACTGCTCATTCACCGTGTTGTATATTTGTCTCACAGTATTTTGAGTGTCTGTATATTGCTGCAAGAAAAAAGCTCAGTTAACGTACAGACAAATAAGTTGGTTTTTATATTTAATATAATTAATATAAATGAATAAATAAAAAAAAATTCTAATTCCTGTAAGGTATGCTCAGTCGCGTAGGATACGCGCGCGTATCCTACTCCAATACGATTATCCGGGTCTTCCTTTCACACTCCTGGACGCCAGGGGTGAAAGAGTGACTCAGAATGTCACACGAAGGGGATGGCCGATTCATCGTCTGGACTCCAGGTTAGTGAGAAACGCCAAAGAGCGCATTTTTTTTTGTTTTTGTTTTTCTAATAGGGGGGAAAAATAAAAAGCCTAAAAGTGTGGGACACTCACCCACTAAACCTTACTCCCCGTTCCCTCCCGAGGTACTGAACCGCTAGGTATGACTTCACGAGGGGGAGAATGGCATGAAAGCCTCATCTAGAAACTCTTCTAGAGTCTGAATTTAGATTGCGCTTTCAGCGTGAGGCAGGGATTGTATGATTACTGCACATATGTAGCTAATTGCCAATCAATTGTTTTGTGAGCTAAATAGGATATCTAACAAGTCTGTGACCGAAATAGGTCACCCAATGCTTACACTTAGCTCTTCCCGTTCAGCAGTAAATCGAGGACAGACAAAAAAATACATGTTCTGCGTCTTCAATAGTTTGGGAACAGTATGTGCAAAACAGACTTTCTTCATGGCGAAACTAATAGACCCATGTCCTGTCAGGAGTTTCATAAAGTAAAAGTCTACCTGTCCGTGTCTCCTGTCCACCCACTGGCGCACATCAGAGATAATGCGCCTTGTCCAAACGCGTCGCTTCTATGGCCTCTTTGGCGATGTCAACCACCGTGTTGATAGCGTCAACTGAGCTTTTCTTTCTTCGAAAGCCGTATTGCCAATTTAAGATTCCTTGCCGTTCATCCATTTTGTCCGTCAGCCTTTTGCAGATAACTCTCTCAAATAATTTGTCGATCACATCAAGCATACAGAGTGGTCTGTATGCTGATGGGTCTTCGGGAGGCTTGCTGCTCTTGGGCAATAGCATTAGCTTCTGCAGTTTCCATCTTAACGGAAATACTCGTCTCTCTATGCAGTCATTATAGAGATCAGCGAGTATCGCCAGCTGCATGGTGGCAAATGTCCTCATCTTTCGCGATGGAACTCCATCTGGGACTGGCACTTTACCAATTTTAATGCGCGTTGCTTCCTCCGTGATCTCCCTAGTGTCCGTGTACTTTGGATCCGCTCCAGCCATGGTACGTGGAAACGAGACAGGTAGCTGCTCCGGGGTCTGCACAGTACATTACAATCTTGTATGCCAGCTAAAAGAGCTGGGACTCGGCCTCGTTGCAAAGGTCCTTTCAGAATCGGTTGCTGCGCTTGATCGCGATATCTGCATTACACCAGTAGACCGATTTCCGCCTGTTGCTACCTGTGTTTCTCCTGGGCATCGATGCGTCCCCTACGCTGCTGAGTGCTTCTGGGACCATCGTGTGTGGTTGAGTTGTTCCCGGTGGCAGCCCGACCGTGCACATTTTGGCCAGGTGTTCGCTGTGAGTATACACGCCAGATACTAGAAAAGATGCTTTGCGTGCAAGTGCTGCAAATGCGAATGTGACGTCGATGATAAAAATCTTTCAGCTTTGCTGTAAGTGTGCTCGTTGTTGACGTTGAGCAACGAAACATTCAGCGTTGACAGGATTTTGAGCAGTATCTTCTCCTTGGATGTTGTCCGGGTGCTCCCCTACTCAACAGCCCATGCGTAAAAGTCATCAGCTATTATGATTGGAGAGAAACCCCTGGCATCTTCCAAAATGTCGCTGACTTTGGAGGCGAAGTCCTCCGCTGAGACACTAGGAGCGATGTAGCAACAGCAAACGTATTTCCTGTTCCACTCTATCCTGACGTGTCCTCTGGCGCATGCAATGTCAATGAGCTGCAGCACAGGTTGTCCGCATTTTCACATTGCCGCTCCCGCACTTGGGCTCTGGACCCAGGTACCATTGGATTTACTATGGTACGGTTTGCTTATGATGGCGAGATCGACCGCATTTTCGCCCACAGCTTGCACGAGGAGGCATTGTGCCGCTCTGCAGTAGCTTAAATTTAGTTGCATGAACTAATTTTTGTTGACTGTAAGAGGCCTTTCTTTATTGCGGGCACGCTTTGCGCTGCAAAGTATGCAGCAAGGAAAATTTTTGCAGCCTTTGGAGGCGTGGTCCTCACCTCCACAGTTGAAGCATATTTTTGATGCACCCACCTTGCTTCTGTGTGTCCAAGCTCAAGGCACTTATAGCACCATCTTGGCTCGACCCTGTGTGTAGGATCACACACTGCCCATCCTATACGTACGCTTCCCGCTTAGAGAAGTGAACTCGCCAGGTCTTTTTGTATGATAAGAAAAACTGGCTGCAGTACCCCCTCAGTTGACGTCCACTCGGGTATATCCCTGACGTCAACCAGCACCTTCTCCGTGATTGCCTTGACCTCAGCTTGGTCAACTAGCAATTCTTGGGCGGCACGTTGTACTTTGGCGTGGCGCCGTTTTCTGAGCTTCGAATTTTGAGCAGTAAATCGCCTGCGACGGTTCGTCTCACAATACACACGTCCTCTTTTTATTTTTGGAGTTTGCTGTTAGTCTGGACTAGCGAGAGCACTTTGGCGTAGTGCGCGGGGTTAGCACACTTGACCATTGCCGCATCGGGTCACTGTTTGCATCGTTCCGGCTTTGGTTTGGGCATGACCTTTGTCATGTCTGCTGAACTGTCAGTTTTGGTGTTCCACTGATAGGCTTGGCTGTAGGATTGGGCTCTGGGTAATATTTTCCATTACGATCACACTGCTAGGTATTAGTCTTTCTGGGCGTAGTCCTGCGTTTAAACGTCCTTTTCTCTGTGCGTGGTTGGCTTTTCGCCGCATTACTGTAACTCACTGCAGGAGTTACTTGGGCGGCTTTTTCCGCGACCGTCCGGTTGTTTAAGTTCCTGTTCAGCTGTGTATGCGATTGGTCCTCGTTGTGTCCTGCGGTACGGGTACCGCTTGAGCAGTTCCCGACTGCTGACGCTGACCCGCGGAGATGCTCGCTTACCGCGTTTTGAAGGCCCTCCATTTTAGCCAGACAGTTCTTAATGTTCTGGTTCACATGTCGAACTGCCGGCCTATTTTTCCATAAGTAGGAAAACAATCTCTTCACGCTCGTGCGCGTTTCAGTGGCGTGTTTTTTTTAACGCTACTTGAGCTCGAGCTCTTTTGGGCGTCTCGGAGCTTCCCTCCTGGTCCTGATCTGGGCTGGTCGGTGTCCAAAACCGAGCCGCTATAGGGAAACGTCATATCCTCTCCCTCCTGGCGAAAAGATCCGGCTTGGCATGGTTATCCGATGCCACCGGTGTTGGGTCCGTGCTTGTCGCTTTGTCCAGTAACTCCTACGGAAGTACTAATGGGTGTTGGCGCCTTCAGAATCCTCGCATCTACCGTGGTTGATTCCACGGGTGGATATTTACTTTCGTACTTGCCACCTGGAGTATAATTGTTATTTGCAAACATTCTTAACTTTTTCTACGTGTTTTATGCCTACTGCCAGACTGATACCGTTAGGCCCGCATCGAGCACTGCTCAACTGCCGGCTCAGACGCAGACCAATACACCGCTCACTCTGAGACAGACGTGCCCTTTCAAATAACACGTTTGGCGACTGCGACGCGTCCCAAGGGAGTATTACATTTTAGTTGCCTCTTACGACAAGCAGTGTGGGGCTGTGGTGGTATTCTTAGAATTAGCTGTGCGTGCCTGTGTGAGTGTGTTGTGGTCGCCGATGGCACTCCTCTTGTTGGGTTTGTGTATTTGTTTGATTTTTCACTTATCCTACATTTCCCTTGTAAGTGTGCGTTTTGACTTGGTTTCAGCGTGTTCACTGTTTATTGCTGTTGTTCGATGACATTGATGTTTTAGGTTTTGATTGTTTTTTGTATATTTTAGGTTTTCTTTTATTGTTATTGTTTTTATTATTTATTAATTATAAATTATTATATAATTTTAACTTGTATTCCATTCCCTTTTTTTCAAATTGGCATAGCGACCTTATTTGAATACGTTTTTTTGAGCTCGGCTTATTGCTATGTAGATAGATAAGAGCGCATGCTGCCTTTGTTGTTGTTGCGCGCATGAGTAAGTTGCCCTTTTCGCTCGCATGCTCATTGTTTCTAGTGCGCCTGTATAAGTCAATCTTAACATGCATTTACTCTTGCTCTCTCATGGTTAATTCGAACGGTAAACACGCATGCATAAGCTTATCTTGCACTTACTCTCGCTCTCTCACTGCTGTTGTTGAACAGTAAGTGCACATGCATAATCTGATCTTGCATTTACTCTCGCTCTCTCACTGTTGTTGTAAGTGCTCATTCATAAGCTTGTCTTGGTATATCGGGTCTCTGCTTAAAATTTATTTTGTAGTATTGGTGTTTTTCTAACGTTACAAAAAAGACTTACCGATATTCTTATCAGTACAATTTACATCTGTTCAAGTATCGGATCTACTTATCTTATATGTTTGTAAAGGTATTTGAATTCGTATCTGCTTGAACGTTATATTTTTTGCTCAGGACAGTAACTCATGAGAGACGGTCGTGTTTTAATTCGAAGGTAATTCGGATGTTAACAGCTGCACTGAGCTTGCACACAAAAGTTTACATTGCGTGTAAGCATGTGTATGTGTCTGTTTGTGTATATGATGTGCTATGGGTTTGAGTAGTTGGGTACAGTCGACTACAGCACTCTTATTTGGTAATGAGCTAAAAATATAAAGAGAAAAAAACAGCGAATAATGTATACATACATCTACAATAAGATTTTTGGTAGCAGCCATTTTGTCAAAGAAGTTCCAGAAGAAACCTCGTTTGCTCCGCATGTGCTGTGCATTGGTTGCGTCATGCAATCGATCATGATAATTACCACCCATTGCAGGGCCCATTGTAAGTAATAAACAGCCTAATAAGAGGAGCGCCAGTACTTCATTAGATTTCGGATGATACATTCTGTATAGATAAACCAAGAGATATAATTATATAAAAACATATGTATGTATATTTGGGTATTTATTAATTTAAATCAATATCCATATAATTATTATAGACTATTCAAACAGTTATTAACACATTTCATAACTTGTAAAACCAAATAACAACAACAAACAGGTAAACTATAACAGATTTACACCCGTATATAATTGAAAAATAGGAAAAAGGAGTATATAAGTTATGTGCAAATATATATAACAGGCAGAAAAAAGCATTCCCGATCCCATAAAATATATATTTTTTTACTCAGGAGCAATAACCGAGATTATTCAGCCATGTCCGTCTGTCTGGTTCTTGTAAACTATACGGAGATTAAGTTTGTTTCAAAATTTAAAATTTCCTTTCCCCACACTGACAATTCGGTAAAACATGATTTTTAGTCACATATATCAACCGAAAGTGCATATGCTCTGTATACTAGCACACTCTTGGTCTATGCAGCAAACAAAGATAGGAAAATAAACATGTAAGTTATGTTAGTTTGCTTACAATGTCAGAATTTTCATCTCGCATGCCCGTAAAATAAAAAAAAAACCTTGCATAAGATAAGTTTTCAGCAATTAGCTTTAATTTTAGTATTTTTAATAATAAGTCCATTCTTGACTCATAATGCAGATTTCATATAAATAATAGTGAATGCTGTAGTTGAATGTATGCGACTAAAATATACTCTTTATTCATTTAGACACATACATAAATACATACATACGTATTTATACGTATTTAGCGTACAGTGCGCTGATAAGTGCAGTAGGCCTACAAGGAATAGAGAAATTGAGTCGACTTAAAAGAGTAAAAGAATCTATGTTGCCGTTTATTATTAGTTTTTGGATAAATTAAACACTCAAAGTTGTTCTACGGTTAGCTAAAGACGCAAGACTTAATACTAAGATTCTAGAAGAGTAGGATAGCAAACGAAATGGGGATCCCAGTTGAAACTACGTAGGGCGAAGAGAATCACGAATGAAGCCAAGGGAGTACTTGGATTTATTAAACGTTGGTCAAAGGAATTCAATGATCCTTTTACCACAAAAATCCTACATTTCTCTTGTTTGGCCGATCCTGGAATACTGTTCGGGCGTCTGGTGCCCTCAGTATAGTGCCACTCAGGATCGAATGGAACCGTTCAATAGCAATTCGTGCTGTTCGCTTTACGTGGACTAAACTGGGACCCCAATCTTCGTCTACCGTCATACTCCAGTTTAACGGAAAGTAAGCAATGGCTTATGAACAAATTTGTGGCTTCGAACGGCAAAAAGTCACAAACATATACTGAGAGCAACTTGGAGGAATATGATTGGCTGACCAACAGAGTTGCATGATGTTTTGATCATGTTGAAGAAGAGTAAGTTGAAGAAGGTCTTTAATAGATAAAATAAGTTTTACATCATTAGCATACAGGAGTATACGCGAATGTTATAAAAGGAATAGAAGGTCTTTAATGAACTGTATTCAAAATAATGAACCAAGGTGATTCGCTTAAGGTAGACAAGAAGTAACAAAGACTGGTCCGGAAGTTTTTGATCTCAATTCACCTTTTAGTGTTCTTCTTTTTAGGTAAGTAGACATCCAAGGTAGAAAAGAGGGCGGGAACCGAATACAACGGATCATGGTATACAGAGTCGAATGTCTTACAGAAGTTAGTGTAAATGACGTCAGTTTGCATTCTCTGTTGGAACGCATTGTGAATAAGAGTTTTGTATTCCAACAAGTTCCAACAAGAGCAAATTATAAATTTACAGAGATGTTACAAGGTTACTATAATGATATTTTTAAACAATTTTGGAACAGCAGACAATTTTGTAATACTTCTGTAATTAGAGATATCAGACTTACCACCTTTTTTATGGAGTGGTATGATAAATGAGTCTTTTCAAAGAGATAGCAAGACACCGGTGGTAAGTGATAGATTAAAAAGCTTAAGAAGAGTTTTAAGTAAGAAAGTGCAACACTCTTTTAAAACACAGCTTGGAATATTATCTGGCCCTGGTGAGTAAGAAAATGCCATAGATTTTATATCAGAGAAAAGAGAAAACTCACATATAAGGCATCCCTCTGTAAATCGTTGAATTGAACCGGGATTTTCTTGGACACGTGCTTGCTTACAGAACCGTTTTCCCCTTTTAGAATGTTGGTAGGCGGGCTTGCAATTGAGGCAAAATCCTTTATAAAGCACCTTTAAAAGCACTAGCTGGCACGACTCAAAAATGGTCTAAGGGACTTTGGTTCAATGGGCTGGTTGTTGTGCCGTTTTTTTTTTGCCATTCTCATATTAGCGTTAGCTAAGGTTTTAAACACCCATCTGTGTGGTTAATGTGATCAGCTTCGTTCTGTAAGAAAACTATTACATCATCTACGTAAACTTAGCAGAATTTTCCACGCCGTTCGCGGAAAAAATCATCGATTGCTCTCTGAAGGAGTCGACAGAATTCATACTTTCCTCCGTTAATAGAAAAATCTGTTTTTTCACGGTCACACTCAGCAAGGTTGAACTGATAAGACGGATTTTAAATCTTGAGTCGTGAAATATTAAGGTTTGCGAAGGTTGGATAGGATCATGAAACTGCTTAATACCGGGTATTTATCGTCTACAGTTAGTTTCCTGAAGTCGATTACTACACTTCTTTTTTTATTTCTGTGAATATAAGGTATTTTATCTCTTTATTAACGAGATCTTGTACGCCCATCTGGATGGGGTACAATTTGGAGTTGACAGAGTCGTTGGTTTTTGTTCGTATGTTAGAACAAATTGTATGAAATTCGTTGGCCGTGGAGAATACTCTGAATCCGTCGAGAATCAATTTCTTGAATTTGGATTTTATTGTTTTTTATAGTTTTTCCACTGATGCCAACTATACCGTCAAATGCACTAAGATTGTCTAAGAGGAAAAACTCAGACGTAATTCCGAACATAATAAATAGCTTTTTTTTTATAATTTGTGCTTGAGCTATGGATGGAACCTACAGAAAATGGAGACGCAATGGCAGTAACATATCTAAGGGCTTCTAAGGGTCTTATATAGTTTTTTGCCACACCAATGTCGATAAGGAATTTTAATATTTTCCCGGCCACCTCTCATGTGACGTACGGCAGCCGAAAGTGTCCCCTAAAAATGTATGGTGTCAACAACTTCAAATGACTCCTCGTCTTTATCTGAGTCATTATCTGCATTTTCATGTGTGTCATAGAATTCGTACTCGTCGTTGTTTTTGGCTCGTTGTTCTAGATTAAAATGCCTTTTTTCATGCTGATCAGAGATACGATCAGACTGGTTTCTTGGCCTAAAACCCTGTGGTTGTAACGTCATCGGGAACTTGGGGATTTTGAAACATGGTTGATTGCCCGAATTTTTAAGACGATGGATTAACGTCCATGGATTCAGCTCTTTGGTCACCAGGGCAGTCATTAGGCTGTTTAACCTGGTCTTGCTAGGTGCTGTAGTTATTTTGTTCAGTGACAAAGTGGGGATTTTTTTCATACGCACAATTGTTACTATAATCCTGCCGACACCCCAAAGATCTAAAGTTTTTAGGCCCCTGGTACCTTCCTTCCGCAACTTCAGAATAATTTCCATTGTAAAGGTTACTTTTTTTTGCTAACTTCGGACCCTCTGGCCAATGCCAAGGCTGTACGTAGGTCTTTAAGACGTGAGGGCAATACAGCATTGCAAAGTGGTTTTCTAGCGGAAATGAACGCATTGAGAGCGTTTTATACCTCTGTAATTAGATATTTCGGACTGACCACCTTTTTTATGGAGTGGTATGATAAATGGGTCTTTCCAAAGATATGGAAATAAATCAGCGAATAAATATTTTATGTGTAGGTTGAAATAAAAAGTGCTACGCTCTTTTAAGACACAACTAGTAATATTATCAAGCCCTGGTGAGTAAGAACATTTTACAGATTTTATGGCAGACACTAGGAAAGACTCGCAGATTATGGGAGCAAAGTAAGAGTTAGATGAAGGTATACTATAGAGATAGAGATTATGAATATCAGGAATGGTTGAATAGGTGGATTAAAAAAATGTTGCAAACAAGTCAGCAGCAGCTAAGTCGCTGTTAGCCTTTTTATTGCAAAAAAAGAAAGAAGACAGGAGGCGTGTAGATTAACGCTAAGAGTTTAAGAGGGAGTAGAAGTGCTTGGTATTACTAGTATATTGATGCTTACATCAGGCGATAATTTCTGTGTAACGCTGAGAGTTATGCAGATAGAAGTTACATTTGGCGATAAAGTATTTTGATAAGTCTAGATTAGAACCGGATATTTTAAACTTTTTAAGCATCTAGACTTAATATTTTTGAAGCTTGAGAGTCTGGCTGCAAACCAAGGTAGTTTGGAAGAACTGGATTATCGAGCTCGTGTTAATGTACCTTCTTTCAACATATATTTGTCCCATAATAATATCTAACAAAATAAATTTCAAGCTTGAGAGATTGGCTGTAGGGGAATGTGGCTTTGAGGAACTAGATTTACAATAAGAGCTAGGAATGCAGATGTCTTATACACAGTATAAAGGAAAGTATTTCATGCAAAGAGCTGAAAGCGTTAGACGTCTACTGCATTTCAAGCATGGACCAATCAGCTGCAAGAATGAGATTATTGAGCAAAGTTAAGATACCTTTGCGAAAACAACGGTGTGGCTCAGTAGCAGGATTGTATGAAACAAAGATAGAGATTTCTATGGTACGATAAGGACCTGGAGATAGAAGCGATGGAGTAATCGCTTACAAAAACAAGATCTAAAATCTTTTTTCGTTGTCAGGAATTTATCAGTCTAAAAGATCATGCTAAGAGGAGGAATAATAAATTTTGCACTACTGAAAAGTGTTCAAGGTATACCGAACGATCAATTACCGACCGATCAATCATCAATTACCGCTATGATTTGATCATTGTCACGCGCTTGTGAAAATACTTCGTTTATACAGGTAAAATGTAAACAGAAGCAGAAGGAATATAGGAACAGGTGACAGAAAGACCTGATTTTAATAAGTTGCTACGGGCTTAAAAACTAAGAAAACTAAGTAAATTTCAAAGGAGATTCTGACTTACAAAACCAAACAACTGTTGAAGCGAACATAAAACTCATGCTAAGTGTGATTAATACAGGTGTTTAGAGCGAGGAAATAAAGTATGGAGTAGGTATAGTAAAACTTACAAAATAAGTAATTTAGCCTCGTAGCTTAAATGACATAAATGACCATTAACTTATTTCACTTAGAAGTTGACAGAGCATAGTGCGACGATTACTTAAAGCTGGGAGACTAATTATGAGAAATTGCTTAGACCATTGCTTGATGAATCCAAGAGTCTTAGTAGCCTTATTCTCAAAATGAGAATCAATTTTTAATTTATGTTCAAAAAGACTCGATGACTCACCGTATTCCCTCAAGGAACATCCGGTTGAGCGTGTAACTAACTGTTATAGCCGCACTTTTTTTCAAATAGCTTACATTACAATTTGAACAGTTTTGAAATAAAAAAAGACATTTTTACACAAACCGAAAAAGAAACGCAGATCTGTTAACAATAAATAAAGTGGGTTACTGTCAATTTATGTTCATAAATGTATATGAGGAGCATATGAATTAGAAGGCAAATCATTAATTAACAAATAAAAAATTAAATGACCAATGTGGTTACACTGAGGTACGCCAGAGGTTACAAAGGCGGGCTATGAACGAGAGACTATTAAAGGATTTTGGGTTCTAAAAGTAACGAATTTTAAGAGGTCCACAAGAAAGCTATAAGGTAATCCGATAAGACTTAGTTTGTAAAGCAAGAGATAGTGGTTAACAAAGTCAAAATCCTTGCTTAAATCTGTAAAATGACATCAGTCTGCTTTTTGTTCTTTAATAACAAGGTAGGTTAGCTCAAGTAAGTTAGTGATAGTAGACCTCGAATTCATAAAACAATGTTGTCAGTGTGAAATAATAGTGATATAGTGTGTAAGTTGAGACGTTAAAGATTTTTCAAAAACAATAACTTGGAAATACCTCCGAAATCTGAAATCCTTTATAAAAAGAGGATATTAACTAAGTGCACTTAGGTGATATAGTCGAGCTACAGTTCTGCGAGGATGTTTACTGCCATTTATAACTTTGTATATTTTTATTTATTTATTTATTTTTTTTTATTTATTTACTTATTTATTTATTTATTATTTATTTATTTTATTTATTTATTCATTTATTAAATTAAAGTTAATATTTTTGGGGCTCAAAATTAATATATTATATGATACACCATTTGTTGCCAAGATTGAGAAAACCCAGAAAAACCCAAGAAGATCATTAATTAGAAAAACTATTAGAAGAGGACTCTCTGAATATAGAGTACTCGAAATGATTCATGCTTAAAGTGGTTAGTAGTACAAGTATTTAGAGAAAGTGGTGTGAAGTTACGAGTAGGTGTCGAATGTACAGAAAAGTTAATTAGTTTTTTTTTTTTTTTTTTTTTTTTTTTTTTTTTTTTTTTTTTTTTTTTTTTTTTTTTTTTTTTTTTTTTTTTTTTTTTTTTTTTTTTTTTTTTTTTTTTTTTTAAATAATTTAAGCAAAGGTTTATAGCGAGAAACAGAACAGTACCTAATTGCACATCCTGGTACTCCCTCTGGGCCTGGTAAATATTGTCGCGTACTCAACCCTAGTGTTAAGAGACTCGAGTTTATTTTTACATTAGATAGGCACCGCTTCTGTTTTATGTCCAGGAAGCTCTTAGCTCACGTTCTGCATATATTTGCTCACGATGCTAATGACTTCACCCAATTTCGTTTCATTTATCGTTTTGGATGGCTTCTTGATAAAGTTTCTGAACCGTAAGTGAGGGAAAGACACCATGTTATGAACATTTTGTGTAGTTTAAGACTTGCAAAGTTTTGACAGTACGGAGCAAGGACCTGCAAAACTCATATTATTTTTGATTTACTCATACGCTTAAATTTTTACTAAATTCCACTCACTGAACGAATCACAGCGTTGAGGAAAAATCACCTCATTCTGACGAGCACTTCAATCGTGTACGTGCACAGCTTTCGGTACGAAATGTTTGGTCACGAAGAATCAGTATATGCAGAACGGTTTTTCTTTTGTGATTTTATACATACAGAGTGAAATGCACTCATAACGTATGTGTGTAATGCCATTTGTATGTTAATTTTGTATTGAATAGTTGAAAAAATATAATAGAATAAGTTTGATTTCCATGAGTCAATTTACTAATTAATAGGAATGAATTACATCTTTATGTTAAAATGTAGGTGTGAAGTTAATTTGAATTTTCTACTTTTTATCAGTAATGCACAGGCAGCGCTGCTGACTTTGCACATGCACATTTGAGTGATTTTAAATCAACAGTGATAACATGTTCGTATGCAGGTTTGAGCGGTTGATCCGAATTGCTCGATTATTCGTATTGCTCGATACAGTACTCACAATACCTTCACCCACAATCACCTTACTATCGCCATTTCATCTTTTGTAATCCTATCCTCATGAAAAATAGAATTCTACATTTTTGGAAGCGACCATTTTCTAATGATAACATAATTTTTCAACAGTTACAGCCATACACAGATAGTACCCAGATACAAAACTAATAATGCAGGCTGGAATCTATTTCAAATTGATTTAGAAAAAAATTGGTGTACGTCCAATTACCGACAATATAAACACACAAAAATTCCAAAGATCTTCGCCATAAAAAGTTCAAAACGACAAAAATTAAAATCATACTAAAATGCAGAAAAGCAATTGCTCTCAATTACAATTGAAGTCTTTGGTGGTTTTAAGCCACGTAACATATAACATTCATTGTCTGACACATCACGACTCACAATCTACAATAACAATTGTTGGCTATCCCCTCCCCTAGCGGAAGAGGTTTCTTCTTCCACAAGGAGAACTTGACTTAGAGAATTTAACTGCTGTACTTATGCAGATAACTACCACAAAGCTAATAGTTAAACAAAATCACCTCTATTCAAACAGACAATATTGTGGAAGGGTTTTTAGAATGATGCATTACAAAATTACTTTTAGGGGATCTGTACATGTGCAGACAAGCACGTCCAATTTTTCTTTCACACAGGCTTTCCATATAAGAAGCAGAAATATTGAACAAAATTACATTTCTATATGAGAGAATGGATCTAATAAGTGACCAGCTGCTCTACGCATAGATGAGTGACCACAGCTTGATGCAGGTAAAATACAACCCACACCAATCGACGACGCAGCTACTATAAAAAAACAAAGAAATTTTTACATTCATATGGACGGAAACAAATTAACAGAATTAGGTGACAATGAAGAAAACTTGACAATGGCAAGGGTTGAACAAGCTATAGAAGAATATGAGGACCAAATAGAATACATCAAACAAATTGTAGAAGGTAATAAGACCAAGAACTTTTCTTACACTCTTCTCCCTACAATATTTCGAATGTACGGTGAGCAGTGGACAAATACTAAAAGTATTAGTACATATTTGTTCAAACAGTCCAGCCCTGATACATTGCAAATCCACAACCAAACAATAAATCAAAAAAACTTTTGACGCGATACTAAGAAATTTGGATCCTGACAGAAGAGAAATATATCTCAGAAAGAATCTTTACATTACTCTGCAAGAAAAACTATTTTAATCACCATAATACCCAGAAGCAGTCACATTACATACCGACAAGATGAAGATTTGGGCTTGTGAACAAATATCCATATCTTTCTGCGGACCTTAACAAAAAACTGATGCACACGACTAATGTGAGATCTGAAATTCGTATCAATATCAATTATCAATACTTCATGACTCTTTAAGATAAGATGAACGAAGAAACTAGAAAACTACTTCTAAACTAGATAGTGTTACTAAACGGACCCTTATGGAGTGTTTGCTCAATTAGGTATTAACAAACTTGTGGCAACACCGTCGATCTCTTGTGTTTTCTGAATAAAAGATATGCCTATATATATTATAAATGTATATATAAATTTATATACTTTTTTGACTCACTGTATATATAAATTTAACTGCAAAACACATATTTTTCAATACTTTTGGTGAATATATGCAACGAACACCGAACAATTTACGCTCACTATCCAGACACAAACTAGATTTTATGTCATTTATTTTACCTTGATTCTTGCCAAGCCGTAGATGCGAGTAACATGGTGGCCGAATACGAACAATGAGTGAACTGCAGCAGCAGCGCAAGCAATCAAACTCAATCCGCCTCTACTTCAGCAATGCGCACGTCTGCAGTACGACCACAAATCGTACTACCGAAATTTAACTGTAAAAACCCGCTTTTGTGGTTTCATCAAATCGAACGATTATTTAACTGGCACGATGTACTCCAAGATGTAGATAAATTTGATCTTATAATTATGCAACTTGACACGGGTATCGTTCTCAACGTGGAGGACTTACTTTCTAATCCTCCGATCAATAACAAATATGAGGCTCTAAAAACATGCATATTGGGCAAATACTCAGAGTCGTCAGTGAGCAAGCTGGAACGTTTACTACATGGCGGTTGCGTCGTCTGGCACCAGATGCATAGTACAACCAATTAATTCGTTCTCTATTTCTAGCAGAGTTACCCCAAGCTATTCGTCCAACTTTGTCAATATGGAATGAAACTGATCTCGGAAAGCTCGCTGAGCTCGTGGATAAAATGCTGGAAGATAGAGCATTTCCGTCAGATTTTTCAGTATCTCCTGAACAGCAGCCTATCGGACAGCAGAATAAGGATGACGTCAGTGTTGTTTCAAAAATTAAAGTTATATAAAAGAGCTGGTCAAAGAGAGTCGTTCGAAATTCGTGACACTTCAGAGGGATATGCAACAAATTATATCATCTCATCGCCCTGGAGTCCCACCGCATCCACGTTCAAATAATTTATATACGTGTGGCCAAAATATTAAAGAACAATCTTCAACATTATGTTTTTATCACAGCAAGTTCGGCGAGAAACCACGAAAATGTAGTCCGAGCTGCCTATTTTTTCAAACTTTCAAATCGTTAAACTAATAATACTCAAAAAGTTCGCGTACACGTCGATGATGCAGCATCACAGAACCGGTTTTTGATTGACTCAGGATATGTTGTTTCCGTAACACCACGCACCAATTTGAAGAAAAAGTTACATCAGAACAGCCTATCTTTATATGCAGCAAACCTAACCATCATTGAAACATATGGAAGCCACATGTGTGAAGTAGATTTGGGTTTACATCGTAAATACAATTGGTCTTTTATAATTGCGGATAAAACAGCCATCATAGAAGCAGATTTTTTAGTACATTTTAATTTGATCATCGATCTAGCAAATCATCGTTTAATTGAATCCCAATCAAATCCTTTTCTAATGGACATCTCGTTAGCTCCAACATACCTTAATCTCTACGGTACACGGCGCAGATGTTTTTCAAGAAATACTACGGGAATTCACAGACATAAGTCAAACAAACAATAGGAAGCAGCGCAACAGAAGCATTGATGTCTCTCACTTTATAGAAACCAACGGCACACCTGTAGCAGAACGTCCCCGTCGATTGTCCGGAGATATACTTACTGCAGCTAAAATCGAAAGGTATTTGTCGACCTTTCAAAAGTTCGTGGGCAAGCCCATTACATCTAGTCTAATCTAAAGATGGATCTTGGCGTGCATGCGGCGATTATCGCAAATTAAATGCCATTTCTATACCAGATTGCTACCCCATATCGCTATATATTTCGTGACCTTAGTTTTGTTTTCTGTTACATAGACGATATCTTAATAGCATCACGGGATGCAGAAGAGCACACAAAACATCTTCGTACCGTTTTCAATATCCTTCGAGAACATGGTTCAAGCATTAACCTTGATAAATGCCGAATCGCTAAAATGCTTTAAAATATCCAATTATAAATTACCAGAGACTATCGCCGATCTTTGTCGTTTTCTAAGCATAATAAATTACTATAGACGCAATTTGCCAAATTGTTCTCACATACAGGCACCCCTAACGGAGCTTACCAAGAATATAAAAAAATAATAAACGATAAACGCAAAATCGATTGCTCTCCTCTTGAGATGTGCAAGAGCAGCGTCATAGATGCAACAATGTTAACTTTTCCATCTCGTCAAGCAGATCTTGCCCTGGTATGTGATGCATCGGATCTTGCAATTAGAGCAGCATTTTTTTCAAAAAAGCTAAACAGTACAGAAAAAAAAACACTTACGATCGAGAGTTGTTCGCCATATATGAAGCTATTAAACTTTTCAAGCATCTCGTGTTTTCACTATTAAAACCTACCACAAGCCATTTATTTATGCGGTTAGTCAACGACCAGAAAAAGCATCAATAACATTACCACAACTACATATCCCAATTTTCAACTAATATTGCTTACGTAAAAGGTAAAGAAAATTGTGTTGCTGATGCGCTCTCCAGACTATATGCAATAACGATGCCAACAACAATTAACTGGGCAGAGTTAAAGCAGTCACAATCCACCGACTCAGAATTACGCAAATTATTGGCTGGTACAACATCAATTTGGAACCTGTACCTTTTCATAACAATATAAAATAAAATAAATAAAATAAATAAATAAAATAAATTAATACAAGAATATACTTCACAGCATCTTGAGGCAATTAGTTACAGATGGCAGGTTAAATAATAAAAGTCTACTGTGGTGTGAAGGCAAATCGGTACCTCGAACCCAGTTGAAGCCACGAAGAGCAAAAAGAAGAAACTTCTTACAGACTCAAATCTGTCTCAGTGTCCCGAATATTGTGGAGACCACACACAAGATTCGGAGAAGTATTCCAGAATCGACAGGGTAAAATGATACAGCTACATAAGTGTTCCAGTTGAGATGTTATCAATTTGTCAAAAACCTTGGGGATGGCGGATAATTTGGGAATGCCTCTGTAGTTTTAAAAATCGGACATTGGACAATGTTTGTGAAGAGAAATAATAAACAATGCCTTACAAATGCTTATACTAGTTAACTGACAATTCAAATAATTTAAGCAAAGGTTTATAGCGAGGAACAGAACAGTACCTAATTGCACATCCTGGTACTCCCTCTGGGCCGGGTAAATATTGTCGCGTACTCAACCCTAGTGTTAAGAGACTCGAGTTTATTTTTACATTAGATAGGCACCGCTTCTGTTTTATGTCCAGGAAGCTCTTAGCTCACGTTCTGCATATATTTGCTCACGATGCTAATGACTTCACCCAATTTCGTTTCATTTATCGTTTTGGATGGCTTCTTGATAAAGTTTCTGAACCGTAAGTGAGGGAAAGACACCATGTTATGAACATTTTGTGTAGTTTAAGACTTGCAAAGTTTTGACAGTACGGAGCAAGGACCTGCAAAACTCATATTATTTTTGATTTACTTATACGCTTAAATTTTTACTAAATTCCACTCACTGAACGAATCACAGCGTTGAGGAAAAATCACCTCATTTTGACGAGCACTTCAATCGTGTACGTGCACAGCTTTCGGTACGAAATGTTTGGTCACGAAGAATCAGTATATGCAGAACGGTTTTTCTTTTGTGATTTTATACATACAGAGTGAAATGCACTCATAACGTATGTGTGTAATGCCATTTGTATGTTAATTTTGTATTGAATAGTTGAAAAAATATAATAGAATAAGTTTGATTTCCATGAGTCAATTTACTAATTAATAGGAATGAATTACATCTTTATGTTAAAATGTAGGTGTGAAGTTAATTTGAATTTTCTACTTTTTATCAGTAATGCACAGGCAGCGCTGCTGACTTTGCACATGCACATTTGAGTGATTTTAAATCAACAGTGATAACATGTTCGTATGCAGGTTTGAGCGGTTGATCCGAATTGCTCGATTATTCGTATTGCTCGATACAGTACTCACAATACCTTCACCCACAATCACCTTACTATCGCCATTTCATCTTTTGTAATCCTATCCTCATGAAAAACAGAATTCTACATTTTTGGAAGCGACCATTTTCTAATGGTAATTAATTTTTCAACAGTTACAGCCATAGATAGTACCCAGATACAAAACTAATAATGCAGGCTGGAATCTATTTCAAATTGATTTAGAAAAAAATTGGTGTACGTCCAATTACCGACAATATAAACACACAAAAATTCCAAAGATCTTCGCCATAAAAAGTTCAAAACGACAAAAATTAAAATCATACTAAAATGCAGAAAAGCAATTGCTCTCAATTACAATTGAAGTCTTTGGTGGTTTTAAGCCACGTAACATATAACATTCATTGTCTGACACATCACGACTCACAATCTACAATAACAATTGTTGGCTATCCCCTCCCCTAGCGGAAGAGGTTTCTTCTTCCACAAGGAGAACTTGACTTAGAGAATTTAACTGCTGTACTTATGCAGATAACTACCACAAAGCTAATAGTTAAACAAAATCACCTCTATTCAAACAGACAATATTGTGGAAGGGTTTTTAGAATGATGCATTACAAAATTACTTTTAGGGGATCTGTACATGTGCAGACAAGCACGTCCAATTTTTCTTTCACACAGGCTTTCCATATAAGAAGCAGAAATATTGAACAAAATTACATTTCTATATGAGAGAATGGATCTAATAAGTGACCAGCTGCTCTACGCATAGATGAGTGACCACAGCTTGATGCAGGTAAAATACAACCCACACCAATCGACGACGCAGCTACTATAAAAAAACAAAGAAATTTTTACATTCATATGGACGGAAACAAATTAACAGAATTAGGTGACAATGAAGAAAACTTGACAATGGCAAGGGTTGAACAAGCTATAGAAGAATATGAGGACCAAATAGAATACATCAAACAAATTGTAGAAGGTAATAAGACCAAGAACTTTTCTTACACTCTTCTCCCTACAATATTTCGAATGTACGGTGAGCAGTGGACAAATACTAAAAGTATTAGTACATATTTGTTCAAACAGTCCAGCCCTGATACATTGCAAATCCACAACCAAACAATAAATCAAAAAAACTTTTGACGCGATACTAAGAAATTTGGATCCTGACAGAAGAGAAATATATCTCAGAAAGAATCTTTACATTACTCTGCAAGAAAAACTATTTTAATCACCATAATACCCAGAAGCAGTCACATTACATACCGACAAGATGAAGATTTGGGCTTGTGAACAAATATCCATATCTTTCTGCGGACCTTAACAAAAAACTGATGCACACGACTAATGTGAGATCTGAAATTCGTATCAATATCAATTATCAATACTTCATGACTCTTTAAGATAAGATGAACGAAGAAACTAGAAAACTACTTCTAAACTAGATAGTGTTACTAAACGGACCCTTATGGAGTGTTTGCTCAATTAGGTATTAACAAACTTGTGGCAACACCGTCGATCTCTTGTGTTTTCTGAATAAAAGATATGCCTATATATATTATAAATGTATATATAAATTTATATACTTTTTTGACTCACTGTATATATAAATTTAACTGCAAAACACATATTTTTCAATACTTTTGGTGAATATATGCAACGAACACCGAACAATTTACGCTCACTATCCAGACACAAACTAGATTTTATGTCATTTATTTTACCTTGATTCTTGCCAAGCCGTAGATGCGAGTAACATGGTGGCCGAATACGAACAATGAGTGAACTGCAGCAGCAGCGCAAGCAATCAAACTCAATCCGCCTCTACTTCAGCAATGCGCACGTCTGCAGTACGACCACAAATCGTACTACCGAAATTTAACTGTAAAAACCCGCTTTTGTGGTTTCATCAAATCGAACGATTATTTAACTGGCACGATGTACTCCAAGATGTAGATAAATTTGATCTTATAATTATGCAACTTGACACGGGTATCGTTCTCAACGTGGAGGACTTACTTTCTAATCCTCCGATCAATAACAAATATGAGGCTCTAAAAACATGCATATTGGGCAAATACTCAGAGTCGTCAGTGAGCAAGCTGGAACGTTTACTACATGGCGGTTGCGTCGTCTGGCACCAGATGCATAGTACAACCAATTAATTCGTTCTCTATTTCTAGCAGAGTTACCCCAAGCTATTCGTCCAACTTTGTCAATATGGAATGAAACTGATCTCGGAAAGCTCGCTGAGCTCGTGGATAAAATGCTGGAAGATAGAGCATTTCCGTCAGATTTTTCAGTATCTCCTGAACAGCAGTCTATCGGACAGCAGAATAAGGATGACGTCAGTGTTGTTTCAAAAATTAAAGTTATATAAAAGAGCTGGTCAAAGAGAGTCGTTCGAAATTCGTGACACTTCAGAGGGATATGCAACAAATTATATCATCTCATCGCCCTGGAGTCCCACCGCATCCACGTTCAAATAATTTATATACGTGTGGCCAAAATATTAAAGAACAATCTTCAACATTATGTTTTTATCACAGCAAGTTCGGCGAGAAACCACGAAAATGTAGTCCGAGCTGCCTATTTTTTCAAACTTTCAAATCGTTAAACTAATAATACTCAAAAAGTTCGCGTACACGTCGATGATGCAGCATCACAGAACCGGTTTTTGATTGACTCAGGATATGTTGTTTCCGTAACACCACGCACCAATTTGAAGAAAAAGTTACATCAGAACAGCCTATCTTTATATGCAGCAAACCTAACCATCATTGAAACATATGGAAGCCACATGTGTGAAGTAGATTTGGGTTTACATCGTAAATACAATTGGTCTTTTATAATTGCGGATAAAACAGCCATCATAGAAGCAGATTTTTTAGTACATTTTAATTTGATCATCGATCTAGCAAATCATCGTTTAATTGAATCCCAATCAAATCCTTTTCTAATGGACATCTCGTTAGCTCCAACATACCTTAATCTCTACGGTACACGGCGCAGATGTTTTTCAAGAAATACTACGGGAATTCACAGACATAAGTCAAACAAACAATAGGAAGCAGCGCAACAGAAGCATTGATGTCTCTCACTTTATAGAAACCAACGGCACACCTGTAGCAGAACGTCCCCGTCGATTGTCCGGAGATATACTTACTGCAGCTAAAATCGAAAGGTATTTGTCGACCTTTCAAAAGTTCGTGGGCAAGCCCATTACATCTAGTCTAATCTAAAGATGGATCTTGGCGTGCATGCGGCGATTATCGCAAATTAAAGGCCATTTCTATACCAGATTGCTACCCCATATCGCTATATATTTCGTGACCTTAGTTTTGTTTTCTGTTACATAGACGATATCTTAATAGCATCACGGGATGCAGAAGAGCACACAAAACATCTTCGTACCGTTTTCAATATCCTTCGAGAACATGGTTCAAGCATTAACCTTGATAAATGCCGAATCGCTAAAATGCTTTAAAATATCCAATTATAAATTACCAGAGACTATCGCCGATCTTTGTCGTTTTCTAAGCATAATAAATTACTATAGACGCAATTTGCCAAATTGTTCTCACATACAGGCACCCCTAACGGAGCTTACCAAGAATATAAAAAAATAATAAACGATAAACGCAAAATCGATTGCTCTCCTCTTGAGATGTGCAAGAGCAGCGTCATAGATGCAACAATGTTAACTTTTCCATCTCGTCAAGCAGATCTTGCCCTGGTATGTGATGCATCGGATCTTGCAATTAGAGCAGCATTTTTTTCAAAAAAGCTAAACAGTACAGAAAAAAAAACACTTACGATCGAGAGTTGTTCGCCATATATGAAGCTATTAAACTTTTCAAGCATCTCGTGTTTTCACTATTAAAACCTACCACAAGCCATTTATTTATGCGGTTAGTCAACGACCAGAAAAAGCATCAATAACATTACCACAACTACATATCCCAATTTTCAACTAATATTGCTTACGTAAAAGGTAAAGAAAATTGTGTTGCTGATGCGCTCTCCAGACTATATGCAATAACGATGCCAACAACAATTAACTGGGCAGAGTTAAAGCAGGCACAATCCACCGACTCAGAATTACGCAAATTATTGGCTGGTACAACATCAATTTGGAACCTGTACCTTTTCATAACAATATAAAATAAAATAAATAAAATAAATAAATAAAATAAATTAATACAAGAATATACTTCACAGCATCTTGAGGCAATTAGTTACAGATGGCAGGTTAAATAATAAAAGTCTACTGTGGTGTGAAGGCAAATCGGTACCTCGAACCCAGTTGAAGCCACGAAGAGCAAAAAGAAGAAACTTCTAACAGACTCAAATCTGTCTCAGTGTCCCGAATATTGTGGAGACCACACACAAGATTCGGAGAAGTATTCCAGAATCGACAGGGTAAAATGATACAGCTACATAAGTGTTCCAGTTGAGATGTTATCAATTTGTCAAAAACCTTGGGGATGGCGGATAATTTGGGAATGCCTCTGTAGTTTTAAAAATCGGACATTGGACAATGTTTGTGAAGAGAAATAATAAACAATGCCTTACAAATGCTTATACTAGTTAACTGACAATTCAAATAATTTAAGCAAAGGTTTATAGCGAGAAACAGAACAGTACCTAATTGCACATCCTGGTACTCCCTCTGGGCCTGGTAAATATTGTCGCGTACTCAACCCTAGTGTTAAGAGACTCGAGTTTATTTTTACATTAGATAGGCACCGCTTCTGTTTTATGTCCAGGAAGCTCTTAGCTCACGTTCTGCATATATTTGCTCACGATGCTAATGACTTCACCCAATTTCGTTTCATTTATCGTTTTGGATGGCTTCTTGATAAAGTTTCTAAGCCGTAAGTGAGGGAAAGACACCATGTTATGAACATTTTGTGTAGTTTAAGACTTGCAAAGTTTTGACAGTACGGAGCAAGGACCTGCAAAACTCATATTATTTTTGATTTACTTATACGCTTAAATTTTTACTAAATTCCACTCACTGAACGAATCACAGCGTTGAGGAAAAATCAGCTCATTCTGACGAGCACTTCAATCGTGTACGTGCACAGCTTTCGGTACGAAATGTTTGGTCACGAAGAATCAGTATATGCAGAACGGTTTTTCTTTTGTGATTTTATACATACAGAGTGAAATGCACTCATAACGTATGTGTGTAATGCCATTTGTATGATAATTTTGTATTGAATAGTTGAAAAAATATAATAGAATAAGTTTGATTTCCATGAGTCAATTTACTAATTAATAGGAATGAATTACATCTTTATGTTAAAATGTAGGTGTGAAGTTAATTTGAATTTTCTACTTTTTATCAGTAATGCACAGGCAGCGCTGCTGACTTTGCACATGCACATTTGAGTGATTTTAAATCAACAGTGATAACATGTTCGTATGCAGGTTTGAGCGGTTGATCCGAATTGCTCGATTATTCGTATTGCTCGATACAGTACTCACAATACCTTCACCCACAATCACCTTACTATCGCCATTTCATCTTTTGTAATCCTATCCTCATGAAAAATAGAATTCTACATTTTTGGAAGCGACCATTTTCTAATGATAACATAATTTTTCAACAGTTACAGCCATACACAGATAGTACCCAGATACAAAACTAATAATGCAGGCTGGAATCTATTTCAAATTGATTTAGAAAAAAATTGGTGTACGTCCAATTACCGACAATATAAACACACAAAAATTCTAAAGATCTTCGCCATAAAAAGTTCAAAACGACAAAAATTAAAATCATACTAAAATACAGAAAAGCAATTGCTCTCAATTACAATTGAAGTCTTTGGTGGTTTTAAGCCACGTAACATATAACATTCATTGTCTGACACATCACGACTCACAATCTACAATAACAATTGTTGGCTATCCCCTCCCCTAGCGGAAGAGGTTTCTTCTTCCACAAGGAGAACTTGACTTAGAGAATTTAACTGTTGTACTTATGCAGATAACTACCACAAAGCTAATAGTTAAACAAAATCACCTCTATTCAAACAGACAATATTGTGGAAGGGTTTTTAGAATGATGCATTACAAAATTACTTTTAGGGGATCTGTACATGTGCAGACAAGCACGTCCAATTTTTCTTTCACACAGGCTTTCCATATAAGAAGCAGAAATATTGAACAAAATTACATTTCTATATGAGAGAATGGATCTAATAAGTGACCTTAAATGTGCCGTATGATTTACCAGCTGCTCTACGCATAGATGAGTGACCACAGCTTGATGCAGGTAAAATACAACCCACACCAATCGACGACGCAGCTACTATAAAAAAACAAAGAAATTTTTACATTCATATGGACGGAAACAAATTAACAGAATTAGGTGACAATGAAGAAAACTTGACAATGGCAAGGGTTGAACAAGCTATAGAAGAATATGAGGACCAAATAGAATACATCAAACAAATTGTAGAAGGTAATAAGACCAAGAACTTTTCTTACACTCTTCTCCCTACAATATTTCGAATGTACGGTGAGCAGTGGACAAATACTAAAAGTATTAGTACATATTTGTTCAAACAGTCCAGCCCTGATACATTGCAAATCCACAACCAAGCAATAAATCAAAAAAACTTTTGACGCGATACCAAGAAATTTGGATCCTGACAGAAGAGAAATATATCTCAGAAAGAATCTTTACATTACTCTGCAAGAAAAACTATTTTAATCACCATAATATCCAGAAGCAGTCACATTACATACCGACAAGATGAAGATTTGGGCTTGTGAACAAATATCCATATCTTTCTGCGGACCTTAACAAAAAACTGATGCACACGACTAATGTGAGATCTGAAATTCGTATCAATATCAATTATCAATACTTCATGACTCTTTAAGATAAGATGAACGAAGAAACTAGAAAACTACTTCTAAACTAGATAGTGTTACTAAACGGACCCTTATGGAGTGTTTGCTCAATTAGGTAGTAACAAACTTGTGGCAACACCGTCGATCTCTTGTGTTTTCTGAATAAAAGATATGCCTATATATATTATAAATGTATATATAAATTTATATACTTTTTTGACTCACTGTATATATAAATTTAACTGCAAAACACATATTTTTCAATACTTTTGGTGAATATATGCAACGAACACCGTACAATTTACGCTCACTATCCAGACACAAACTAGATTTTATGTCATTTATTTTACCTTGATTCTTGCCAAGCCGTAGATGCGAGTAACATGGTGGCCGAATACGAACAATGAGTGAACTGCAGCAGCAGCGCAAGCAATCAAACTCAATCCGCCTCTACTTCAGCAATGCGCACGTCTGCAGTACGACCACAAATCGTACTACCGAAATTTAACTGTAAAAACCCGCTTTTGTGGTTTCATCAAATCGAACGATTATTTAACTGGCACGATGTACTCCAAGATGTAGATAAATTTGATCTTATAATTATGCAACTTGACACGGGTATCGTTCTCAACGTGGAGGACTTACTTTCTAATCCTCCGATCAATAACAAATATGAGGTTCTAAAAACATGCATATTGGGCAAATACTCAGAGTCGTCAGTGAGCAAGCTGGAACGTTTACTACATGGCGGTTGCGTCGTCTGGCACCAGATGCATAGTACAACCAATTAATTCGTTCTCTATTTCTAGCAGAGTTACCCCAAGCTATTCGTCCAACTTTGTCAATATGGAATGAAACTAATCTCGGAAAGCTCGCTGAGCTCGTGGATAAAATGCTGGAAGATGGAGCATTTCCGTCAGATTTTTCAGTATCTCCTGAACAGCAGCCTATCGGACAGCAGAATAAGGATGACGTCAGTGTTGTTTCAAAAATTAAAGTTATATAAAAGAATTTTTTCAAACTTTCAAATCGTTAAACCAATAATACTCAAAAAGTTCGCGTACACGTCGATGATGCAGCATCACAGAACCGGTTTTTGATTGACTCAGGATATATTGTTTCCGTAACACCACGCACCAATTTGAAGAAAAAGTTACATCAGAACAGCCTACCTTTATATGCAGCAAACCTAACCATCATTGAAACATATGGAAGCCACATGTGTGAAGTAGATTTGGGTTTGCATCGTAAATACAATTGGTTTTTTATAATTGCGGATAAAACAGCCATCATAGAAGCAGATTTTTTAGTACATTTTAATTTGATCATCGATCTAGCAAATCATCGTTTAATTGAATCCCAATCAAATCCTTTTCTAATGGACATCTCGTTAGCTCCAACATACCTTAATCTCTACGGTACACGGCGCAGATGTTTTTCAAGAAATACTACGGGAATTCACAGACATAAGTCAAACAAACAATAGGAAGCAGCGCAACAGAAGCATTGATGTCTCTCACTTTATAGAAACCAACGGCACACCTGTAGCAGAACGTCCCCGTCGATTGTCCGGAGATATACTTACTGCAGCTAAAATCGAAAGGTATTTGTCGACCTTTCAAAAGTTCGTGGGCAAGCCCATTACATCTAGTCTAATCTAAAGATGGATCTTGGCGTGCATGCGGCGATTATCGCAAATTAAAGGCCATTTCTATACCAGATTGCTACCCCATATCGCTATATATTTCGTGACCTTAGTTTTGTTTTCTGTTACATAGACGATATCTTAATAGCATCACGGGATGCAGAAGAGCACACAAAACATCTTCGTACCGTTTTCAATATCCTTCGAGAACATGGTTCAAGCATTAACCTTGATAAATGCCGAATCGCTAAAATGCTTTAAAATATCCAATTATAAATTACCAGAGACTATCGCCGATCTTTGTCGTTTTCTAAGCATAATAAATTACTATAGACGCAATTTGCCAAATTGTTCTCACATACAGGCACCCCTAACGGAGCTTACCAAGAATATAAAAAAATAATAAACGATAAACGCAAAATCGATTGCTCTCCTCTTGAGATGTGCAAGAGCAGCGTCATAGATGCAACAATGTTAACTTTTCCATCTCGTCAAGCAGATCTTGCCCTGGTATGTGATGCATCGGATCTTGCAATTAGAGCAGCATTTTTTTCAAAAAAGCTAAACAGTACAGAAAAAAAAACACTTACGATCGAGAGTTGTTCGCCATATATGAAGCTATTAAACTTTTCAAGCATCTCGTGTTTTCACTATTAAAACCTACCACAAGCCATTTATTTATGCGGTTAGTCAACGACCAGAAAAAGCATCAATAACATTACCACAACTACATATCCCAATTTTCAACTAATATTGCTTACGTAAAAGGTAAAGAAAATTGTGTTGCTGATGCGCTCTCCAGACTATATGCAATAACGATGCCAACAACAATTAACTGGGCAGAGTTAAAGCAGGCACAATCCACCGACTCAGAATTACGCAAATTATTGGCTGGTACAACATCAATTTGGAACCTGTACCTTTTCATAACAATATAAAATAAAATAAATAAAATAAATAAATAAAATAAATTAATACAAGAATATACTTCACAGCATCTTGAGGCAATTAGTTACAGATGGCAGGTTAAATAATAAAAGTCTACTGTGGTGTGAAGGCAAATCGGTACCTCGAACCCAGTTGAAGCCACGAAGAGCAAAAAGAAGAAACTTCTTACAGACTCAAATCTGTCTCAGTGTCCCGAATATTGTGGAGACCACACACAAGATTCGGAGAAGTATTCCAGAATCGACAGGGTAAAATGATACAGCTACATAAGTGTTCCAGTTGAGATGTTATCAATTTGTCAAAAACCTTGGGGATGGCGGATAATTTGGGAATGCCTCTGTAGTTTTAAAAATCGGACATTGGACAATGTTTGTGAAGAGAAATAATAAACAATGCCTTACAAATGCTTATACTAGTTAACTGACAATTCAAATAATTTAAGCAAAGGTTTATAGCGAGAAACAGAACAGTACCTAATTGCACATCCTGGTACTCCCTCTGGGCCTGGTAAATATTGTCGCGTACTCAACCCTAGTGTTAAGAGACTCGAGTTTATTTTTACATTAGATAGGCACCGCTTCTGTTTTATGTCCAGGAAGCTCTTAGCTCACGTTCTGCATATATTTGCTCACGATGCTAATGACTTCACCCAATTTCGTTTCATTTATCGTTTTGGATGGCTTCTTGATAAAGTTTCTGAACCGTAAGTGAGGGAAAGACACCATGTTATGAACATTTTGTGTAGTTTAAGACTTGCAAAATTTTGACAGTACGGAGCAAGGACCTGCAAAACTCATATTATTTTTGATTTACTTATACGCTTAAATTTTTACTAAATTCCACTCACTGAACGAATCACAGCGTTGAGGAAAAATCACCTCATTTTGACGAGCACTTCAATCGTGTACGTGCACAGCTTTCGGTACGAAATGTTTGGTCACGAAGAATCAGTATATGCAGAACGGTTTTTCTTTTGTGATTTTATACATACAGAGTGAAATGCACTCATAACGTATGTGTGTAATGCCATTTGTATGATAATTTTGTATTGAATAGTTGAAAAAATATAATAGAATAAGTTTGATTTCCATGAGTCAATTTACTAATTAATAGGAATGAATTACATCTTTATGTTAAAATGTAGGTGTGAAGTTAATTTGAATTTTCTACTTTTTATCAGTAATGCACAGGCAGCGCTGCTGACTTTGCACATGCACATTTGAGTGATTTTAAATCAACAGTGATAACATGTTCGTATGCAGGTTTGAGCGGTTGATCCGAATTGCTCGATTATTCGTATTGCTCGATACAGTACTCACAATACCTTCACCCACAATCACCTTACTATCGCCATTTCATCTTTTGTAATCCTATCCTCATGAAAAATAGAATTCTACATTTTTGGAAGCGACCATTTTCTAATGATAACATAATTTTTCAACAGTTACAGCCATACACAGATAGTACCCAGATACAAAACTAATAATGCAGGCTGGAATCTATTTCAAATTGCTTTAGAAAAAAATTGGTGTACGTCCAATTACCGACAATATAAACACACAAAAATTCTAAGGATCTTCGCCATAAAAAGTTCAAAACGACAAAAATTAAAATCATACTAAAATACAGAAAAGCAATTGCTCTCAATTACAATTGAAGTCTTTGGTGGTTTTAAGCCACGTAACATATAACATTCATTGTCTGACACATCACGACTCACAATCTACAATAACAATTGTTGGCTATCCCCTCCCCTAGCGGAAGAGGTTTCTTCTTCCACAAGGAGAACTTGACTTAGAGAATTTAACTGCTGTCCTTATGCAGATAACTACCACAAAGCTAATAGTTAAACAAAATCACCTCTATTCAAACAGACAATATTGTGGAAGGGTTTTTAGAATGATGCATTACAAAATTACTTTTAGGGGATCTGTACATGTGCAGACAAGCACGTCCAATTTTTCTTTCACACAGGCTTTCCATATAAGAAGCAGAAATATTGAACAAAATTACATTTCTATATGAGATAATGGATCTAATAAGTGACCTTAAATGTGCCGTATGATTTACCAGCTGCTCTACGCATAGATGAGTGACCACAGCTTGATGCAGGTAAAATACAACCCACACCAATCGACGACGCAGCTACTATAAAAAAACAAAGAAATTTTTACATTCATATGGACGGAAACAAATTAACAGAATTAGGTGACAATGAAGAAAACTTGACAATGGCAAGCTATAGAAGAATATGAGGACCAAATATAATACATCAAACAAATTGTAGAAGGTAATAAGACCAAGAACTTTTCTTACACTCTTCTCCCTACAATATTTCGAATGTACGGTGAGCAGTGGACAAATACTAAAAGTATTAGTACATATTTGTTCAAACAGTCCAGCCCTGATACATTGCAAATCCACAACCAAACAATAAATCAAAAAAACTTTTGACGCGATACTAAGAAATTTGGATCCTGACAGAAGAGAAATATATCTCAGAAAGAATCTTTACATTACTCTGCAAGAAAAACTATTTTAATCACCATAATACCCAGAAGCAGTCACATTACATACCGACAAGATGAAGATTTGGGCTTGTGAACAAATATCCATATCTTTCTGCGGACCTTAACAAAAAACTGATGCACACGACTAATGTGAGATCTGAAATTCGTATCAATATCAATTATCAATACTTCATGACTCTTTAAGATAAGATGAACGAAGAAACTAGAAAACTACTTCTAAACTAGATAGTGTTACTAAACGGACCCTTATGGAGTGTTTGCTCAATTAGGTAGTAACAAACTTGTGGCAACACCGTCGATCTCTTGTGTTTTCTGAATAAAAGATATGCCTATATATATTATAAATGTATATATAAATTTATATACTTTTTTGACTCACTGTATATATAAATTTAACTGCAAAACACATATTTTTCAATACTTTTGGTGAATATATGCAACGAACACCGTACAATTTACGCTCACTATCCAGACACAAACTAGATTTTATGTCATTTATTTTACCTTGATTCTTGCCAAGCCGTAGATGCGAGTAACATGGTGGCCGAATACGAACAATGAGTGAACTGCAGCAGCAGCGCAAGCAATCAAACTCAATCCGCCTCTACTTCAGCAATGCGCACGTCTGCAGGACGACCACAAATCGTACTACCGAAATTTAACTGTAAAAACCCGCTTTTGTGGTTTCATCAAATCGAACGATTATTTAACTGGCACGATGTACTCCAAGATGTAGATAAATTTGATCTTATAATTATGCAACTTGACACGGGTATCGTTCTCAACGTGGAGGACTTACTTTCTAATCCTCCGATCAATAACAAATATGAGGTTCTAAAAACATGCATATTGGGCAAATACTCAGAGTCGTCAGTGAGCAAGCTGGAACGTTTACTACATGGCGGTTGCGTCGTCTGGCACCAGATGCATAGTACAACCAATTAATTCGTTCTCTATTTCTAGCAGAGTTACCCCAAGCTATTCGTCCAACTTTGTCAATATGGAATGAAACTAATCTCGGAAAGCTCGCTGAGCTCGTGGATAAAATGCTGGAAGATGGAGCATTTCCGTCAGATTTTTCAGTATCTCCTGAACAGCAGCCTATCGGACAGCAGAATAAGGATGACGTCAGTGTTGTTTCAAAAATTAAAGTTATATAAAAGAATTTTTTCAAACTTTCAAATCGTTAAACCAATAATACTCAAAAAGTTCGCGTACACGTCGATGATGCAGCATCACAGAACCGGTTTTTGATTGACTCAGGATATATTGTTTCCGTAACACCACGCACCAATTTGAAGAAAAAGTTACATCAGAACAGCCTACCTTTATATGCAGCAAACCTAACCATCATTGAAACATATGGAAGCCACATGTGTGAAGTACATTTGGGTTTGCATCGTAAATACAATTGGTCTTTTATAATTGCGGATAAAACAGCCATCATAGAAGCAGATTTTTTAGTACATTTTAATTTGATCATCGATCTAGCAAATCATCGTTTAATTGAATCCCAATCAAATCCTTTTCTAATGGACATCTCGTTAGCTCCAACATACCTTAATCTCTACGGTACACGGCGCAGATGTTTTTCAAGAAATACTACGGGAATTCACAGACATAAGTCAAACAAACAATAGGAAGCAGCGCAACAGAAGCATTGATGTCTCTCACTTTATAGAAACCAACGGCACACCTGTAGCAGAACGTCCCCGTCGATTGTCCGGAGATATACTTACTGCAGCTAAAATCGAAAGGTATTTGTCGACCTTTCAAAAGTTCGTGGGCAAGCCCATTACATCTAGTCTAATCTAAAGATGGATCTTGGCGTGCATGCGGCGATTATCGCAAATTAAATGCCATTTCTATACCAGATTGCTACCCCATATCGCTATATATTTCGTGACCTTAGTTTTGTTTTCTGTTACATAGACGATATCTTAATAGTATCACGGGATGCAGAAGAGCACACAAAACATCTTCGTACCGTTTTCAATATCCTTCGAGAACATGGTTCAAGCATTAACCTTGATAAATGCCGAATCGCTAAAATGCTTTAAAATATCCAATTATAAATTACCAGAGACTATCGCCGATCTTTGTCGTTTTCTAAGCATAATAAATTACTATAGACGCAATTTGCCAAACTGTTCTCACATACAGGCACCCCTAACGGAGCTTACCAAGAATATAAAAAAATAATAAACGATAAACGCAAAATCGATTGCTCTCCTCTTGAAATGTGCAAGAGCAGCGTCATAGATGCAACAGAGTTAACTTTTCCATCTCGTCAAGCAGATCTTGCCCTGGTATGTGATACATCGGATCTTGCAATTAGAGCAGCATTTTATTCAAAAAAGCTAAACAGTACAGAAAAAAAAACACTTACGATCGAGAGTTGTTCGCCATATATGAAGCTATTAAACTTTTCAAGCATCTCGTGTTTTCACTATTAAAACCTACCACAAGCCATTTATTTATGCGGTTAGGAACCTGTACCTTTTCATAACAATATTGACCTCTACTGTGACAAATCAACAAAACAACATTCGTCTTTATATACCTAAAATACTAAGGGAAAAAATTGTTGCCTCTGTCCATGATTTGTCCCATCCAAGTGGAGAAGCTACCATGAAACAAATTCGCAAAACAAATGTTTGACCACCAATGGGCAAGGACATACCATGTCAACGTGCCAAAATAAATCAACCCAACAAATTAATGCCTCAAAAAATACCGGTTCCAAGCGACAGGTTTAACCATGTTCATCTAGGTATCGTTATAATGCCTCCGTGCGAAGGATTTCGTTACTGTCTAACAATGATTGACAGATTCACTCGTTGGCCTGAGGCTATTCTACTTCAGAGCATGACTGCAGAAACCGTAGCAAATGCTTTTTGGAGACATTGGGTTGCTCGTTTTCGAACCCCAAAAATAAATTACCACAGATCAAGGTGTTCAGTTTGATCAACCTATTTCAAACAACTCTCGCTTTTAGTTGGAGCAAAACATATACATACCACAGCTTATCATCCACAGTCAAATGGACTAATCGAATGGCATAGGTCGTTCAAGACCGCCCTCATGCGCAACTCGGGATCGCCTTGGACTGAACTATTACCTACTGTGTTCTTGGGCCTGCGCATATGCTTTAAAGAAGACCTACAGTCTTCAGCAGCAGAAATGGTAAATGGATAGCCCTTGCGACTACCGAATGAATTTTTTGATGACTTGGAATCCACAGAAAGTCCGCAAACATTTATTTTAAAATTTCGTGAATACATGCGCCAGATTCGTCCAACGGCAACAGCTTCCCACATCAAGGAAAAGCTGTTTCGTATAAAGGGCATAGACGAATGCTTCCATGTTTTTGTACAAACAGATGTAATACGACAACCTTTGGAAGCGCCCTACACAAGTCCTATGAAAAAACAGAACGATGCAGCGATCGCGTGTTAATGGTTCGGGTGAACAGCAATGACACAGCAATATCGGTTGATTGTTTAAAGCCATGATTTGCCGTTTGAAACGACGATTGCGTAAAAGAAGAGATTTCTCTTAACAAACCAATTCGAACTTATATAAAAAATAAATAATATGGTTCCATCGTGGCACACCCACTTGGAGGGTACTGTGGCAACGCCGTCGATCTCGATTATATTAAGCTTACATAGTATACATTCGGAGAATCGAAAAGTTACCATCTCTAAGACTTGTGTTTTCTGAATAAAAGATATGACTATATATATTAAAACTTAAGTCTGCGAACATCCAATTGTGTTTTTGATTAAAGTTATTCAAATGGCAATATAACTACCCCTAAACTCTAAAAAAACGCGCCATCTATATTCCAAAGAGCGTTTGATGATATTCTTATAGAGCATATTAGACAAATTTTTTAAATATATATAGAGGACATAATGGTATTTTGTAGAGAATATTAGGAGAACTTAGAGAAAATTTTGAAGACTTTATGTGCAGCAAATATTAAGTGCGAAAGAGGTGATTGTGAAATCTTCAATATAATAGTATAGATTTTTTTCGTAATTTCGTTGTGGAAGCTGTGCTCTTAAAAAACGAGAGGCTCATACATTTTTAAAACCCTATCTTGAACCGAATAAGCTTACGGAACTGCCAACAAAAAAAAAATGCTAGCCATAATATGGGTAGTAAAAGCATTTAGAGTGAATGTGTATAGGGGCACAAGAGTGAAGAGCATTATATACAGATCATGGTAGCAGATATAACTTGTAGAGTACCTAATGAAACTGAAATGAACGAAAGTTCAAACCACAATCTTTTAATTAATTAAAGCGTTTAAAAATCAGATTGTTATTCATAATCAAGAAACACCTGACTATGAATTTATTATTCCATTCCCCTAATTTCATAGGCACATCGTATCACAACTAAAATTTAGTGGCAACTACTCATTAAGATAATTAAAGAAAAACTTCACCCCGTCGGGTATAAACGTAATTTACAAAGAATATTTGTGAAATATTTTAGTTGATTTAAAGTCGGATTTACCAACGAATTTAGATAATAGAATGGACGTGATTTAGGAAACAGAAGAGGTCGAACTAATCTCACAATTCCATAATAGAGCCCATTAGAGCCTCTGACGAGAATAAAATACAACTGTCTGAATAATACCTTTTACCTTGAAACTACAAAAATCGCACAATATATTAAAAGGCACAGAGAAAAACAAGAAACAAACATAGACAAAGAAACGAAGCATCAAAAAAAGGAACAAAACGCTATGATAAGAAATATTTGTTAAAACTAAAAATCTTAGTTTTCACTAAGATATAAAAGAGCGATCGTGAAGAAAGATATCAACATAAAGATCGCTACAGTATCGAGACAAATTTTGCGTCCGAAAACAACCCGAGGAAACATCCATGTCAGTCGCACAAAATGTAAAAAGAAAATCAAAGTTAAATAAATAAGTAACAAGAAATCGTCTGCGAGCGATTTCCTAAGCGATCGTGTGGGACCATACCCTCATAACTATCTGTATTTATGTAAGTTATAATTCATTGCAGGATTGTACCTTAATATTTCTACCATTAGTACGGGAAACGGTAGACACAGGCAGACAGATTCCACTGACGCACAAACAATGACTATCTATAAAGGGATGGGAATACTTGGATAGCGGCAACAAAAATAATATAAGTAAATCTAATAAACCTCGACCATCTAATAAACTCATTGTCACAATGTAAATCCATCTTAACATATTAACAGCAAAAAACAATGGCACGTTATCATAAACAAACTGTTCTGAGTCTACAAACTGGAAAGAGTCTACAATGTGACCACTATTACTTATATTTTTTAATGAACGTATTCAAAAAGAAATTCATTTTCGCGCCAAATTAGTAAGTCAATAAGTCTCCAAAATCAGATTATTTTAGTAAAAAAGCAAAAGTTGATATAAAATACGCAAATAAATCGAGAATGTTAAACGAAGAAGAATTATATGAAATCAATAAAATAAACAATGGATAAATATCTGATCTGTCAGTTGAAGAAATACTCGAGTCTTAAGGTGTCTCATTTTAACATAATAAAACCACACTCAATAACAGTGTAAAAGTTCCTATCCGATCGGTTTAAGCATTTACTTAAAGTGTCCTAATACTCACGAGTGCCAAAGATTACAAACTAGCGCTTGAAAAAAGTGCTGAAAAAAGTGTTTTATCGCTTTGCGGGTTGGGGTGGAAATTATATAATTTGAAACAAACTTGATCTGCGTATTGTATACAAAAACCTTGTTATATACCAAATTTGGTGTGACTAGCTCAAATAGTTTCTGAAATCGAAGCGGTTATACGCAGTGTTGCCGTTTCAGAGTTTTTGTCCCGTCAAATTTGGTGGTTTTGAAAGTCTAATAGAAAAAGAATATTGATATATCCAGCAAAAGAAAAAAAAACACCAAATTTTATATAGCACGTGCGTCAGCTAAAACTGTTGGGCAACAAATGATACCACAAATGCAGCTTTTTTCGAATTTGTTTTTTTTTTATAAATTTCGACTTTATATTGTTTTTTTAGGCCAGATCTGATTTTTTAGTGCGTCCAGAAACGGCACTGTTCCTATGGATGGCCTGAGAGCCAGATGCTTCAATAATATATTAAATAAATCAAGAGTTGCGCTACTCAAGCTGGTGACCCTAACAAAAAATGAAACAGATCAAGAATCGATATCGTTTACATTCCATGACGATCCAATTCAAGGTGGTCATACATGCATGGTCAAAAATATTGACACCTATGACCGATACAGACACACTAATAAGCGCCTTCGACAGAGTAATAAAAGTGGATGAAATTGGTCCGCTACCAAAATCTGAGAATGGTTATGAATATGCAGTCACTTTAATGTGTGATCTAAGAAAATATTTAGTTGCCATACCAATTGCATATAAAAGTGGAAATACTATCACTGAAGCTATATTCGAATCATTTACAATATTATGAAGATCGGTCCAATAAAAACGTGTATTTCAGACATGGGAACAGAATATAGAAAGTCAATTATAAATGACTTGTGTAAATATCTATAGATAGACACTATAACATCTACAGCACATCATCACCAAACTTAGGTAACAATTGAACGAAGTTATACAACCTTTCATACATATAGTTAATAACACTGATTAGGACATATGATTGCGGTATTTGGTGTAACTTATTTTTTATTTCATTTCTTTGTTGAAGCTTTTTTGTCTTAAAACTCTATAGCGCATTTATCACTTTATAAAATATGCAAAGCTTCATCCCGTTAGGTAAGGTTTGTAGTGAGGTGGGACGGAAGTCCTTATCTAGCTTAGGAGTCTCTGGTGCCAGACGCGATCGAAGAACTGCTTGACATCTAGGAAGATTGCAGGACAGTTTTCCCTATCCTCGAAAGCACCCAAAATGTGATGGGCAGCTCGGTGTATTTATTGCGAGGCTTCATGTTGTCTTTTAAATCCAAATTGGTGGGTGGTATTAACTCACTTTGATCCAGCTGCACAAGTACTCGTCGCAACAGTATTATATCAAATACCTTGGATAGTACTGACAGCAAATTAATTTGTCTATACGAGGCATTTCTTCTGCGGGTTTGCCTGGTTTGGGAATCATCACAATCGTAGCACGTTTCCAGCAGGCTGGAAAGTGATGGAAGTGAAGAATGCCGGTTCAATTTGGTGTATTATTTCAATACATCACCATATGCATAGTATTTGGTAAAATTAAAACATTTTTCCAAAGCATTTTAATAGCATAAATAAGTATTGTAGTATTCATCCTCGTTCTTCTCTAAAGAAGTTAAGTTTAGATTAGAAAAAGCGAACAAAAGGGCGCGTACATTATAAGAAAAATATAAAGTAGAACAAAAATATAGTAAAACGTCAGGTTTTAAAATACATAGAATTAAATACAGATGTATATTTATTTATACAAGGTTGTCAAATATCTCCCTTCCGCTTTTTTGCTCTTTATTCAATGCTTTATAAAAAGTGTTACAGTGATCGGATTTAGTTCAAATATGCGCCGTTTTGTTTGATTAGTTTCCATCTACACGGCAATTTCATAATACATGCCTAGAGAACCCCCTCCTTATTTGCGAAGAACTCGGACAGTCACTTTTCACAATCCACTTTTGAAGCCAACTTTACACCACCAAAGGCGTTCGCCATGGACAGGAACAGGTGGTAATCACTTGGCGCTATGTCCGGGCTATATGGTGGACGCTTATAAATCCTCCCATCCGCGCTCCCGTAGCTTCGGAAGAGTCACCAAAGAAGTATATGGCCTGCCGTTGTCCTGGTGGAACACTCCTCTTGGCCAGTTCTGGACGCTTCTGATCGATCGCCTACTTCAAGCGCTCCCAGTGGTAAAATAAAGCGTCCAGCCATATGGGAGCAGCTCATAGTGGATGATTTCCATCCAATCCCACCAAACACACAGCAAAACCTTCCTGGCCGTCATTCCCGGCTTGGCAACTGTTTGGAACGATTCACCGGCCTTCGCCCACGACCGTTTTCGCTTGATATTGTCGTATGTATTTTTTTGCATCAAGCTTTTCAGCTATCCAGCCTTCTGCAGATGGTTTAAAATGGTTTGGTGACTAACTCCCATCTCCTGGGTGATGTCAAGAGATGTCACCGGTCTAACTCGATGTTTTCCATGATTTTATCGGTATTCGTCGTCACAGGTCTTCCGCCGGCTGGCTTATCTATGGTGTCGTTTTCACCGGCTCTGAATCGTCGAAACCATTCCTCCGCGGTTCGAAGTGATAGAGTACCATCCCCCAAATCACCATTAATCTCACGGAACGTTTCTCTAGCGGATTTGCTATTAACGAAGGAAAACTTCGATTTAATTTGTAATTTATAAAACTGCAATGTTACGACAAATCCGTTCGAGGTTATTCCCTTATTAGCATGTACATTTCTAACATAATGGATGACTCACTCTTTATTGTAACATGGAATGCCAGAGGTATAAAGGATAAAAAATATGAAATGTTTCATTCCTTATCCAGAAAAACATTGACATTTGTCTTCTTACAAAGACTTAATTATATAATAATATCTCTATAAAACATTCGAAATGCTTGATCGAACCTGTAGTAGGTGGTAAGGGGTAGCCATTATTTTAAATAAATCAATAAGCCATTACCTGCTACGACCCCAGCACAGAAATCATCGAATCTGCTGACATTAATCCTTAACATCCACTACAGCACTGTCAACTCATTTTGTTATGTTTTAAAGAATGCTAACTAGATTAAATTTGGGAAAATGATCGGCAGCTGCTAGTTCAAACGATAATTATTATACTCTTTAATGAAACTATTATTATAGTGAAGGAAAGAAGTATCCCCAAAAAGGAAATTAGTTTTGCTTCTAGGTCTCTATATCAAAATATATTATCCCTTATCAAGTACAGGAATATACATCGTAAGCATTAGCAGAGGCATAAATATCGACCTGAACTTCTCCATTTCAAATGGATGGGTCAACTCATCCCTTATTCAAAAATGAATCTTGGAACAATCTCCTCTCATCACTCGACAAAGAATCTTCTACGCTTTGGAAATTAGCAAAAGTCATAAAAAAAGAAATGAGCAGACATTCCCACATTTAAATTGAATTCAACGATGTTTTTCACTCTGGAGGATATTTTATGGAACCGCTGTCTGGATAAATGATGCAAAGTATCACCTAAAAAAAATCCAAGTTACCAAGAATAAAAGATTAAAAATGATTGGAAATCTGCCGTTTCATTTTTTTATGCTAGATTTACATCGAACCACGTCAGTTGCACTTTACTTTTTATGCTCACTAGAGCTTAATAAATAGATAAATATTAATTTATTTTTTATTTATTTATTTATTTAATGTCAACTATTAACTGTCGACCAAAAAAATTACAATTTTTAATATAAATTAAGACTGAAAAATATAATTTAAATTTAAAATGAAGTATTTAAGAAATAAATTAAAGATTAATATCTGGGGTGTTCAAAATAAGAATATTAAATGATCCAACATTTGTTGCTAGGATTGGGAAAAACCCAGAAAAACCCAATCAGATCACTAAGATTAGTAAAGCAAATTAGTGCAAGTTACTACGTGCTAAAAAGTTAAGGATATGGTTCTTAATCGTATCAAAAGAGGACTCTGAGTTGAAGACTCGGAAAAGTCTGTTATAGTCAACACAGAGAACGCGAAAAGGTTCATGCAGAGAATAGTTAGTATTACAAGTATTTAGAGAAATCGGTGTAAAGTTACGAGTACGTCTCAAAGGAACAGAAAAGTTAATTTGGCTCAATAGCAGAGATGAGTCAATTTTGCCAATTATTAATTTATGTAAAAATAGAACTCCCAGCATCATGCGACGGTTAGTAAGAGATGGGAGGTTAATTAATTGCAATCTACTGTGGTATGAAGGCAAATCAGTACCTGGAACCCAGTTAAAGCCGCGAAGAGCAAAAAGAAGAAACTTCTTTTGAACAGACTCAATTCTGTCTTGGTGTACCGAATATTGAGGAGACCACACACAAGATCCGTATTCCACAATAGGCCGAACAAGAGAAGTATATAGCAGCTTAGTCGTATAAGGGTCGTCGAATTCCTTAGACCATCGTTTGATAAATCCAAGAGATTGAGTCGCCTTGTTGACTGTAAGCGCGATATGTTTGTCAAATTTTAGTCTATGATCGAGAAGAATTCCCAAATCGGTGACACAGTCTAATCTCTCAAGAGAAAGCCGGTCGAGCATGTAATTAAATGTGTGAGGCGTGCTTCTATAGAATGACATAACCTTACATTTAGAGCAATTCAGAAACAACAAGTTGCATTTACACCAAGCAAAAAACAAATCCAGGTCCGATTGCAATAAATAAGGACAGTTGTTGTCATTATATGATAAGCACAGCTTCACATCATCGGCGTACATTAGTAGTGAGTGAAGGAAAATAGACGGGAGATCGTTAATAAATAAATTAAAAAGTAAAGGCCCAAGGTGGCTACCCTGGGGTACACCAGAGGAAACAAAGACAGGTTTAGACAGTGAGGATTTAAAAAGAACTTTTTGGGTTCTACATGAAAGATATTCAGAAATCCACATAAGAAGGCTGTGTGGAAATCCGATAGTACTAAGTTTTTTAAGCAAGAGATAGTGGTTAACGGAATCGAAAGCCTTGCTGAAATCTGTGTAAATTACATCAGTCTGCTTTTTGTTCTGAAAACCTTTAATAACAAGGGAGGTAAGCTCAAGTAAGTTAGTGGTAGTAGATTTCGATTTCACAAAACCATGTTGGCAGGGTGAAATGATAGAGCTACATGAGTGTTGTAGTTGAGATGTTATCAGCTTCTCAAACAATTTAGGCATCGCGGATAATTTGGAAATACCCCTATAGTTTTTAACATCAGACTTTGAACCATTTTTGTGAAGAGGAATGATAAATGATTCCTTCCAAATGGTTGGGAAAGAGCACGAGTTAACAGACAATTCAAATAATTTAAGCAAGGGCTTACATAGAGAATCAGCACAGTACCTAAGTACACATCCTGGTACTCCATCTGGGCCTGGTGAATAACTTCGCTTGATTAAGTTAAGTTCGTTAAGTAACGAACTTTGCAGGATCACAGGACTAAAAATGCAGTTAGATTTCGGCAAGGTATACGGATAAGGGGAATTTGGAAGAAAGTTAAAAGATGAATAAGTAGTTTGGAAGAATTCTGCAAAAAGATCGGCTGAAGCCTGATCAGTATTTGCTTTCATGTCTTCATAAGAAACAGATGAGGGCAGTAAGGAAGTTTTTCGTTTAGTATTGACAAAGTTGTAGAACTGCCTAGGATTCTGAGCAAATTGCAAACGACAACGAATAAGGTAGTTATTGTAACAACGCGAATTACAAACAACAAAATTTGTTCTGGCTATAACATAACGAGAAAAATCTGAAGGATTATTCGAACTCTTAAATCTTTTATAATATCTAGTCTTCACATTCTTAAGCATTGCCAATTCCTTAGAGAACCAAGGAGGTCTATTAGTTCTCCTGGGAAGTTCTTCTGGAACGCATTGGTCAAAATGTGATTTTATAATATTATAAAAGATTAAAGTAGCACTGTTAATGTTAGTACAAGAGTACAGTTGCGACCAGTTTGTCTCTAAAATTAATGAATTAAGTTTAACAAAATCTGTTTTACGAAAACAGCGTGTTTTAACGACTGGGTTAATAGAACAAATATGCTCACATGAAGGCAGTTCAAAAACTAAGTCTAAAGTAGGATGATAGGGGTCTTCGGGGACAACTAAAGGACATGTTTGTATTACAGAACTAGAGAAAGGATCCGATGCAAAAATAAGGTCAAGTAGACGACCATTACAGTTACGACCCGGATTAATTTGAGAGAGAGACATCTCTAAAAGTGAATTGATAAATTCGTGAGATGTGGTTGGCATCAAAACATTTGGAGAATCAGACCATACCACATCTGGTAAATTAAAGTCACCAAATACAAAGAGGTAATCACTACTAGAAAGTAGTGACGAAATGGACTCAATAGCAGAAATATGCTCCAGGTATACTGTGGCGGACTGTGGCGTATAAGAGCTCGTTATATATATAGAAAAATTTTTGTATATAATTTTAACGGCAATAAATTCAATATTATTTAGGCAAGGAGATAAAATAGATTCTGATAGAAGATCAGAGTCTACGGCAATAAGGACACCACCTCCTATACGCGACAAACGATCGCATCTAAAAGATGTGTATTTATTGCAAAATAATGAAAGGTCTGAAATTTCGGGCTTTAGCCAGGTTTCAGTAAAGATAATAATGTTAGTATCAAACGAAAAACTGTTTACATAAAGCCTATTAAGTTTAGAGTTAAGCCCTCTAACATTCTGGTAGGTTAAGGAAAGTGTTAGTTTTTTGCTACGTTGTTAAAAGATAAGGATGAAGTAGATATATAAATAAAACTCATGGTACCTCCGGACAAGCTTTATTATCAGTATATTACCATTAAAATATTTATAAATTATGTTCAATACAAGACGTGAGAACCTTTTTAAATCTCCGCAAAATGTTTAAGCATAAACATAATAATAGTTGAATAACAAAGGAATTACACTTCAGTATAATTTCGATTGGTCATATGAGTGGTGCTTTTATTGCCTGCTTTTTACATAATATGTATTATAATTGCTTGTTTTTATGGATGAGCAGCGTGGCCCCTATATGGGTATTCCATTGGGTAATTTATCTAAAAACGGTCCACCTTAATAATTAAAACGTAGAACGTAAGATTTTATATATACCAGCTCTCTTGTTTATAATTAGTAATAGTACCACTGATAACGGTGAATTTTGTAAAATTCCATTTGATAGTGTATATTAATGAAGTGTGTGCCTTAAGACGTATTAATATTTTCTTCTGTGACTTGAGATTTTGTGTACATTTTATAATTTTAGGGCCAAGTTGTCATTCCTACAAAAAATAAATAATAATATCACCACTATGACTCTTGTTCTTATTGATCAAAAAAACAACAAGACCAAAATTTTGGAATTTTCTTTAATTCTTATATTTAATACAAGGAATCTAGTTTTTCACCTATACGAAAAATATAGTTAGCTTATAGCTTCACTATCGCATTGTTTATGAAAACCATATGTCGCAAATTTCCTTTAAAGAAAAGCACGTACTCGATAGGTTTGACATTCATATTGTTAGTTCAAGTATCACAATGGGTCAGTAATGTTAAAAAACGTAATATAATTATAATAATATTTGAAAAATAATATTTGAGGGTAAAATTTAAAGCGTTTTTATGGTAAGCGCATGTTTTTCCTATTATGGATTGTTTACAATTCACTAGGTAAAAGGTATCATAACCCAATATGTTTATGTTAATATTACAAAGGCTTGTAAGCTACCCTTCGCCGAAACAAAAATTGCACTAAAATGGGACTTAAAACAAGGTAATGACCTAAGCACACTAGCAGGAAAGCTTAAGAATTGATAAAAAAAAAAAAGTTTATATTTTTGAGCGGCCTGCGCAGTCACTAGACTTCAATACTATCAAAAACCTGTGGGCTGATATCAAAAAGGCAATTACTAATTCAAAGCCAACCAACATAGAATCTCTGTGGACAGCAGACCAATATTCCGGACCAATATTCCGAAAAATAAAACCAGGACTTGGTTGACATTATGGCAAGACGTTGTGCACGCATTGCTTAAGATCACCTTTGTCTGTTAAGAGTAAACGTAATTAGCTTATATTAGTGTTCGTTAACATATATGTCCCAATCTGCAATCACTTCACAGGCTATGGGTGGCGAGTTAATTCGCGGATACCCTTTCTGGGCATTAGAAGCGACTAGAATCGCAATGTTAACAGCAAATGTATAGGTTCTTAGCTGATAGTCGATAAGTGCGAATCTCTTATCTTGTGTGATTGACTTGTTCAATGTATCTACAGTATGTGCTTATGCGCTACAGGAAGACTTTTTCAAACAAGTTAGCAAATTTATTGGTTGATATGACGATGGCTGCGTTTTATCTTTTCTTCACCCAGGGATTATCACTTCTTCCATTTCTTAAGGAAGTACCCAAGCATTTCGATAGGAGTGTCAGTGAGCTCTCGCAATGGATGTTTTGTGCTAGTGGGAGAGATTTGCTAGATATATAATCTTTGAGTTCCTTTAATTTGAGACACTTGGTGAGTCTGCAAAACATACTTTCAGTTTCTTCTTTACACCGGTAATCAGTAAAACTGCCGTCGTTGTTTTCGATTCAACTGTTCGATTTCTCGGGTTTTTCAACTGTGGATCGATTTAGCAAATATATTAAGACCGTTGACTTTTTTAAATGTAAAAGTTCTCAGCAGATAACTTCGGAATTAGTTCAATGTTTGCCAGCTTGCTTAAGTGTTTTTGATCCTGTTAGATTGTTAAACACTGAGCGAGTGGGCAAAGAGATTAAATAGCACTGCAAGTTATCAGATGATGACAGACACTCAGCCGTAATTATCTTTAGCGAGTGCGATAACTTTGGTGATTCCAAAGTCAATTATATCTGAAAGTTGTTTAGGATCTGTTGAGCAACACGTAAGCCTACCCGGCCAAACACCAAGCCAATTACGAGGCCTGATGAGCTCATTACACATCTGTTTTACCATTGGGGTTACATGACGATAAGATCCCTAATGTATGTGTATAGCATTGTCGTCAAAAAAGTGGTTTTAGATGTGGTTTCTAATAAATATATCGATGCTAACTTGACCTTTTTCGTCTGGATGGATCGTAACGTAAAATAATTGCCCTGGTATTTTAAAAAGATATTTACTTCAAGGGTTTTTCTCTGCCAGCAGAATTACATCGATATTTTTGTCATTAAGGATTTGTGAACATTTAAGATTGTGCTGCAAAACATTATATGGATTTTGACGACACAAGAGTTTGTCTCGAACTATTTTAGTTTTGTATAAGTTTTTGGAGTGTGGATAGCATCAGTAGCAAAAGCATTATTGCTACAATACTATTTGGTTTCTGCTGCTCGTGTTGACGTACATTTTGTTAAGGGTTAATTCGCTGACTCCGAAGCTTTATCCATTGATACGGGAGCTTCCATTCCAGATATCAAGGCGCCAGCGAAGGAAATGCCGGGGGTAGTGCTTACAGGTACAGAAGATGCAAAGTAAAAGTCTCAGCTGGTAAGTGGTCGCGTTGAAGCAATACGGTTCTTCAGCTCTTTAAGTACCATAGACTCGACACAGTAGCTGTTCTTTTTTACTAACCTCTTTATAGTTCCGATAGTTTTTGATACTTTATGCTTCCCTGTAAAGGACGCAGACGGACCGCAAATTGCATTAACCTTTGGTGTAGCAATATACTGAGAAGTGTACCGCAATGTATCGTATAGTCTTAACTTTTTTAAGTTATGGTAATAAAAAGTAAACCTTGGGAAATCAATATTTTGCAGGTAACTGTGAAGTATATGAAAATTCACTGAAAGCACCAAGAGTGACACAAGACACATCACTATTTTTTTTTGCTCAAATGAACAATTTCAATATTTTCAAATATGTCACTTAATTTCATAAGTCAATAAAATAATTGGTAACTATACTATATGTGATCTGCCTCCAATTGCATCTGGACTTAGAGCACCTGCGAGGAGTGCATATCTATTAGAGCTAGTTACTTCAGGAGACTTACTTTCTTAATTTTCTCGCTTAAGCCTTCGCGTCTTGTGGTCCTAGCTTCTGCTTGATTTTGACGTAGCGATATATACTAGAATTCACAGCTGAACCCGATTTTCCGTTTTACTTTGAAATTATATACAATTTTCAATTATTTTTAAAAGCTTATTAATTGAGCTGACCTATTTGAAACTTTTTTTTCTTTAACTATACGTAGTTATATAATAAAAGTATAGTTTTAAAATATAATCTACTAGCTAAGCCCAGCGCGCTTTGCTGCACCTTTGATTATTTGCTAATTATTAAGCAATCCAAAGTTTTAGCAGCCATCCCTCTAAATATATGGTTTTAACTACTTGAAATGATGTTAGTCCTCTGACTTTATTCTCAAACAAAAACATTTTGCTTTATTTGGATGAAGAGTGTATACATATAAAAGTATGTTTATATAAAAAAAAAAAAAACTCAACCGCCCACTTAGGCTTACTAGGAAACAAACATCATACATATAAATGCATAAGAGTTTATGAAACGGAACACGCAACATACATACCTTTTTAACTTGTTTTTTATAGTAACAAAACCAATAGCGATGTTTTAAGTTCACACATGTATACATCAATATATTTCAACGTTAAGAAAAATTCACGAGGTTAGCTTAGCGTTGGATTATACAAAATGTTATTTATACGACTAAATGTTATTGATGAAAAAAAATTTAATAAAAATTTAAAGTTAACTTACGTATAGTGTACAGTGTACAAAACAACATGTATATACCAATTTTTGTCTCATTAGGTAATAATCTCTGCGGACGACAGTCTTTTTGAACAACATATACTTGTCTTCCGCCGATTTAATTCGTGAAAATTTTGATTAATTATTTAATTTTCAGTGTTTCAGGTAATTTTTGACCTTGGGGCCGAGCGTTGTCATGTTGCAAAATCACCTTGAGGCATGAGCCTTACCGCCGTTTCTGGCCGTTTTTCATACAATGCACTGGTCAAACGCATTAGTTGTAGTCGGTAATGATCCACATTAATGGTTTCGCCTGGCTTTAGCAGCTCGTAGTAGATCACATCCGTCTGGTCCCACCATATGCAGAGCATGACCTTTGAACCGTGGATGTTTTGCTTTGGTGTCAATGTAGACGCTGATGGGACGGGTTCACCAGGCTTGGCCTATTTTTTCTTCTTGGGATTATCGTTATATATCCACTTTTAATCTCCAGTCACGATCCGGTGCAAAAATCCCTTCCTTTGATGTCGTTCAAGAAGCAGTTCAGGAGTGAAAAATCGCCTTTCGGCATCTCTCGGCTTCAACTCGTATGGCACCCAATTTCCTTGCCTTTGAATAAATCCAAATTGTTTTAACCGAAAGGAAATTGCTTGCTGAATCACTCCCAACGATTCTGAGAGTTCAGTTTGCATTTGGCACCGATCTTGATTCAATATAGCCTCCAAAACCTCATCTTCAAACTTTTTGGGTTGGTCTTCAACGGTAAAATCACAACTTTTGAAGCGTCGAATCGATGGATTGCTTTTAAATCCTTTTATTTAATCACTGGACTCGACTCAGCTCAAATGGATTAGGAATTTCCCTAAAATATACCAGCGCTTAGCTTGTGAAGAAATGGTAGGGAAAAGGTCAGAGTACGTTGATGTTCTGCGATATCTAGAGCTAGATCGGCAGCGGACTCAAGTAATTTGAGGGTCATACCCCTTGCATTGACATATGTGGACTCGATCATAATGTTATGTTCCACCTGCTTGAACATTACGAACCAAGATGTTCCCAAGATGTTGTAATGTATTTTACACTGGCGGGGAAGTCGTTGCTTATGATTACCGCTTTGTCTACCCTAACCACGGTGTCAAGTAAGCTTGGTTATGATTTGCAGTGGACTATTCCGTTGGCCATGTTGATATCGTGGGACACAATCGTTTTGTTGTTTATAAGTGTTAGCTTTTTTTTTAATTGTAACAAAGATAAGTGGTCTTGTCTGAGTGCACCCATTTCTTGCTTAATTACTGCCTGCTAATAGTGCAAACTGCCTGAATTGGTTTGGTACAGCTTGTATGCTGGCATTGCCACCTGACTCCAGGTTCTTTCTGGTTCTCGTTAAATTCAGACAGCCATTTCACTGCATCTAGGGGCTCGTTATTGTGTATGTCTGGTACTACCTCAATAATGCTATAAGCGTTTATTCGGAGCTCAACTGAGATGGCCCTTTAAAATTTTCTTCTACTTTTTGAGCTTTTACGTCGACGTAGCTATGGCTTTGTTCACTAGGGAATATACGAGGGGTATGCAAAAAGTAAGTTTCCCTAGTCTGCCGTTTCAATCAGACGCCACGTAGCGGACTCTAGCTGAACATAGTTCCAGTGTAGGTTCTACCGAAAAAAACGGAATTATTTTTGTTGAACAAGAATACTATTTTCAGTAATACGACCTCGAAAATCATGGAGTTACCAGTGCAAAGCGTGTCCGATTGTGAATTACGTTCGGTTATTAGTTTTTTAACTGCAAAAGTGTTAAACGTTAATGAGATTCACAGTGAATTGGTGTCTATTTATGGTGAAGATTGTATGAGTGTCCCAATGGTGCGAAGTTGGCGCACAGATTTTTTCAATGGACGCGCAGAAATGCACGATGCACAGCGTGCTGGACGCCCAAAAAGCTTCATTACGGACGATGCGATTGCAGCGATTGAAAAAATTATTCAGGAGGACAGACGATTGATTATTGCCGATATTTTGCAAATGATGCCTCCTGAATGTTAAATTCACCGAACTTCAGTCCATACAATAGTGTCGGAGAAGCTTGGTTACAGTAAAGTTTACACTAGATGGGTCCCACGCCTGCTTTCCGATAATCACAAACAACAACGACTTCACGCCGCCCAAAAGTTTTTTGAAATGCTCGAAAAATACTCTCCAGACCTCGCACCAAGTGACTATTTCCTTTTTGCAAAGTTAAAAGAAAACTTGGGTGGCCAGCACTTCGTTTCAAATGACGAAATCGAACAAGTCTTCAAATCGTGGCTCAAAAAACAGGGCACGCAATTTTTTAAGGAAGGATTACTTAAGCTTTCAAACAGATACAAAAAATGTATTGATGTCAAAGGCGACTATGTAGAAAAATAGGTTAAGAGGTAAAGAATAAAATAAATTTGTTTTTACAGCCTAAAACTTGTTTTTTATTTTTTCCCCAACACAGGGAAACTTATTTTTTGAATACCCCCGTAATTAATACAGTAATACCCGCTTGGCTAATTTAAAAGATTATAGCGACGGTAAAGAAATAAATATAATTGATTTAATGAAAAAAGAAAAAAATGCCTTGAAACCAATTTTTTTTTTTATCAGTTGTTGCATAACAAACCAGTTGTATTTTAGTGACTTCAATATAAAATTGTAAAATTTCCACCAACATATTTTTATTTTTGCCACTAGAGCTTGGTTGTATAACTTTCGGTTTTATTGGCTTACGCTGCCAAAGTCTCCCGTTTGGTGACAATTTCTACTTCGCTGTCTTAGCCGTCCACTAAATAATGCGTTTTTCATAGCTCGTGGTTTCGAGTTCGCTAATGAGAAGTTAAGGCCTTGTGACTTTATTTACTATTCAGAAAAAACTCCACGCAGCTTTTAGAGAGAGATAAAATACACCAATCTGCAACGTAACCTATGGAAAGAACCACCTTTTCAGAAAAACGATCTGAACTCAATTATACGTGCAGAACTACTGTGCAACGATGCCCATCTTTTATTTAGCGAATATCTCCAGGATCCAGCATAGCTGGATTTTCAAGTCAATTTTTGTCTAAATCAAGAAAACAATCTGTGTCTGAAGTGTTCTGCGTATATGTGCATCCCACAAACGCCGTACTGTACTCTGTTTCTTCAAATAGTAGTAGCGGGAAGCTAATGCATCGATGAAATGGGGATTAGTAGAATTAAAGGACGCATCAACAACGAATCATCGAAATCAACGTATAGTGCCCTATTGTCCTACCATAACCTATCTGATAGTAGAATTTTATCACAGACGATATCACCACCTGCCTAGAATTGTCGTTAATGAGGTATTAAATCAGTGGTCTCCGATCATGGGTGAGAAATATTGCAAGAAACTACCCTCCTTGCCAAAAACGGCGCGGCCAACCAGCGCCAGCAGAAATGAGAGAATTGCCCGTAGAAAGATTATCCCAGTAAACTCTGCCCTTTACGTACTCGGGTGTAGTGTACTTTGGTCCAATCGATGTAGTCGTGGTGTTTTTACATGCCTTACAGCCGTATATCGTATGTAGAGATAACGGTTTCTGCGTCCACTGATTCCTATTTATATATCCCCTATTTTTTTCGACAGTAGAACCAACTTTTGGGATGTCAGTCAAGTTCTAAGAAAGGAGATTGAGCTTACATATATCAGCAGCATCAGTTGATGGACAATACCCAATCCCAGTTCAACTTCTTCTTCAAAGGCAAAGAAAACAATAATACAGGCAAGGTAGAGTGTATCGATAGATCGAGATTTCCAGAATTTGATGGGATGACGTCATTAAAGGTTATCCTGACATAAAATGGCACGAATGGATATCTGAATTGAACCTGTTAAGAGAAATACACATTCAAGCTAATTATTTAGTGGCCAATGCGACTGACTTTTATGTATTCTGCGATGCAAGCAGCAAGGCATGTACATCAGCTCCATATATGGTCATATGTTATGCAAAAAAGGACAATCAATACTATGACGTGGCACTAATTGAGTCAAAAGCTTGAGTTTCCCTACCCAAACATGTCATAATACCAAGACTGGAGGCATTGGCAGCCGATTTTGTTTGTCGTTTGGCATAAATAAAATTGAAAATTTATTTATATCAATTTAAATCAACTAGAATTATAGCTCATTCTTCAGAAATGATGGAAGAGGCAGCAGATTCATGCATTATGGCAGGGCATCGAAAGATGGCTCGTCGCGGGAAAATAAAATTAAAATGGTAATAAAAGAGATCTAATATAGAATTATACCAAGCTGCTACGACATACTTTTTAAAGCTCTGGAGAAGCTCAACAAAATGCCTATGAAATCAACAGTTGCTACAACACAATAGAATACACAAATTTAAAGCAAAATTGCAAAACTTCAGAGGCTTTTAAAAACGTTAAATTTGATACGTCATGAAAACATTAGAGGCTGCGTTATCGGTAAAAATCAATCCAACTAACGAGACTCGAACGACTTGCTGAAGTTAAATGATCTCGACGATTCAGCAAAGCGTAAGCATTGCTCCGTTTCATACTCCCACCACACTGGAAAAACCAACCTGGAATGCGTGGCACATAGCGCCGTCCTGCTGTAGCCATACACCGTCCACATCAATATAATCTAAATTGAAAGATAAATATTATCGACCTGAAGTGCTGCCTGTTGATGTTGAAGGTAATGCCATCATCTTTTTCAATGCAATACGAAGCAATTATGCCGCCGGCCCAAAATCCACACCAAATAATGACTTTTTTCACATACAGTCCCACTTTTAACTACGTGTGGATTAAAATCATCCGAAATCTTAAATTCTTGCTGGTATTTGTACTCATTCAACCGAAACTGGGCTTTGTCGCAAGATGATTTTCTTCTTGAAATGGGGAACTGTCAAATCCATTTGCCAAGTTTATTTCTGTTTAAATGCGACTTCTTGTGAGTGGCGCGAAATTCACTGGCTCTTTGACGTACGATAGGTGTTACTGAGCCTGTCGCTTCGAATTTGCCCACCAAACATTGAATTGTCGACTGGGAAGGACGACCATGTTTACCGTAAAATTTGCGCGCATCGTTGTCACAAGAGAACTCTTTTTATCATAATGAAGTTTTATGATTTGCACTTGTATTGTAACTTCCCATGATAATTTGTTTTTTCAACGCACTTCATCCATAGGTGACAAAATATATGGGCAAAGAGAAGAAAAAAGAGCAAGAACAGATTATGAGCATTATCGAAGGTGTGCAGCGACAACCCATATCAGACATTTCTATACAAGAGATATTGAATTGGTCATCAAACAATTGCAACAAAGTTTTTTATTTTTTTTTTATTTCAATAGCAAGTAAGTAAAACCCATAACGAACACTGTAAGTGCTTAAATACACAAAGCGTTCTATATAAAAAAGGTGTGCCAAAGTAGATCAAAGCGTTTAATTTAAAATGACAAATATGTTATATTCGCATATGTATTCTTTTAAATATATATATAAATTATAGACCTATAAATATACCTAAAAATATATAAATTTTCTAGACCTACAATAATACCGAAATTTGTGTGCATTTTCCCAACTATAAATGCATTTAATGGAGAAAAAAAAAACAATTGGTAACATTAAAAGCATATGCATAGGTACACTAGACCTGTTATACACAATATATGGTATATTCATATAGAAATATAAAATCATGGGAAAAACTAAAAAAAATTCGTACAAAACTTTTTGAGAGAAAGAAAAAAGGCGATGAATGATATGTGACATATTATAATGATATAATTGCCTCTAATATGTGTTTCTAAAAACAAATAGATGCCACTAGCGTCGATAATTCAAAATTGGGAGGATGGAAAACGTTAGACCTCACAAACGGATCTTACCACATAGAAATTCACACGGAGGATATTCAGAAAACAGCATTTTTCACAGCCGACGGATATTACATATATATAAAATTTTCAGTTGGCCTTCGCAAATCACCGTCAACATATCAAAGGCCGATGAATGGACTGTTCAGTCCATACATATGCCGCACTTGCTTGATTAATGATATTGGATGATTGATGAGAAAAACATGTTGAGCATCTTATCTTAATTTTCAGCTGTCTGATAAAGGTAAATCTTAAATAAAAAAAACCTACGCATGCAAGTTGACTAGGTCATACTATAAACTCAGCTAACTATAAAACTATTAACAAAGAGCTAAAGCTATTTTCTGCGTAACAATCATCAAATTTGATTGTTTTACTCCAATTGATCATCAAAATATATATTGTTAAAAAAGTTGATCAGAAAGAGTTTTAAGGGCTGTTATTAATTTATTTACCATTTTGAAGAGAGAGAAACTATTCATAGTGCAAAATTACACGACAGAAACTATACACAAATTACTGAAACAGCCCTGAATAAATTCAAAATTCAAATTTCAATAAAAGCTTCTGATGTTAAACCACGTACCACCAAAGCATTTCATAAGAATAAATTAAGATACATTCTTGCTTAAAAAACTTAGCGTTATCGGATTTCCACACAGCCTTCTTATGTTCTCCATTGCAATTGAGAGCTCGTTGTGTACAGACGCGTTTTTTATTCCTCTGTGCCTAATTTCAACATTTGTCATATTTTTGCGACTTTTTACTATTTTTTATAGTTAATACTACCGATTTTTGAATAAAGGTTGGTAATTGTTGTGTATTGTTAAATCTGTTGTGCATTTACGTAGCATTTTAGTTTTAAATTTTTGTTATTTCTAGTGCAATTATTTTGCCAAACAATTTTGGCGCTCGCCCTAACAATTGTTTGTGTGGGTGTTTGTTTTGTTTTGATTGTGTTGTTCGCTTTACTGTGGACTCCGCTCTGACCGTTTGTTGTTGTTGCTGTCTCGTTCTTTTGGCTAAGCCGTGAGCGCTGATATTTACAGCAACCTTTCCTTCGTGGCTTTAGTGAAGTGATTGTTGTTAAAATTGTTATACAATACTCGCTCTATTTAAACATGATCGACAGATACGTCGTAGTGGTGGCGTGCTAATTGCCGTCTAATCGACATTTCAGTCTGTTCGTATCTCCTTTAATATGCCTTCAGATGTTGAAATTGTTGCCTTTAAAGTAACATTCAACACAATCAATTTTCATTATTTGCTCCTGCATTCCCCCATCGTAGGATTTACATGTATACAACATATTACATGTATAAAAGAAGTGTCTCTTCTAGTGAAGGATACTGATATTTTCATTGTACTCGGTTATTTCAATTTACCCAACAATTAATGCACTTATTCCAATTACTTAAATTATCTTGTACTTTCCAGTAATCATGAGTTTTTGAGTGCATTCTTGATTTTTCAATATAGATAATCCAATTAAAAACCATTTAAGTATTCTGTATCTATCAATTCTCGTTCCTTCTAGACCACCTCGTCAGCAAGTACCAAGTCGATGCTTTCGTAGGGGTATTTGCTCCCTACTTTATGATCTTATTCTTGCACAGACTGATCCATTCTTAATAGAGTCACTGATATTGACCTGCCCTTGGCAGCTTCTATGACTTATTACACTCACCGTTGTATTTTTGTATCCATAAATTCATCCCGTCATTTAATCTGTCAAAGTCCCCTTTTTTTTTTTTTTATTTATTTATTTAATTCAACCATTATCAGTCGACCAAAATTTGAAAGTAACATTAAAATTAAGTTTAACATAAAGAAAAATTCAAATAATATAATTTAAATTTGAAATGAAATATGTACGTATTATTAATTAAAATATTAAATAATCAAACATTTGTTGCGAGGGTTGGGAAAAACCCAAAAAAAAAACCCAATTAGAACACTGTGATAAGTAAAGAAATTAGTGTTTTTAAGAAGTAAAGAATATGGTTTTTAATCGTTTCAAAGAGGAGTCTGAGTTGAAGACTCGAAAAAGTCTGTTATAGTCAACACAGAGAACTCGAAAAGGTTCATGCAGAGAATAGTTAGTATTACAAGTATTTAGAGAAATCGGTGTGAAGTTACGAATACGCCTCAAAGATACAGAAAAGTTAATTTGGCTCAATAGCAGAGATGAGTCAATTTTGCAAATTCTTAATCTATGTAAAAATAGAACTCCCAGCATCATGCGACGGTTAGTAAGAGATGGGAGTTTAATTAAAAGCAATCTACTGTGGTATGGAGGCAAATCAGTACCTGGAACCCAGTTAAAGCCGCGAAGAGCAAAAAGAAGAAACTTCTTTTGAACAGACTCAATTCTGTCTTGGTGTACCGAATATTGAGGAGACCACACACAAGATCCGTATTCCACAATAGGCCGAACAAGAGAAGTATATAGCAGCTTAGTCGTATAAGGGTCGTCGAATTCCTTAGACCATCGTTTGATAAATCCAAGAGATTGAGTCGCCTTGTTGACTGTAAGCGAGATATGTTTGTCAAATTTTAGTCTATGATCGAGAAGAATTCCCAAATCGGTGACACAGTCTAATCTCTCAAGAGAAAGCCGGTCGAGCATGTAATTAAATGTGTGAGGCGTGCTTCTATAGAATGACATAACCTTACATTTAGAGCAATTCAGAAACAACAAGTTGCATTTACACCAAGCAAAAAACAAATCCAGGTCCGATAGCAATAAATAAGGACAGTTGTTGTCATTATATGATAAGCACAGCTTCACATCATCGGCGTACATTAGTAGTGAGTGAAGGAAAATAGACGGGAGATCGTTAATAAATAAATTAAAAAGTAAAGGCCCAAGGTGGCTACCCTGGGGTACACCAGAGGTAACAAAGACAGGTTTAGACGGTGAGGATTTAAAAAGAACTTTTTGGGTTCTACATGAAAGATATTCAGAAATCCACATAAGAAGGCTGTGTGGAAATCCGATAGTACTAAGTTTTTTAAGCAAGAGATAGTGGTTAACGGAATCGAAAGCCTTGCTGAAATCTGTGTAAATTACATCAGTCTGCTTTTTGTTCTGAAAACCTTTAATAACAAGGGAGGTAAGCTCAAGTAAGTTAGTGGTAGTAGATTTCGATTTCACAAAACCATGTTGGCAGGGTGAAATGATAGAGCTACATGAGTGTTGTAGTTGAGATGTTATCAGTTTCTCAAACAATTTAGGCATCGCGGATAATTTGGAAATACCCCTATAGTTTTTAACATCAGACTTTGAACCATTTTTGTGAAGAGGAATGATAAATGATTCCTTCCAAATGGTTGGGAAAGAGCACGAGTTAACAGACAATTCAAATAATTTAAGCAAGGGCTTACATAGAGAATCAGCACAGTACCTAAGTACACATCCTGGTACTCCATCTGGGCCTGGTGAATAACTTCGCTTGATTAAGTTAAGTTCGTTAAGTAACGAACTTTGCAGGATCACAGGACTAAAAATGCAGTTAGATTTCGGCAAGGTATACGGATAAGGGGAATTTGGAAGAAAGTTAGAAGATGAATAAGTAGTTTGGAAGAATTCTGCAAAAAGATCGGCTGAAGCCTGATCAGTATTTGCTTTCATGTCTTCATAAGAAACAGATGAGGGCAGTAAGGAAGTTTTCCGTTTAGTATTGACAAAGTTGTAGAACTGCCTAGGATTCTGAGCAAATTGCAAACGACAACGAATAAGGTAGTTATTGTAACAACGCGAATTACAAACAACAAAATTTGTTCTGGCTATAACATAACGAGAAAAATCTGAAGGATTATTCGAACTCTTAAATCTTGTATTATATCTAGTCTTCACATTCTTAAGCATTGCCAATTCCTTAGAGAACCAAGGAGGTCTATTAGTTCTCCTGGGAAGCTCTTCTGGAACGCATTGGTCAAAATGTGATTTTATAATATTATAAAAGATTGAAGTAGCACTGTTAATGTTAGTACAAGAGTACAGTTGCGACCAGTTTGTTTCTAAAATTAATGAATTAAATTTTATAAAATCTGTTTTACGAAAACAGCGTGATTTAACGACCGGGTTAATAGAACAAATATGCTCACATGAAGGCAGTTTAAAAACTTAGTCTCAGGTAGGATGATAGAGGTCTTCGGGGACAAATAAAGGACAAGTTTGTATTACAGTACTAGAAAAAGGATCCGGTGCAAAAATAAGGTCAAGTAGACGACCATTACAGTTACGAACCGGATTAATTTGAGAGAGAGACATCTCTAAAAGTGAATTGATAAATTCGTGAGATGTGGTTGGCATCAAAACATTTGGAGAATCAGACCATACCACATCTGGTAAATTAAAGTCACCAAATACAAAGAGGTAATCACTACTAGAGGAAGTGACGAAATAGACCCAATAGCAGAAATATGCTCTAGGTATACAGATAAATCGGACTGTGGCGGAATATAAGAGCACGTTATATATATAGAAACATTTTTATATATAATTTTAACGGCAATCAATTCAATGTTAGTTAGGCAAGGAGAAAAAATAGATTCTGATAAAAGATCAGAGTCTATCGCATCTAAAAGATGTGTATTTATTGCAAAATAATGAAAAATCTGAAATTTCGGGCTTTATCCAGGTTTCAGTAAAGATAATAATGTTAGCTTCAAAAGAAATACTATCTACCTAAAGCTTATTAAGTTTAGAGTTAAGATCTCTAACGTCCTGGCAAGGTATACAAAGAGTTAGTTTTTTAGTGGATTACTAGAAGATAATGATGTAGGGCTTATAAGATTAAGAGGCAGTGGAAACGGAGGCCGATTTCTTCTACTTGACTCAAACTCTTTTAAAAGTAAGTCTTTCGGCCAGAAGTTTTTGCAACATAAAGTGTTGAATGCTTCCGCCGGAACACTAATTTTAAAAGAGCTTAATTCTCTGGCATTGCTAAATCTAAATTAATCAACAGATAAATCTGATAGTCTTAACTTCGCTTGGATGTAGGAACTAACATCATCAACCGAAGTGTCAGGGGTAAACCTACTGACGAAAATTTGTTTTTTAATTGGGACGGCTATCAGTGGCTTACCAGCCCTAATTGCTTGTAAGGGAATGGATACGGACAAAGTCTGGGGGAACTAAGAGCAGTGTTGCTGACCGACGAATCAGTTGCAACCACATTCTTAGAGCCCCGCATGGGAGCAGGCGAGTAATATCTCGTATGCTCGTGAGAGTCAGTTATATTTGGGGAAATCGGACAAGCTGTAGGTGAGTGATGTGGAGTTCAAAATTGTGGTGTCGCCGAAGAGACTGGTGTAAACGGCATTGCAGTCTTCGGATCACATGGCATGGATAACAGTTTTAAATTATTAAAATTATCATCCAAGTTCTGGAAGTCATCATGTAGTTTTGTGAATGTCTGCCTCATGCATTTTTGCAAATTCAATTCAGCCTGACGACAAGACTCGCAACACCACCTATTGGACCAGACTTGTTGGAAAAATAATCCTTAACTTTGGTTGAAAAAACCAGCACATTTAATATGTGCTATATTATAACAGAATCATCAATAAATTTGTTCAGCGTTAGAATCAGACATTTATAATTTCTGATACAGCAGACAGACAAAATAGTTTTAAATGGAAAAAAATTAATTATTTTAACTCAGAAAAACAAAATATTACTACGAGCACAGATAAACACAACCGACTACGACAACGCACAAGAGTTAAACTCTCTGTTACAAGAATTATCTTGCTCGTTTTAAAATACAGTTTTCTCGCGATCCTAAGCAGTTTTTTAATTTTGTAAATTTGAAACGTTAATCTTCAAGTTAATCTTCTTCTTTTTCTAGGGATAAAGAAAGCTAAGCACGATTCTGCAACAGTTGATCTATCCGCTTACTTTTTCCAATCTACTTACTCACCTATGTCCTCCTTCAATTCAACTTATCCTTATAATATTACAGCCTTTAACTTTATCTTCACCCCTACCTTTCTTATAACTCTCTAACCTTTTCTATTAACTATTTAGAAGCTTCTTGCTCTCCTGGACATGACAACATTCCTAGTTGTGTCCTTCACGAATGCTGCTCTTCTCTGTCTAAACCTTTGCTTAAGCTTTTTACACTATCTCTTGAATTCACTAAGAAAGATTCATATCTAATCCCACTTCATAAGAAAGAAAGCAAGTCTGACATTTCAAGCTACAGAGGCATTGCAAAGCGATCTGCCATTCCAAATTTAATTTATTTACTTATTTATTTATTTAAGTCAACTCAAGGCAGCTGACTACGAAATTAAGTTTAAAACAAAAAAGGTATTCAAATTATAAAATTATAAAATTAAAATATGAATTCAAACAAATTTAAATTTAAATCTAAATCTAGGGAACAAAAATATGAAAAAAATTATTTATTTAAATCGATGCAACATTTGTTGCAAGGATTGAGGAAAGCCCAGAAAAACCCAATCAGATCAATATATTAGTATATAAGTGTAGAATAAAGGAGTGTTAGAATATTGACAATATACTATATAATTTTAAGAGCAAAAGTATATAGAAGTATAGTATATTGAAGTATTAATGTATAAGATAATTAGTAGGTGCACTGCTATTGATTAATATACTATCAGAAGTGATAGTCTATAAAAGTAGCAGTATAATAAAGAATTAAAAGAGTATAAAAGAAGATAATGTAAATTGAAGGAATATAGCTAGAAAGGAGGTTAATAGTTTCTACTTAGATGTAGGAAAAGAGAAGATCTTAAAGAAGAAAAAAAAAGATGCATTTGAGATCACGTTGTGTAGGTTCTTATAATAAACACATTAAGCGTGGAAAGAGTTGTGTAGAGCGTTATGTGTTGTGCATGTAGGACGAGACAAGACGACCTAAAAGGAACCACAGTCTATATATATAATAATATAATAAAAATAATATAATATCTTGTATAAAAAAATAGCACCAAGAGTTATTTCCCGATTAATTAGTGAAGAAAGATATAGAAGAAGTAGCCTATTGTAATTTGACGGTAGACGAAGATTGGGGTCCCAGTTTAGTCCACGTAAAGCGAACAGCACAAATTGACTTTGAACGGATTCAATTCGATCCTGGGTGGTACTATACTGAGGGCACCAGACGCACAAACGAAATAGGGTCTAATGCGACTAAATGTCATAAACATACATTTTGCGCAGTTAAGGTGAAACTGATTAACAGCTTAACATCATATGCATATATGAGGCAATGGGAATGAGATAGAATGCTAAGTTAATCATTAATAAAAAGAGTGAATAAAAGGGGTCCTAAATGACTACCTTGAGGTACACCAAAAGTGACAGAAATTGACCTCGAAGTAGAAGACCTCAGTATCACTTTACCACCCAATGTAATAATAAGGCTGGGAAACCTATGCAATCGAGTTAAAATATAAGAAGATCATAATAAATAAATAAATAATAAAAAAAAATAAATAAGTAATTAAATAAATAAGTAAATAAATAATTAATTAAATTAATTAATTAATTAATAAATAAATAATTGAATAAATGAATAAATGAATAAATGAATAAATGAATAAATGAATAAATGAATAAATGAATAAATGAATAAATGAATAAATGAATAAATGAATAAATGAATAAATGAATAAATAAATAAATAAATAAATAAATAAATAAATAAATAAATAAATAAATAGATAAATAAATAAATATATAACTAATTACCGAAAACCGGCGAAAATTCATATATCTTAAGTTCATGGTATAAATGTTACCCGAAAAAACTTTTGTTGCAGTATTTCAGAAAAATTAAGATATTACATTTAAAGTTCGAAAATAAATTTAGGCAATACAAATGATAAGTTACAAACAATAATATCTTATCTATTGATAATAGATAAAACTGATAAAGAAAAGCTCGTAAAAATAATTAAAACAAGCATAAAGAAAAAATCACAGTGCTTTTTAATATATATATTTCGAAATTGAACTCTTATTTTATTATCCTAATCTTAAAAATAAATTTAAAAATATATCAACAATTTTCAAGTATGTAACTTGCCATCTTTAATGTATGTAACCATCTACAATGTACGTAACTTATAATCTATAATCCTATAAATTATAATAGAATCACGGATACCCAAACTTAACATAACGGTATAATTCATATGGATCGGTATCTGTTTTTGACCACAATTGATAAACTAACGAAATATGCTACAGGATATGATTTATAAGATCTCTTCTTGATCTCATTGCGTAAATAGTAGAGTACAGTACTTGGGACTACCAAGTAAAATAATTACTGACAACGTAATCGATATAATAACTATATAACAACGATCAAAATTTTTGTTAGATAGCTACGTAAAAAACCACTTTACAACGCATTAAAAAAAAAACAAATATCAAAACTGTTACACAGAAAGTATAATATAAAAAATGTAAAGCATTCGTCTATTATAATCGATATATTCAGTGTTACTAACCAACAAACTTAGTGATGAAGATATATCAAAATTATCAGACACGTTAATGCTAGATAAGGAAAAACTAAATCTGCACTAAGGAGATGAACAAAATTAGGACTATACAAGTATAATATATAAAACTTTAAAAACGTTTGAATCGAAAATCAAATCTAAAATTCACATAACATATTATACTAGTGATGGAAGTTACATACTCCCATATAAAAAACAAATTTATGATTTATGAAATTAAAAAACAAATGCCAACATTTAGAGTTTTAAGCTTACAATAAGATTATATGCATTAATGTAGACACTACACGAACAACGTAATAGAAGTTAGTGGAGATTGAAAGATAGATAAACAGATCAAACCTTTGAGTGAGCTATTATTATTTTTCAAAGAAGTCACATATCTAAAATACGGGATATACCCGTGGCAAAGAAGATACAGTATAAACATTGAAGATCAATATTCAGAAGAATAATTTCCATGTGATATTGTACACACACATTACAAACAAGTTAGTGATTGAGCTTGTAAGAATTTTACTGCAAAGTCACAGCACTAATACAAGTGTATATGTGAGTGTAAATGTGTGCAGAGTAAATTAAGACTCTCTAGTGGCACATATCAGACCTAGTTTGATGGAACCGCGTAGTCGGTCATAAGCGCAATGCAAAATAATACTCATATGTTTTACTTGATTAAACTGCTTTTACGCCGAGGGATTCAATATTTTTTTATTTGTATTCATCGTAAAAGCGATATCCAATTTTAATTACATTTTTCCGTACAAGTCTTAAAAAAAGGCTATGGTTTATTATTAGTAACCAATTACATACATTCAAATCACTGCTACGGGATCTTACCAAAAAAATATTTATAAGTAAGAGTGCTTGTATTGAACCAATTACATACATTCAAATCACTGCTACGGGATCTTACCAAAAAAAATATTTATAAGTAAGAGTGCTTGTATTGAAACTGCTCGCACTAATACAGAGATACACATTTAAAGTAAAGGTATACTTGTAAAAAACAAAAATTACTTAATTTCTTCAAATCAATTCTATTTTACGGGCAACAATATTTTTACTTACTCTTGGTGGTCCGACAGTAAACGAAAAACGAATAATAATAGAAATATGTGATGAAACTGAATTTAAAATTTAAATATACTTAATATTATTTATTTTAAGATAACAAAACGACTACGGCTCTCAATGTGTTAAAGCTATCTGCACGAAGAGTAGTAGGTAATAAAAGCAGGGTTACAAATTTGTTTTTGTTAAACCGGATGGAACACAGTGGAGCCATATCCATTAGTACACGTTAAATAAAATATTTATTTTTATATTATTTTTAAATTGTTTGTATTATTGTAAAACATATTTCAACATATATTTTTATTATACTTTTTATTATTTATATATATGATAATTTAGAACTTATTTTAAGATCCCTGCTAACCTATTTCTAATTGGAACAATGTATAATTAGTATGACCCAAAATCAGTTCATACCAAAATTTTGATAATGTAATTGTAAAAATTTTTATTATATTAATAACATTCAACAACATATAACATAACGTTCAACTATACTGATTTAATTTATATTTTAATTCCACTCTTAGTATATGTATATCACATTTCACTACTGTGCAGTGCGAATAGCGAGCTCAAAACACGAAGACCAACACTGTAAGCAACTAACTTTTCTGTGACTGCATAATGACTTATGCTTGAGCTTGCAATTTGTTTACAATTTTTCTGGAATGAATCAAAAACCTTTTTGAAAATACAGCACGTTCAATTTAGAAATACGGAATAATTTACATTTAGATTTGTTCAAACTTATCATGCAAGGTGACATGTTCAATAACATGAATGACGCTGAGACCAAATTCATAAATATTTGTTGCGCAACGGAACAGCGACATACTGTGTAATACTACCAACATAATCAATACCACGGAATCTTTCGACCGATGCGGTGGAAGTAACGTATGGTTTATAAGATATAGTATAACAAAGACAAGACGAATCGCATGATTCAAATCTTAACTAGGCTTACTTACGTACTTTGGGTTAAATTAGTCTTGTAACAGATCTCTTAAATATACCAGATTGTGTATTTTATTTATACAAGTATTAAGAAAACTGTAAACGTTTAATTTACTATAACTTTTGCCTTACCGTTCTCTTTTAAAATCAGAATCAAAAATGAATACAATGTAACTTCTTTATAGTTTCTAATTTTGATAATTTTCTGCTGATTAAAATGTATTGTCTATAGTCTCTCTTCCATTTCTGCAAAACTTTAAGTATTTGAGAGCTCGTTGTGTACGGATGCGTTTTTTATTTCCCTCTGCCTTATTTCAATATTTGTCATATTTTTGCGCCTTTTTACTATTTTTTATAGTTAATACTACCGATTTTTGAATAAAGGTTGGTAATTGTTGTGTATTGTTAAATGTGTTGTGCAATTACGTAGCTTTTTAGTTTTACATTTTTGTTATTTCTAGTGCAGTTATCTTGCTAAGCAATTTTGGCGCTCGCCCTAACAATTGTTTGTGTGGGTGTTTGTTTTGTTTTGATTGTGTTGATCGCTTTACTGTGGACTGCGCTCTGACCGTTTGTTGTTGTTGCTGTCTCGCTCTTTTGGCTACGCCGTGAGCGCTAATATTTACAGCAATCTTTCCTTCGTGGCTTTAGTGAAGTGTTTGTTGTTAGTGTTTTTCTCTCATATAATACTCGCTCTTTTGTTTTAACTGTTCGTGCGTCAGTGCTTTGTTGTTGTTTCATCTCTCACAAACCTTTTTATTTGCCTTATATTTTTTGTTATGCGCTTAATTTGATTGACACTTGCTGTTCTTTTGATTTGCTTATGTTTTTTTATTGCCTTTTTTAACACACCCAGTCAAAGTAATGTTGGTCTGCAAAAAAACTTGCTAAAAAGCCTTCATGATTCTGGTCAGTCGCCGTTTGTTCATTGCTGGCTGTGTGATAATATCATGCATGCCAAATGTGCAGGTCTTTTGGGTCGAGACACTGGTAGCATTATTGCCAACCCCAGAAAAAGTTGTGGTGGTTTTAATTGCTCTTGCCCTACCTGTATTAAAGTTCAACTTGATTTTTCGGGTATGTATAATATGGTGAGAAATCAATTCTTAAAATTAAATGATGTTGCTAAGATCCTTTTAAGCGATTTTGACTCAAGCTCTGAATTGCTTTGTCAATTTAACTTTGAGTCCTCATCTCAATGTCCGCCCCAATTTTTAAAAGTTCCGTCTGTGGTGAATTCGTCAGCGCAGTCGCCCTCAACTTCGTTGGCAACACCTTGTCATCTAGATGTTTCGCCAATGCCATCTTTGTCACTTACACGGCATTATAAGCCTCGATGTTTCTCCTGCGCCATTGCTAAGCCATCTACTCGAGTAGTTATTACTCGAAAACGTAGACCTTCCTGCGAGTCTACCACGCCTAAAGTAAGTAGTGGCATTAATGCGCTCTTAATACAAACTCTATCAGTTGTTGTCCCACGTTAGCAAGTATTCGTATCTTCAGGTTCTGCCTTACTATCTGAGGCTGTATCGAAAAACTAGGTTCGTGGCCCGTTTCTTTGTGCTTTCATTACCAGAATGTTAGAGGCCTCTTAACGAAGCTTTAAAATCTTTATTTGGCTAGTTTTTCCCTTAATTTCGATATTATCGCTTTAACAGAGATTTGGTTAACTCCTACCATATATGACAGTGAAATTATGTCAAATCGATATTCTATATTTAGACATGATCGACAGTTCGTCGTGGTGGTGGCGTGCTTATTGCCATCTAATCGACATTTCAGTGTGTTTATCTCCTTTAATATGCCTTCAGATGTTGAAATTGTTGCTGTTAAAGTAACATTTGACACAATCAATTTTCATTATTTGCTCCTACATTCCCCCGTCGTCGGATTTACATGTATACAACATATAACATGTATAAAAGAAGTGTCTCTTCTAGTGAAGGATACTGATATTTTCATTGTATTGGGTGATTTCAATTTACCCCACAATTAATGGACTTATTCCAAAAACTTAAATTATCTTGTACCTTCCAGTAATCATGAGTAGGATTGTGTATCTATAGATTTTCGCCACTTACTGTCCCATCATCCATCTTGAGATTTGTATCTTAATTCATGTTCCTTCTACACCCCCACGTCAGCAAGTACCAAGTCGATGCTGTCATAGGGGTATTAGCTCCCTACTCAATGATCTTATTCTTGCAACTGACTGATCCTTTCCAAATAGAGTCACTGATATTGATACTGCCCTTGGCACTTGCTATGACATATTACACTCACTCTTAGATGTTTGTATCCCTAACATCACCCCGTCGTTTAAATTGTCAAAACCCCTTAGTTTTTCCGCAGACTTTCGTACTTAAAAAATGTTAGGTCAAAACATTTTAAAAAGTACAAGAAAACTGGCTCGCATGTTGATTGGTACAAATATTCTGTTGCCAAGTCAAACTTTGTCCTCTTAAACTCTGTATGTTACGAGAATTATCTTGCTCGTTGTAAAATACAGTTTTCTCACGATCCTAAGCAGTTTTTTAACTTAAGAAGTTAAGAACGATTCTGCTACAGTTGATATATTCGCTAACTTTTTCCAATCTACTTACTCACCTATGTCCTCCTTCAATTCAACTTATCCTTATAATATTACAGCCTTTAACTTTATCTTCACCCCTACCTTTCTTATAACTCTCTAACCTCTTCTATTAACTCTTTAAAAGCTTATTGCTCTCCTGGACCTGACATCATTCCTAGTTGTGTCCTTAACGAATGCTGCTCTTCTCTGGCTGAACCGTTGCCTAAGCTATTTACACTATCTCTTGAATCCACTAGGTTCCCTGTTCGTTGGAAAGATTCATATCTAATCCTACTCCATAAGAAAGGTAGCAAGTCTGACATTTCAAACTACAGAGGCATTGCAAAGCTATCTGCAATTCCTAAATTGTTTGACATGATTCTTGTGTCTACTTTACAGCGTTGCAGTAAATCAATTATTTCCCCTGCCCATCATGGCTTTGTACTAGGTCGTTCCACTGTGCCAAATTACTGGAATTTACCACTTTGGTAAATTATGCATTTGTAAAAAAAGTCAATCTAATGTTATTTACACGGATTTTAATAAAGCTTTTGACTCTGTCAATCATGATCTTTTTATCTTTAAACTCGATTATGACATTTAGTCGCATTAGACCCTATTTCGTCGTAGCGTCTGGTGCCTTCAGTAAAGTGCCTTCCAGGATCGAATTGAATCCGTTCAAAATCAATTTGTGCTGTTCGCTTTAGGTGGATTAAACTGGTACCCCAATCTTCGTCTGACGTCAAACTCCAATAGGCTTCTTCTTTTATATCTTCTTTCACTAATTAATCGTAGAAAAACTCTTAGTGCAATTCTTATACAAACTGATTATAGGCAATATAGACTCTGCTTTCCTTTTATGTCCTCTTAGTTTTTCTATTCCTCGTTGTTGTACTAGGAATTATATCACATTGTTTCATATCTTTCCAAGCTTTATGTGTTTATTATAATAACTTTCTTTTTTAAAATATTCTATTTTCCTATATCTTAGTAATAACAATTAACTTCCTTTCTAGCTGCATTACTTATATTTATATTACCTCCTTTTATAACCTTATAATTCTTCATTGTACTGCTTTTTTTATATACTATTACTTCAAATAGTATATTAAGCCCTACTTACTAATTCATTTATATATTAATACTTCAGTATACTATGCTTTTATATTATATTGCTCCTTTTTCTGGGTTTTCCCCAACCTTTGCCACAAATTTTGGATCGTTTTAAATTAAATCAATTTTTCTTATATTTTTATTCCCCAGATTTTATTTATATTTAAATTTTAGATTTTTACTTTTTATATAAATTTTTTTAATTTGAATTCCCATTTTTATTTTATAATTACAATCCTTTATTTGTTTAAAATTTAACTCGTAGTCAGCTACTTTAAGTTGACATAAATAAAATCAATAAATAAATTAAATAAGTAAAAAAAAGAATCACTTGAGTATATTGCGTAAAATAATTTTTCGAAGTTGGCTCCTATCAAAATATCATTTGAAGTTAATAAAATAGATTCAACTGAATGACATGAAAAACATTATATATCCTAGATGGCGCATGTGGAACAAACGTTTTAAATGCTATACGACTGTTTTTTGTCTTCTGCGTCTTCGGTTTTCTCGATTGTTTACATAATATTGTATATATTATACGATTACAATAATATTGTATATACAATATATTGAACGATAACCCATAAAATTTGTAAAAGGAGTTCATATACAATAGTATATATATATAAAAGTTACGCCAATCACTCAGTAGAGAAGAAAGATTACTGCAAGAGCCCCGGAGTTTTTTAGATATCAGCTGACTTTTGTCTTAAAATGTTGAATTCGGAAATTTAAACGCGTTTGGAACAATTTTTTTTTTTTTTTTTTTATTTTAATGTTTGCAATTGTACAAATATTTAATTGCACAAGAAGTTTATAGGAAGAAAAAAATAATGTTAGTTTACATATGACTAATTTACAATGTTTGTCTCTATATAATTCAACATTAGTCATATGGTTTTAGTATAATAGCCTTACATTAGTTAGTATTTTTCAAGCAGCGCTTTCGCGCATTGGCTTGAGTTAGGAGATTGTATAATTAAAGGCAATTTAGGCATAAATGCAGCCTTTATGGCGTTACTTCGCACCAGTTTGAAGTAATTTTTCGATGACAGTAAGATTTCTCACGTGGTCATCCCTTTCCTGGGGCGTTGTCGCTATATTGATATCCTTTATCAATTTCCTCTTCTGCAGGAGTTTTATTCTTTTTCCGCTCCTGTTTTTCTTCTTTGTTTGCTTTGTTTTTTTGGTGACGTGCCCTCTACTCAGCTATTGTAAGTGGGCGGGGTCCGTCGGTTTGATACACTTCCAAAGGCTCTTGCAGGCTGGGTGCATCCCTTTGCTCAATAGGAGCAGCCTCTTGCAGTCCAGCGTCGCTCATCTAATTGTATTTCTACAATTTCACTTCCCGCGTTGGTGTAATGTGCGGACTAGCTTTCACACTTTCACACGCTGCTGCTGTTGCCAGGCGTTTGTATTCGGGCGGTGCCGGTTGTAGATGACTACTTTGTATGTCGCTCTCCATAATTTTTGCTAGCACTAACACTAACGTAGATAGTACCGCCTCTGAAGTAGTTACTCCTAATATAATTTCCATCTAGGCTCCTGCAGTTCAGATACCTATCGATATCGTGCAAGGGATCTTATATAGTTGTAATTATTTATTGAACGTTACAAGTTTTAATAAAAGAATATAAGCATCCGCTAGGATTGTGATATTGGAATCGAATGCCTTTACTGTGGCATCCGAGCCTACATGTAAGCTATGGATTTTATATAAGCTATGGAAGTATATAAGTATAAAGCAAGAGTACATAAGGGTACATAAGTGTACAAGAATATTTATGTTAACTTAAGTGTGGTCGTTGGCCTAGCTCTGTCAGCAACTCGTGTCGGGTTCAGCCTTTCCAGCGAGTCGGACCGGACGTTGCAACACTGATGCACACTTGCTGTATCACCAACGGCTGGTCAACGATCGAGAAGGCACTTAGTGCTGTATGGACCGTGGGGGCTTGGATGGAGGGGTGGAGAAGGCGCTCGAGTTGGTAACTCCGTCTCCAAAGCGAAACGACGGCCATAGGGATGGAATGACCGGAGCGGAGATCGGAACAGATGGCGGTGGTGAAGGATACAGGATGGTTGTTGATTTTCTATATTTCCAGAGTAGTAGTATCAGGATCAAAGTGAGGCTTACAGATGCGTAGAGGATGATGCCGTGTCTTGCTGTGGTCTGGTCGATTTGTGTGACACAATGTGTATTGGATATAGCTTCTATATGTAGTTTTTGGAGGCTTAGGATTTCTATTGAATTTTTTCTTATTAGTTTGTGAACAGATGGTAAGAATATGTCTGGGTGTTCTGTTTCAATTACAAGTGTGTTTTCGTAAAGGTCATTGTTAATGCTAATTGAGCAGTTAGTGTATTCAATATAATAATAATAATATAATAATAACTGATCCATTGAAAGGATCAGGTTTGTTACATGAAGAATTTATTTTTAAGTTGCATGAATTAAAAACAAAAATTATTCCTTTTTCTGGTACGACAATATCTGTCGTACTTGATTGTTTCTTACGTAAAGTGTTTGCTGATCGCATTTTGTGAGTTCTTTATACAGTTTACTATCTTTTCTTGTTCGCTGTTGATGTGTGTTGCTATGTTTTTGAGTCTTATTACAACATTATTCTTTAAAATATCTTGGTCTCTTAATTTGACGAATAGTGTAGCTGTGTTTTTCTGTAATTTATTTAATTCTGTATTCATGGATTCTCCATCATTACTATCTGAGTTTCCGGTAACTACCTAGGCTACCTAGTCCGTTAATTAGTCCTCTCTTGGTTCTAGAGTGTGGTAGCAGTAAGTCTAGTCTGTTTTCTAGGTCTTTAAGTTTTGTTATTAGTATGTCTATTGAGTCGGAGAAAGTGTCGTCTTTTTGTATGGACTTTACAGTGTAGTGATTTTTTTGGATGCATAGGTTGTATTCTGTGATATTGACCACATGACTAACTGTTTTATATGTTTTTATAATGTGGGCTTCTTCTAGTTCAATTTTTGCAATTGGTATTGTAACGTGAATTATTCGGACGGACATGCTTGGGCCACCATGAATGGGATCCTGTTCAGACAAGAGAAGGTGAAATAATTATTATTTATGTTAAACGTTTCTTTCTGATTTTAGATTTATGAAGTTCTTGTAATCGTGTGGGGATTAGGGACTTTTGTGAGTAGAGAAGCGAGGGGTCAATTTGTTCCTGCGATTTTCTTTCTAAATATGATGTCGTTTCGTGCTAATGGGTCTGGGGACTTCCTGGATTCATTTAGTTTTTGTTATCTAAGTTCTGTTTTTGTTTCTAGAATTTTTTTTTTTCAGGATACAGTTTTGCCCGGAAATTATTTAGTTAGTCAAGGTAATCGGGTGTCGAGCTAAAGGTCATGGTTTGGTTATGAATATGAGTGCGTCATGTAGTAAAGAGTTCGAAAGGTGTATAAAGTTGCTGTATGTGAGAACTGTTTCGGAAAGCGTTTCTTTATGAGTGTACGATATTTTATGTTTCTTCTTTGTGTCAATAAGTATTCTGTATATGTCTGTCAGAGATCTTGATGATTGATTAAAGGATGTACAGTGACATTCTCTTTTGTATTGGACAAAAAGAGTCTTTAAAAATCTTTCATTTGAGGAATGCCAAAGAGGCTGATGAAGTGTTTTAGCGAGTCTAGGACGTTTATATAGTTTCTATTTGTTTTAGGATATGCGCATGCAAATTTACAACTTGTCAATAATCGTAAGGTTATAGTTTATATTAATTGTGCATATGTCCATGTGAACTATTTCCATTGGTATTGCTGGAGTTTTGGGAGTTTGGTATGTTAATTTTTGAGGTTGTCTATCCTATTTAAGTGTAAGGCAGACGTCGCAGGTTTTTAAAGCTTTTGTTATTTTAGACTTCATATGGGGAAAATATATGGTTCTCGTCTATGCCGCGGTTTGGTTAGTAACGTCGGTTAGTAAGATCGAACTCCTTAGGATTGTATACTTGTCTTTACAGGAGAAGTGTTGAGAAAATAAATCTTGTATTATTTTGAAAATATCGTCGGAAGTGTAGATGGCGCATATTTTGTTTGGTTGCAGCGCTGTTTTAAGAATTTTAAGTATAATGTCTGTGTTAAAGGAGGGTTATGTTACTGTTCGTCTTAGCTTGTTTGAAAATGGTTCCGTCACGTTACACGAGGTGGGGGATCCTATTGTAAGTACAATTTGTAGATTCAATTCCAATATTTTTTTTATATCTATTAGGTGCTGTTTTAAGGATGGTGAGAATATGATGATATCGTCAATATATATAAGGCAAAACGAACCTACTACTTCGCGTAGAACGTTATCCATAACTCTTTGGAACGTTGCAGTGGCAATTTTTAAGCCGAAAGGCATGCGGATGAATGCGAAATTACCACCTTCTACAGTGAAAGCCGTCTTGCTTCTGTCGTCATTGTGTACTTCTATTTGGTGAAAATCACTAGCTAGGTCAAGAGTTGAGAAGTAACTAGTTTTACCTAGTTGGTCGTGAATGTCATTTATATTTGGTATTGGGTATCGTTCAGATATGGTTTTTTCGTTTAGTTTTCTGAAATCGATTACCTGTCTCCATTTTTTTGTTAATGGAGAATCGGATTTCTTTGGGACGACCCAGACGGGGGAGCTTAAGGGAGAATAGCTGGTCTTTATAATATTTTATTTCATCATAAATTGAATTTGGTCTTTAACTTCTTGCTTAAGACCAAATGGATATCTATATGATTTTGCAAAAACTGGTACGTCGTTTGAATATAGTGTTTGATGTTATTCGTAAAAGTTAATTTGTCATCGTCGTTATAAAATACGTCTGAAAACTGCTTACATAAATCTAGTAGGGAGCGTATTCTTCCGTATTGAGGTGATTGACTTGAATTTTATTCAGACATACAGGAAGGAGGACGCATAAATATCCGCTGTTTTGTTGTGTATTTAAAAAAAATGATGTGTCATATAAGTTGTAGTAGCTAAAGGTTCCTCTAGATATAATTCGAGATCTTCGATAGATTCATTTAGTATTTCTAGTGTTTTGCTGAATCCATTAGCAGAAGTATAAATACCTTCCGACCTATTAGATTTTTATAATGATTTGTTCGTGGACCCCTGTTTCGTTTGAACTGGTAAATGTCTGAATTGTTTTGGACAGAGCTGATATAACGTGTACATCAGTGGCAGAGTTGTCCTGTGTATATATTTTGAGCGAAGTGTATGGTGTTTAGAGGGAGTTTTCCTTTAGACTTATGTTAGCTTGGAGTTTTGATAGAATATCTATTTCAAGTAACCCATTGAATCGTGGATGAAATGTAAATTCGGAGGTCGACGAAATTTTGATTTTTTCAATAATTGTGTGCTCGTTTAAAGCCGTTTGGACAACTATGGAATTAGCTAGTGTTCTCTGTTTTTGGGAGACACTATTGACACTGTATCTATTAGGAATTTAATTGTACTGGCAGATATCGAACGGATAAGGATGTAGGGGCGGGTTGAACCGTGTTGTTTTCTGGTTAAAAACCCTATTGATTTCCGGAGGCTTGTCTCTGAAAATTGTGTGCATCCTCAATGTTGCACATTTCAGCTTGTGGTTCGGTTTTTTCAACATTATGCAATTGTTGTCTAGAAGGATTCTGTTGCTTAAATGGGTTGCTGTTACTGTTGCGTTGGTCATTGGTCTTGTTGTTGTAGTTATTGTTGGCGTTAGTGTTGTTACAACTGTTTCGCTGATATTTATTATTTGTGTTTGGCTTGTCATTGTTCGTATTGTTATAGTTAGAACGTGAGGTTCCGGCCTTCTGGTATTTGACAGCAATGATCAGCAATTGATTCTGCACCAATTGCCTACAGGATATTTGATATCAATGATCAGCGATTGATTTTTCACTAATTGAAAACAGGATATTTGATAGCAACCATCAAGATTGATTTTGCACTTATTGAAAACAGGGTATCTGTTAGCCGTGATCATCGATTGATTCACTACCAAACGCTCCGTATGCTTGTAGTGTTTTATTTCTGTTGTTCTTAGGTACGCTTATATTGCTCTTTTGTTTTCTCTTTGCTTGCGAAGAAGTTAAAGACTTCTTTTATATTCTTTGCTTAAACTGTGTGTGCTGTCGGTGTTCTTATTTGATTCCGCACTGGGTAACCTAAGCGTACATGCAACTTGTAAAAATGAAGTAACTTATACATGGCAATGATTATTTCAATTATATTCCTTTTTATAATGTAGGTTGTAAAAAGAAACCTTTCTTTTGGTATTTAGAAGGAAGATTTCAGTTGAACATGTAGCCAACATATTGCACATAGCATTGTAAGATTATTGATTTTTCATATTACTTTTTTTTTTTTTTATCAAATTTTACGTTCTGTAACTTTTGCAGATATAAAAAGTACACACGTATACACTTTTACATCAATATATTTTTTTATCACTAGCTTACGCAGATAAAAGGGTAAAGATGAGCAATAGTTCTATTCCGGACTGCTGCGCCAGTTAACAGTTGAGAATCTTCCAAGTGGATATTCCAACGGTGATAGTTGCCTTCTTTCTGTACTTCTAGGAATTTTCAACGATGGTATGAACCCAATGTCTTCAATAGTTGTAGGTGGTATAAACGCAAGAGATCTCTTGTAGTTGTAATTATTTATTGTACGTTATAAGTTTTAATAAAAGAATATAGGCGTCTGCTTGGATTGAGATATTGGAATCGACTGCCTTTACTGTGGAATTCGAGCCTTCATGTAAGCTATGGATTGCTCTTGCATATAAGTATAAAGCAAGAGTACATAAGGGTACATAAGTGTACAAGAATATTTATGTTAACTTAAGTGTGGTCGTTGGCCTAGCTCTGTCAGCAATTCGTGTCGGGTTCAGCCTTTCCAGCGAAGCGGCCCGGACCTTGCAACACTGATGCAGACTTGCTGTATCATCAACGGCTGGTCAACGATCGAGAAGGCACTTAGTGCTGTATGGATCGTGGGGGCTTCGATGGAGGGGTGAAGAAGGGGCTCGAGTTGGTAACCAACGCGTGTGGTTCCATTTCCGGGCCTATCACAGTGTCCACCGTGTCCGCTCGCTGGAACGTGGCACTCGCCGAATGGAGTCCGAATAACATCACGCGCCACTGCAATTATCCCTTTTCTGGTACTGTGAACGCCGTTCACTCTCTACTGTCCTTGCCCATCAGGATTTGCTCTTGAGGTCCAACGTTGAAATGTACTTGGCTGACCGCAGTTTTGCCAAGATGCTGTTGATCCGGGGCACTGGATAGTCGACGCACATCCTCTACTCTCCAGTCTTTTTCTTGACCGGGACTATAAGTGAGCTGAGTGGACTCCGAGATGGTTCGATCGCCTCTGTCTGTAGCAGCTTATTTATCTGCTCATCGATGACATTCTGCATTGCCGGACTTTTAGGATAATACCTCTGCTTCAGTGGTTTATCGCTTTTCAACGTGCTCTGGGGTTCGGCAATGTGGGATATCCCTTGCAGCTCATCAAACAGCGCCAGTTCAAAGTCCAAGAACCGTTGAACATCCGAATCCGGCTCGACTGTTTCCTCAGAATCTCCTCTCTCGAGATCACCTGATGCATTATCGACGTTGGCATCGTAAAGGGGGTCAGGAGCCACGGTATCCGCCGATGTGGCTACCACCTCTGCGTCCTTTGCAATGTCTTGGAGCGATAACGAATGCAGTTCTGCTGTACCTATGACTCCTCCGTCTACGTGATCGTACAGCATGTAGTCGCTGCTGGTGTCTCAAAGTGGGTTAGGAGGCACGATACTCGTCAACGTGCCTGCCATCTCCTGATCCTTAGCAATATCCAACCATTGGAAGCGGATATTACTTGCGCGTCTGTCTTGTCTTCTATAAGCAGTTTGTCTGGGCCAATAGGTGCCTTTCGGTACCGGGATCGTCTCCATTGTCGGCTTCTCTTCGGGATCACCATTTCCGTCTTTGGTTCTACGTTTTCCCTCGTTGTATTGGCCTGTAAGTCCAGTGTCATCCCTCCACACTGCGTTCTAGTGCCTACTCGACCCAGAAAGTTGAATCCCACTATGAGGTCTTCAGCCATCTTGGGTAGTACGAGTATGGATAGTATAAATTTTCGTCCACCGAAGTATATCGTGGTATCCATATCCTGATCAAGGACTGATCTGCCAGGCACACCCGGGTCGGCTCCGTCGGTTTCCGATTCCGGATCGGATGGTCTTCACGGCATGCACCTTGATCGGTGCATCAGAGCTCGAATCCGGATCAGATCATCGCCCTTGGCAAACTGTCCACGTCGACTTCGTACGATCATGCCTTCTCCTCCGTCCGTTCTAAAAACGTAAGGGGTCTGAGCGACCGTCGTACGACAAGTGCCACGTGTTCACCACTTCCGACACTATGACAATGTGGTTATAGGGTGTGTGGGATGGCCATCCTGTAGAATGCAGAGCGGGATACTTCAGCTGAATATACGCTCCTGCGTCCCAGACCTCGTTTTTCACCTCCATTGGTGTCTGATCTTCGTGGTTTTCTGCCGGAGGTCTCATCATCCCGATGGTGGGCTTCGGAGGCTCCCGGAGATCGGACTCCCAACGATGACGCTTCACAGATTTTACAGTCGAGCTCGCATTCGGCGCCAGCAATCTGGGTTCAGGATAAGCCTGCGCTTCTAAGGTCGATAGCCGTCTCTGTACATCCGGGGAATGTCTGCCCTTCGACACGAAGGCTGCAATGCGCTTCCACAGGTCGTCAACTCGTCCACTCGGGTTGACGTGGAACTCAATCGCCAGAAACTCTAGCTCGTTCTTGCGTCGTTGGTATATCCACCGGACCCCCACTCCCGGGTTGTTGACCTTCGTAGTCTCGGGAGTGGTAAGCGGGGCGTTTTCTGACCCATTTCATGCGTCGTGAGGGATACAGGGACACTTCATGGATAGCGTCGTCGTATCGTTCCATCGTTGTCTCCTTTCACAGTACGTGTTCAGACTTTCGCTTTGTTTTACTTTACTTTATTTTTGTTTAATTTTGTTTAGTTTTATTTATTTCATTTTGATTTATTTTTATTTTAGTTTTATTTATTATAATTTATTGTTGTTTGATTTTATTTAATATTTTTTTATTTGATTTTATTTTTTGTTTATTTATATTTTAATTTATTTTAGTTAATTTAATTTTTATTTATTTTTTATATATTTTTATTTTATATGAGTTTTTTATTTAGATTTATTTTATTTTATTCTATTTTATTTGTTTTATTTAATTTAATTTTTTTTTTGATTAATTTAAATTTAATATATAAAATTTATTTTTATTTAATTTTATTTTAATTAAATTTCATTCCAGTTCACTTTTGTCCCAAATTGCTATGCACGCCGCGGTCTACCGGTGGCGACCTACGGCTCCGTTCGTTTGCGTCGCGCTTTTTTGGACGTTCAACCCTTTTGACACGTTCGCTCGTGCACTCGCTTCGAACCGATCGTTCGAATGTGCTCCGTTGACATCAGCGCTTATGCTCGCTGCATACATGACAAAGTTGTAGAACTGCCTAGGGTCCTGAGAAAATTGCAAACGACAACAAATTAGGTAATTATTGTACCTACGCGAGTTACATACAATAATATTTGATCCGGCGATGAACTCTTAAATCTTTTATAATATCGCGTCTTCTGGTTTTTAAGCATTGCTAATTCTTCAGGAATGCATTCCTCAAAAAGTGATTTTATATGTAATATTATAAGAGTACAGTTGCGAATCAGTTGTTTCTAAGATGAATACGTAAAGGTTTACAAAATCAGTTTTACGAAAAGAGCGTGTTCTAACCACCGGTTTACTTGAATAAATAGGCTTACATAAAGGCAGTTCAAATACTGAATCTAAAGAAGGATGATAAGGGTCTTCGAGACAATTAAAGACAAGTTTGTACAGTACTAGAAAAAGGATCCGATGCAAAAATAAGGTCAAGTTGACGACAACTATAGTTTCGAATCGGTTTAATATGAGAAAGACACATCTCTGAATAATTTATGAGATGTGGATGGCATCAACACATCTGGCAAATTAAAACCACAGAATACAAACAGGTGATCACTACAAGAAAATATTGATGAAATCGATTGAATCCCAAAAAAATATGTTATAGGTATATAGATGTAAAGATGTTTATTGATAGTTTGTGGTTATAGTATAATGGTAATTGGTTAAATATAATAGTAGAAGCATTAGGCACTACGACAACTGCGACTGCGAGGACTGAACAACTTTTCGACGACAACAACAACTGATTCCGACGAAGCCAACAACAACTGACTATGACGACGGCGACTGCATTCACAACTCTCGCACGGCTTGTACAACTTCAACTGCCTCTCAACTCTTGCCTCTACTTATATAGATAGATGGCAGGGTTGCCACATGTTCTATGCCAGACCACTGTTTACATTTGGCCATCCTCACTATTGTCTGTCCCAGACGACAAATATCCATCATTAGTTTCCACAAATCTCCACAATTTCATATTGTCGGAACTTGTATTAGTTATGTTTGGTCATTCGCACTGCGCAGCTTTTCTGACTTCAAAACGATCATTTCGCTTAACCTTGGTTATTTCATTAGCGCTGAGAAAACCACTCGCTAGTTTTTTCCCAGCTACAAACTGCGTCCGTTTCACTGCTACTAAATCGTCTTCTTTATACCCAAAGCTTTGAGACAACAGAGATTATCGTTCGGCTTATTCTCTCCACTTGTCCGTTTCCTCTTGCGACTCCGGGTGTTGTTAAGATGTGTTCAATCCCGTTGCCTCTAGTGAAGTCTTCAAACGTTTTTGATGTAAACGTTGTACCTCTGTTCGAAATTAGTCTCGTCGGGCTTCCAAAAACGTTCGATCATTCCCGGATGTTTTTAATAACCTCCTCCTTGGCGGCCTTGGCCTCCTCGGCATCGCGCAGCGCATCCTTGACTTGTGCTTGCAGCTTCTTGGCATGGTTGAGAGCATCCTTTTTCACCCTGTTATGCATTTCCATGGTCGTCTCAATCTCCTTAAGGTCACCCTCTAGTTTCTTTTTGGACGCCACTGCGGCCGTTCGCTGTTTACGCTCCTCGTCCAGCTCAGCCTCCAGATCGCGCAGCTCCTTGACAAGACCTCGTCGCTTCTCCCCACCACCCTTGGCCTTCAGGTCACGTTCAAATTGGGAGCGAAGCGCCTGCATGTTGACCTCTAGACGCAGTTTGGCATCCTCGGTCAGTTGCAGATCATCCTCGCGCTCCTCGTGCTTTCAGCTCGGCCACCTGCGATTCGAGCACCCGTTTCGCCTTCTCCAGCTCATGGACGTTCTTGTCGGCGGTGCCCTGGGTATTGGCCAGGCTGACAAGTTCTGTGTTGTTCACTTTAATTGTTTTGCATCTTAACGAGTTTTCAATTGTATTAACTGCTTTAATTTCTTGTCGGCAATTTTTACAAATGTGCCCAACACCGTTGCATTTAAAACATTTCGTTTCTGACTTACATTCCCGTCGCAAATGATCAGTCACACCACAATAAAAACAATAAGTTGATTTTGATTTTTTATTTCCACCACTGTTCTCTTTTTTGTCATAACCACTGTACTGTCTGTTTTCTTGATCTTCTTTTGCACACTCGTATGTTTATTTGTTTTTTAGTTCTTCATACGTGTAACACCCTAGCATGCTATACTTGTATTCACTTTTAATGCTTAGCTCTTTTATTATATATCGAATAACGGACTTTCTTTCTACATCACCCAAAGCAGCGATTTTCCGCATTTGTAATGTATACTCTTGGTAACTTTCGTCGCGCATTTTTTTCTGTTCATCAATTTTTCGTGTATTTCCGCACTTACAAAATCTTGTTTAAATTCCCTTATCAAGGGACAACACAACACAACACAACTTCTGATTCGAGGAATAACTGAGCGGCGCCAGTCATCTTTGAGCGTGCGTTTACATTCTTTTGTTTTTCACTCAAGCCATAGGCGGCTGCGTTCTGCTCAAAACTGTCGAGCCACTTCACAACCGACACTGTGTCGCCACCAAATTCTGGTATGATTTTAGAAAAACTCTGAATTGTCACTTTTGGTTCACTTTGTTTTATTTCAGCAGCATGAATTTTTAAAGTTAGCAACTGAATTATTTGTTGCAAATTAATTTGATTATCTTTAACTGATTTTTCCATCTCTGTCAAATCAACATTGTCTGAATCTACCAAACTACACGCACCAGCTTCTTCTCTTTTATTTTCCATTGTCTTTCTCGTTTGTGTCTCTGAGCATGTACAAATTGGCGATCTTTCCATATTCATTGTTCACACATAAGCTTTCACAATATTATGCTTCTACTAAATTTAACATCGCAAAACCATGCGTATCCTGGTTGAGCCCCCAAATGTAAAGATGTTTATTGATAGTTTGTGGTTAAAGTATAATGGTAATTAGAAAGATTAGAATCTATGGAAGTAAGAACATAACCTCTAGTACGTGACAAGATAACTATGTTAGGCTCAAAAGAATACTATCTACAGTTTACTAAGCTTAGAGTTAAAACCTTTAACGTGTTGATGAGATAAAAGAAGAGTTAGTTTTTTCGCAAATAACTGGAAGGAGAAGCAATCCAAGGCCGATTTTTTATAATTGACACAAACTCTCTTACAGTTAAGTCTTTTGGCCAAAATGAATTGCAACTAAAATTGTTGAATGTTTCCGCCGAAACGCTTTTTTCCCTAGCATAACTAAATCTTAATTTATAAACAGACAATTCTCACTGTTTCATCTTCTCTTAGATGTAGACCTTAACATCATCAACCGAACTGTCTTGGGCAAGCAGACAGACAGAAATTTGTTTTTTTAACTAGGACAGCTAATAGGGGTAACAGCCCAAATCATTTGTAATGGAATAGATACTGACAAGCTTTGGGGAAAATGAGAGCAGTATTGTTGAACGACGAATCAGTTGAAATTATATTCTTAGAGGCCCCCATAGGAGCAGGCGACTTAAAACTCATAAGCTGCTTGATATTATCAGAAATTGTATTAATAAAATTGATATTAGGAAAATTCGGACTTAGAACATTAGCCAATTAACCATATAATTAATATACCAATACAATAAGAGCTGAAAAGATTAAAATGAGAACACAAGTATAGCAGATATTCGCGTTGATATTGTATACCACACTTTTGTGAACAAGTACTAAGATTATCTCACTCGCCCGTATGCACCATTCAAGCGACAGCTACCCGCTAATAGATTGACCCCATATATGCAGTCATTTACTTATTTTTATTTACATGGCGCGTTGAATGGGAGATTTAGAGCTTATTTGCGATGGAACATCGACAGTGAAGACTGTTGTCGGGCTATTTCGTCCAGTATCGATTTTAGGTAAACTTTACTTATATGAATTGAGATTATAGTTATTTTGTCATTGGTTATTTATATATTTTATTGACAAAAGATTAAAGGTAATTAAAGGTACGTACATGGGTTGGTTTTTTTTTAAATTATTTATTTTTTTTTTTTGTTGAAGATAAATTAAATGAGTGAAATTTAATTATAGTTCGTGTAATATGTTTGATACTCTTAGGAAATAAATAAGATTTATTTGGTTTTTTTTTGAGGGAGTAAAGAGGGTGGTTAAGGGATCAATATTGTAAGGTAGCGGATCAGCCGGGGTAAACACTCAACCGGTACAGTTCCGCGCCACAAGAAAATTTGTGAATTTTTGCGGCGACACTAAGGCTGGAGGCTAGGGAAGGATATCTTTCCCTTTGCTTCGTGTAATAGGCGGCGGAATCGGGTGTGCGGGGTATACTGCCGTTATATATATATTATATCAATAAATTAAACGATAAGAGTAATTATTCTTAAAAAAGAGGAGACAGTATCCGGCGATATTAGTTAGATAGACTTACTGTTTTACTTCCTTTGTCCTTCGCTGTATGTCCCTTTTGCTTTTTTCCTTCTTTTCTCTGCTTCTCTCGCTGTCGTTACTTATCTTTTCTTTGATACGCGCGAGTTACCTTCTCTACCCGATTCGTACCGATGCTATGAGTCTACGACGAACTCGAATTGACATGATCCGACTGGACACAATCGGGAACTACCGTTATGAAAGAAAAGAGACGAGAGAATAGCGAAGCGGCTATTCTTTGGTTTTTTTTGTGAGTCGAGTGTGAACTTTGCGATAGAACAGACGCTTGAAATAAAAAGAAGCAATTGTGAAATAAACCAGCACTGCGTTTTGGCTTATTTCAATAAATAAGGAAATATCTACACCAATAGTGTTATCAATATGTTGGTAACTGGCGCAGCCGTACTCGTCTGTACGAAAAGGAAACAGGACTTTTTAAATATAGCTGTTTCTGGTGGCGCCACCCATTAGTGGGTATATGAAATAAAAAGTTTGATCTGTTTTTGACATTTCGTAAAAATTTTAAGACAATTGGACAACTACAATCAAAGTTATCGATCAAAAAGTGACAGCAGCTTTTGGTCATCGCTCGTAAAATGCATTTTGAACAAGGCGCAAATATTAAATTTTGTTTTAAACTTGGGAAAACGTTCACTGAAACATTTCAAATGATGAAAAAAGTTTATAAAAATAGGAAAATTTATTTTATCATCTGAAATATATACAATAAAAAAACCAAATTCTACATAAAAGAAAACGTTTATCTTATAATTTAAGCCATATACATTTATACGAACAAAATTCTATATAAAAGAAAATACTTACTTTATAATTTTAAGATTCTGAAATCATTTGTCAATTGTGTTAAGAACTTGTTACTACAAGATAGAATTGTTTCTGTAAAATTGTTCATTTAGCTCAAAACAGTAGTGATCATGCAAGCAGATTTGTCCGATGCAGTGGCTGCTCTCAATTTGGGAGCAGACAATCCCAGTCGTCCATTTGCTCGACGAAGTAGTCGCCCAGTTACCAGTACTCCTATAGCGAGTTCCGAGTTAAAGGACTTGATAGTAAACATGATCAAAGAAACGTTAGAAGGTGCAGATTTAATTAGGCAGGCCGTCGGATAAACCAGATTCCTTTTTTGATTTGCCGGTTGCTAGACCAGACCCACAAATAACGAACGAAAAAATACCGGAGGTGAACGCCTCATAAGGGAATTTTCTGGGGATAGGACCGCCTTCAGCTCATGGAGAAATAACATTGATAGGATCATGAGTCTGTATAGAAGGCAGAGAAGATACGTACCAATATTATCTAGTCACCCTTGCTGTACGCAACAAGGTTGTCGGAGAAGCGGACGTAGTTCTTGAGTCTTATAATACGCCTATGAATTGGAAAGCGATTTCCACATGTCTCACCTCACATTATGCAGACAAGAGAGACCTGAAAACTTTAAAGTACCAATTGTTCTCAATAGTTCAAGGTCGCCTGGCAGTGAGCGGCTTCTATCAAGCAGTCAAGCACCAGCTCTCCCTGATATTGAACCAAATAGGTGTTCAAGAGGATTCGGACGAAACGATAAGGGCATTGACTAAAAACTATAGAGAAAAAGCCCTTGACACATTTGTTAGAGGGCTTAATGGTGATTTACCGCGCCTGTTGGCAATAAAGGAACCAAGGGATTTGAGTCACGTGTTCCATCTGTGCGGACTGGTAGAGAACCAGGATTACAGAAACGCATTCACTTCAAAAGTGAGACAACAACCCCCACCTTTACCGCCCAGACAGTCACAGGGCCAACACCCTAACAAATATGCAAGGCCCATACAAGATAACACTGCTGTTCAACAAAAAAAACTTCGATCATAATTTGTACTACCCCCCTAAACCAACATACCGACCACCACAGTGGAACTCTAATAAATCTACTACAGTAACAACAACCTATATAACCAACATCAGACTTATAGGCAAAATCCAGGGCCACCACCAAGACCTTTCACGCAGAAACCGGAACCTAGACCGACACCAATGGGAATTGATTCCTCAGTACGGTCAAGAAATTCTAACTACATAAATAGACTACAAACGATTGAGACGACAGGTAAACGACCGCCGCTTTTGAGCCACAGTGGCCCAGCCCAAAAAAAGCGAACAACAAACGTTCGAGGACGACTCAACTGACACTTACGAAACGATTTCCGATCGTTATCCAATCCCAGAGATTGGAGAAATAATAGCACAGTTAGGAAAAAATAAATTCTTCTCAGTCTTAGACTTAAAAAGCGGTTTCCACCAAATAATCCTCAAGGAAACAGATATCGAAAAGACAGCTTTCGCCATCAACGGTGGCAAATTTGAATTCACTAGATTACCGTTCGGTTTAAAGAATTCCTCTGCAATCTTCCAGAGAATTCTAGATGACATACTAAGAGATCATATCGGTAAGATATGCTTTGTGTATATCGATGATATTATTGTCTTCAGTAAAAACGAAGACAATTATGCCAGACATTTAGAAAAAGTCTTTACGACATTAGAAATGGCAAATATGAAAGTCCAAATCGATAAATGTGAATTTTTTAAGACAGAAGTGGATTTTTTGGGGTTTACAATATTCCAACATGGTGCTAAAACCAACGCAAACAAGGTCAAGGCAATAGAATCGTTTCCAATTCCGAAAAGTTTAAAGGAACTTCGCTGCTTCTTAGGACCTTCGAGTTTTTACCGACGATTTATTCGGTTTTATGCTAAGATAGCTAAACCCTTAAAAACCTTACTACGAGGTGAATACGGTAGACTCAAAATTAATATATCCAGCAAAATAAAAATAAATATGAATAGAGAAGCTATAGATTCATTCGATAAATTAAGGAGAGTCCTTGACTCACAAGATGTAACACTTGTGTATCCAGATTTTAAAAAGGAATTCCAATTAACGACTGATGCATCTAATTTTGCTATTGGAGCAGTATTAGAACAAGAAGGTAGACCAATTACTTTTCTTTCACGCACGCTCAAGAAAACGGAGGAAAACTACGCAGCAAATGAGAAGGAAATGTTGGCAATAGTTTGGGCTCTCCAGAGTTTGCGGATGTACCTTTACGGTACTGCAAAAGTAATTATTTACACAGATCACCAGCCTTTGACTTTAGCTTTTAGTAGCAATAATCACAATGGCAAGTTGAAAAGGTGGAAGAGTCGTTTAGAGGAATATAATAATGAGCTAAGGTACAAACCAGGAGTATCGAACGTAGTAGCCGATGCACTCTCTAGAAACCCAGTAAACACACAAATTAACAACACATCGGCAACAGTTCATAGCGACGAAAGTTCAGCACACAATCTAATACCTTGCATAGGAGTTCCAATTAATGTATTTAAATACCAAATTATCCTACTACTCTCGGACGAAGAAACTTACGAATTTACACTCTCTTTCCCACTTCCCATATACACGTAATTAAACAGAAAAACTCTTCAGAACATGACCTAGTAAAGATATTAAGGAACCGGTTAGACCCCAAACTAGTAAACGGACGTTTTACATCAGCAAATCAGGAAAAATATAGAACATATACCCAAGTCATACAAAGTGAGGTATACGCAACTTCAGGTAGAGGACGTGACTTCAGAAACAGAACAGAACGACATTATAGTTAAAGAGCATGCCAGAGCACATAGGAGCCCCATAGAAAACAAAATACAGATCCTCAGCAAATACTTTTTCCCTCAGTTGAACAAAAAAATTGCAGCAATAGCATGCGAGACATTTAAAACGTCTAAGTACGACCGATATCCAAGTCATGTGGAGTTGCAAGCAACTCCGATACCAACCTATCCTGGACAGATTATTAAGTTCCTAATAGAAGACCAGTTAGGGGCCAGAACGTACACCACACCACCATACAATTCAACAAGCAACGGACAGATCGAAAGATTCCATTCAACGTTAAGCGACATCATGAGATGTCTCAAGAAAGACAACAATAGTAGAAATTTCGGGGATTTATTATTAAGGACAGTACAAGAATATAACCAATCCATAGACTCCACTGTAAAAGGTAGACCCATAGAGATATTCTTCGTAAACAAGAGGATTAGGGATCCAGTAGAACTAGAAACGGCCAGGGACCAACGAAATAGGAGAAACGGTCTACGCAAAAATTGACAAGCGTTTAGGAACTAAATTACGGGAAAATACAAGAAGGAAATAGTAGCGGAAGACAGGAATACGACTATAAAGACACAATCAGGAAAAACTATCCACAAAGACAAACTTAAAACTTAAATCATTCTTTATCCCGACATAGGTTATTTCTACCCGTATGTCTGGGTATGACTACAATACTTGACTACTCCACGACGCAACTGATATCACTAAAGACAGGACTTACTGCGCGACAGAACGGTACGTTTAAAATCATTCACATTTTTGATATGACTAAATGCGAGGAAGCATATAAATTACTGAAAGAGACAGTTGACAACCATACAGCTGCGAAGTCTTTATACCGCTTCTTAAATTACGAAATAGAAAGAAAGAAGCTAAATAAAAGGGCTATTAATGCTTTAGGGTCGGCCTAGAAATGGTTAGCGGGTATTTCCAACCACGACGACCATCAGATAGTAATAGAAAAGATAAATGAACAATTAGAATACAGTAACAAACAAGTTATAATTAACAAAGAATTCAACAGTAAGATAAACGAACTAACTAACATGACAAACAAAATCATAAAAATAACAAAAGAAAATAAAAATATAAATGATGAATCATTGACCATTCTGAGATATTTAGAGATGATCTAACTAACATCGTACATGCATAGACTGGGCTAAAACCAACACAATCAACTATGTGATCCTTTCAGAACAAGAGGTTGGAATAGTAGAAAATATGCTTAATAAAAATTAAATATTTTTGTCAATGAAGAGGAGTTATTAGAACTTGCCCAGATTAAAGTGGCCACTGATGACAAAAATATAATCTACATAATAAGTATAACTAAAATCGAAAAAACAATATTCAATGATAATAAAACCGATAAAAAACTTTAAATGCTGTTATTGCAGTAAAATATAACAAAATTATAAAATGCAATCATAAATATTTTGCATTAAAGAGCGATTGTGAAGCTCATAGTAGTAAGATCATATGTAAAAAACAAAATTTGTTAGATTTAAGTAATGACAATTGTGTAACTGCCCTGCTGGAGAACAAACCCTCTGATTGCAAGTGGGTAAATAACCAACACGTTCCAGACCATGAAGAGATACTGCCGGGAACCATCCTGCTCAACGATTACCGAGGACGGGTAGTAATTGATGGCGAAATTAAGGAGATGACGGGAACTTTCGTAATACAAATTGAAAATTTGACAGTCAACGTGAATGGAGACATCTTTTCGATCAGTACCAGAACCTATGCGGAACCAACGCCCCCATTATTCCAGTTAATGAATGCCAGGAAGACCGTCGAACAGGTGCTATCGTTACAAATGATGAGGGAACTTCACATTAATAATACAAGAAAACTGAACCTACTGGAGGAGACCAACAAATCAACGAAGAGAGTGAATATAACACTTGCGAGCATACTACTAGTAATAGCCACAATAGCTATCAGTGGTTGGGTCGCCCGGAGGTATATCATCCCCCACTGGAAAAAACAGCAACACACGGAAGAAGCAGCAGCCGAAACCAATGCAACAAACGTCAAACGCTTTTACATCGCGTCCGAGGACGTCCGCATTTAAAGGGGAGGAGTTTACGACGAGCATTATCAAAAGATAAATGCACAGATCACGTGGCCAAAACACCAACGTGAGAGACCCCAAAAAACAAGTGCACAAGGGCCAACGTGACCATGGCCCAAGTGCATGATCATTTACGCCACGTGCGCTGAGCCAGCACATTCCAAAGACGGCACCATCGTGGGAACGTTGAAGGAATAGGACACCTCGAGCGACATCGCCAGCAACAACCAGCGACGTCGGCAGAGGCCAGCGGCAGAGGCAGCTTTTAGACACTAAGAACAAATTTTGTAAAATTAGTCTTAAGAAACCTTTCGGTGAATAAAGCAACATTTTTTTTTAAAAGAATATCAACCGATAAACTTAATTTATATCAGTGAAGCTTAGTTAATAATTTGCTTATATAAATTTCGTTGTTTTGTGAGAATATGTTGGAACAATGCGTGAAGTACACAGAGATAACGGGATCGTTCGGTTCAGTACGTACAGTCATCGCATATTTGTATATTGCTTATGTATATTTATATGCATACGTATGTATACAACAAAAAGCGATGCACTGTGACGAGCAAAACAACAACGCAAAACAACGATATGTACTCGAACCGATCGAACGTGCCGTGGAACATGTTGGAGACAGTTGCAGGTAGTTCTGTGTTTCAGTGCGACTCACAGACTAGGGGCAATTATATGTGCTCAAACTATCTAACGTGTAGTTGAAACATATTCGAAACGATATTAGTGACGTCATATTTATGTGCAATTTAAGTACCAAATTCTACAATATATTTATATACGTACCTTGGCTTTATTACACGCAAATTTAAAATATAAAATACATAAGCATTACTAATAGTGAGTTCTTATTAACAGATAAGAGCAACCATGAGAGGAGCAAAAGACCATATTCCAAATACTAGGAGTCGAACTGGAAACAACACCAACGTATCCAAAAATACAGAGGCCATCGTAACAAGACAAGACGATCAATCATCTACGACTTCTTCATCAGAGTATGTCCTTGCGAATCGAGGAGAGCGAAATGTTAATCCACTTGATGTCCTATAAAATTTAAATGAACTTATAACCAATGTGGAGGAAATTCTAGCATTGATTGGCGGCACTAGTAAAACGCCATATGGTAAGCTACTTTTAAGAGCAATTCGAAATAAAATCGAAGGAAAGGCTAGCGAAGGCATCATCGAATCTGGAGCCAGTCTTAATTGGGAAGAAATTAAGGACGCTCTCATCTTGCATTGCGCGGATAAGAGAGATGAACCCACTCTTATGTTCGAGCTCCACAATTCTGTGCAGGAAGGTCTATCTTTACGTTCACTATATGACAAAGTCTGTGAGATTAAATTGGCATTATTTAGAATAGCGGAAACCACACAATCGGAGCAGATCCTGGTTAAAACATATATATTTGCAGATATATGTCTCAACTCCTTTTTAAACAGGAATCAGGGATATATAGCCCATTAGGAGCTACAGTAAGATCTATGAAACCGACCAACCTTCGAAAGGCCTTTGAATGGGCGTTAAAAGAAAAATAAACTTTTTCGCTCAAAATAATATGAAAAGACCGGATCAAAAACAGGGATATGGATCCGAACAATATTATACTAGAAGTATACATTATAAGCAAATTAGAGAAAATGATGAAAGACGTAGTCATAAACGAAGTAGTTACGGTTCCAACGACAGAAATGATAATAGAGAAAATAACGAAAGACGTAACTATAAGCCTAATCGTAACGAGTATGACAATATTGATAATAATTACAAAAGAAATAGCATATTAGCAATTATGCCAAAAAATAATAATTATCAATCAATCAACAGAAACAATCCAACAGACAAACCACCAACTATCAGTCTAGAAATTGATAGGTAATATTGATCATAAAGCAAAAATGCACAATTTTAATAAGGCGGCAAATTTTCCACAAAAAGCCTCAGACAACAGACAGGACACCTAATAAATAAAGACAAGCCCAAACTAACATATATTATGGTAAATAGGGTTTTCGAAAAAGCTCTTAAGTTCCTTATAGATACCGGGGCTACTTTTTCCTTTATTAACCCTAATTATATTCTAAAAGAAAATCAAATTAAATTACATACACCAATAGCCATCAAGACAGTACTAAATCAATTCCAATTACATAACAAGACTATGATTCCATTGTTCAGTGAATTCTCTGATTTGTCGCAATATTCATTTCTTTTATTTGATTTTCATCCATATTTTGGTGGGCTTATCGGGATAGATATATTGCAAGAAATAAAAGCTGTTGTAAACATTCCATGAAAGATACTTATAACAAAAACTTCAAAAGTAAATATTGAGCTAGAAGAGAAATCAAATTCTGCCATATATACAATAGAAGAGGAAACTTAGTTATATAAAAGTTCATACTTTTTTAAGCCAGGACAAACAATTCTGCTTAGATACATATTTAGAAGTACAAAACTGTAGAGAACAAGATTATTTTGAAGTGAACTTAATTCAATAAGAAAATAACGAAACGACATTCGATAATCAGGATTTTAATACTTATATACGAACTCAACACCTTAATAATGAGGAAATAATTCAACTCAAAAACTCTGCTTAGAATTTCCGATGCTTTTTTTCAAAGATGGAAATACCTTACCTTTCACTAACTTAATCAAGCACAGAATTAGAACAACAGATGAAATTCCCATTCACACTAAACCCTTTCCTTATTGCCAAAAAGAAAGACAAGAAATGAGGAAACAAATCGGTAACATGCTGGATCAAAAGATAATTAGACATAGTCATTCTCCATGGAGTGTTCCAACGTTCCTAGTATCAAAAAAAATGGACGCCTCAAAAACAAAAAAAATGGCGATTAGTAGTAGACTACCGCAAATTAAATGAGAAAACTATTAAGGACAAATATCCTATGCCTAACATCAATGATGTGTTAGATAGAATTGGCAGGGCTTAATATTTCACAGCATTAGATTTAGCTAGCGGTTATCACCAAATCGAAATGCATCCGAAAGATATAAACAAGACGGCATTTTCCACAGAAGCAGGACACTTTGAGTTTGTAAGCATGCCATTTGGACTTACAAATGCCTCAGCCACTTTCCAAAGGGTTATTGATAATGTTTTGGCCGACCTAAATGGCAAATGTTAGATAATGCTAACCTTAAACTGCAACCTGTAAAATCGGAATTCCTGAGAAAGGAAATTGAGTATTTAGGTCACGTGGTTACTGATAGAGGAATCAAACCAAATCTAAAAAAGATTAGAGCTATAAAATCATATCCGCTTCCAAAGAGCAGAAAACAAATAAAATCATTTTAAGGTCTGTTAGGATATTATAGATAATGCATTAAAGATTTTGCTACGATCACCAAGCCCTTAACTCAACAATTAAAAGGTAAAGATTCAGTCAAAATTGGTGAAGAATTCTTATCCGCATTTGAAGATTGTAAAAACCTTTTATGTAATGATCCATTGTTAGAATATCCGGATTTTTCAAAACACTCACTCTTACGAGTAATGTGGCAATAGGAGCAGTAATTTCTCAAGGCACACCTAACAATGAAAAACCAGTATCATTTGCTAGTCGCACACTTACAGACACGTGGCTAATGAATTTTAAAGAACCTAATTCTAAATTGGTCCGGTGGAAAATGCAACTTTTAGAATATGATTATGAAATCTCATATAAAAAAGGTTCTGAAAATGTAGTAGCAGATTCACTTAGTCGCATTTCAGCGGAAGTACACACCAACATTTCTTTAACAAATAACAGTAATAAAAAGACAAACACAATTTTAGCCGTAAATAAGCCAATTAATGAATACAATATGCAGATTATATTTAGAATTCATACAGATTCTCAAATAATAGTCACAAATAAAATAATATATTCTCCACAGCTTAAAATATTAAAACGCTATCCATTCTACCACTTAATACACTCCATATGAGATTTTTTACGGTAGACCACATTTATTTAACAAAGAGACGACCTTCAGCAACGAACATGACTACATGTATATCCAAAAACTTAATGATTTTCAAAGAGTAATATATCCCGAGATTAAAGATGAAGTTGAAAGAAAAATAAAAATTAGAATCAATAAGTTGAATAACGACAGGCAAGATCCGGAAAGGCTAGAAAATAATGATGTAATAATTAGAAAAGAAAATAGGAGAACTAAAAAACAAATAGTATTACAAGATAAAGGTCTAACCCCAACCAAAAATCAGAAGATTCACAAATCAAATATTAAAAGAAGAATAAAAAAACAAGAAGCTCAGTCTATTTAAATTTTAATCCATTTAGAGAAAAAATTAAGTTTTATACCAAAAAAAATATATATATATTTCTATGTACATGTATATATAACGCAATGAAAAATGTATTTATGTTACAATATATCTAATAAGGAAAATTAACAATACTTTAATAACCACATACTTATTCATGTTATATTAATCGAATAAACTACCAACAACACTTAATCTAAGACTAGAGAAGGGTCACGTTTTAAGGAAGACACCTTTGTTCGTACCGTCAGATGTGTCACCTTTCCGGACTTCACTCAGCACTTAGGGGGAGGAGTTACCTTCTCTACCCGATTCATGCAGATGCTATAAGTCTACGACGAACTCGAATTGACAATCGGGAACTACCGTTATGAAAGAAAAGAGAAAAGAGAATTGCGAAGCGGCAATTCTTTGGTTTTCGTGAGTCGAGTGTGAACTTTGCGATAGAACAGACGCTTGAAATAAAAAGAAGCAATTGTGAAATAAACCAGCACAGCGTTTTGGCTTATTTCAATAAATAAGGGAATATCTACACCAATAGTGTTATCAACATATTGGTAACTCGCGCGTCTGGCCTTCTTGGCGGTCGATCACTCACTAACTCTCACTCGACTTCGTCTTTCGCTCGTCGCGGCTCGCGATTTCGCATCTCCCGTTCCTCACGAGCTTCCTCAGAGCGAAAATGACGCACTTGCTCGAAGTCGTCAGCCAGTCGTACTAGTTGTCCTAACGTATGGAAGTCGTCTCTCTTCACATACATCTTATACCCAGCAGCCATGTTCGAGTAGATCCGCCTCAGTTCCTTGACGGCATCGTACCTTGCTCGATGCATCAGAGCTCGGAAACGAATCAAGTAGTCCTTGAACTCCTCTCCTCTTGCCTGTCTTCACGCTCGGATCTCGTCTTCTATCCTCTCAGCGTATTGAGAAGGTAGGACGAACTCGCAGAAGGCTTCTTTTAATGCTGTGCATGATGCATTCCTTAATTGCGCTGAGAGTAATCACAGCGCGGCTCGTCCTGTCAGGAGTTCATCCATGGCCCTTGGTAGTCGGTCCATGTCGACTTCGTATGATATCGCCTTCCCCTCCACTCGTTCTAAAACGTAAGTGGGTCTGAGCGACCATCATAGGACAAGTGCCACGTGTTCACCACTTCTCACACGATGACGGCGTGCCTATAAGGTGCGTGAAATGGCCATCCTGTCGTATGCAATGCTGGACCCTCTGGTGGGGGGTATGTCCCCGTCTTCCACTGCTCGCTTTCCGTCTCCATCGGGGTTTGATCCTCGTGACGTTCCACATGAGGCCTCGTCATGCCGATGGTGGTCTTCGGAGGGTCCCAAAGGTCGGACTCCGATCGATGACGTGTCACCGCTCTTACTGTAGAATTGGCATCTGTTGCTAATAGTCCGGTCTCAGGGTTAGCCTGCGCTTCTAAAGCTATCAGTCGCTTCCATATGACCGGCGGATGTTTGCCTTTCGACACAAAGGCTGCCAGACGTCTTCGCAACGTCCACTCGGGTCGACGCGGAACTCTATTGGCTGCGATTCTAACTCGTCCTTACGTCGCTGGTATATCCAGCGGACCCCTACTCACGGGTTGTTGACCTTTACAACCTCGGAGTGGTGAACGGAGGGTCTTCCACCCCGTTTCATGTGCGGAGAGAGGTATCGGGAACCCTCTACTGGCAGCGTCGTCGTATCCGCTATCACTGTCCCGCGTTGCCGTACGAGGTCAAGCGCTCGCTTCGGTTCTACTATTTTTGCTTAACTTTATTTTATTTTATTCTATTTTATATTATTTTATTTGTTTAATTTTATTTTATTTATTTTATATTATTTTATTTTGTTTAATTTTATTTTACTTTATTTCATTTAATAATATTTTATTTTGTTTAATTTTATTTTATTTTATTTTATTTTATTTTGCTTCCACTTTTCACTTCGAGGACTACCGCTCTCGACTCACGGTGCTGCTTGTTGGCATCACGTTCGTTCGACGTTTCGAACACGTTCGCTTATACCCTCGCTTCGAACCGATCGTTTGAGTGGGCTCTATTATAGACGTCAGTGCTAACGCTCGCTGCATCGACTGCGCTGCCGACGGCTCACAAGAGCAATACGCAATATCCAATCCCGCTTATCAAACGGATTGGCACATGCGTATTGGTGTATATGTGTGAAAAGTTTCGGCCACGGGCTCGCCTGTACTTTTTCTGTTCTTTGTCTTTTTCTACCCACTTATTCGGCACGCGCCGAAACAACTTCACACGGTAGTCGGCTTTTCGATACCCTGTATGTTTAAACACACACACGAGGTGCATTTCTTTTTAGATGTGAACATTCAAGTGGGTTTTACTTCACCTGAATGTCACGCCCACTCGCCTTAGGGTCCCTGGTCGGGCGCCATTTGTAAGGTAAAGGATCTGCCGGGGTAAACACTCAACCTTATTCCGTATTCATTCCCGTACAAGATTTATCTGTTGATAAATTAAGATTTAGTAATGCCACGGAAATCTGTTCTTTAAAATTAGTGTTAATGCGGAAGCTTTCAACACTATATGTTGCGAAACCTTCTGGCCGAAACACTTAATTCTAAAAGAGTTTGAGTCAAGGAGAAGAAATCGGGCTCCGATTGCACTGCCTCTAATTTCTACTAGTGATTCATCTTCTAGTAATTAACCAAAAAACTAACTCTTTTCTATCTTATCAGAACGTTAGAGGACTAAACTCTTAACTTAATAAGCTTCATGTACACAGTTTTTCGCTGTTTTCGTAAAATAGATTTTATAAAGCTTAATTCATTACTTTTAGAAACAAACTGGTCAACTGTACTCTTGTACTGACATTAATAATGCTACTTCAACCTTTTGTAATATCATAAAATCCTTTTTTGACCAATGTGTTCCAGATGAGCTTCCCAGAGAACTTAAGAATTGGAAAAATGTGAAGTGTAGATGTTAAAAAAGTCTTTAGAGTTCGGATCATCATTCAGATTTTTCTCGTTATGTTACCGCCAGAACAAATTTTGTTATTCGCCTTGTGGCAATAATTACCTAATTCGATTTCGTTTGCAATTTGCTCAGAATCCTTGGCAGTTCTACAACTTTGTCAATACTAAACGAATAATTTCTTTACTGCCCTCATCTATTTTTTATGAAGAAATAAAAGCAAATACTGATCAGGCTTCAGCCGATCTTTTCGCAGAATTCTTCCAATCTACTTATTCATCTTGTAATTTACTTCATAATTCCCCTTATCCGTATACCTTGCCGAAATCTAACTGTATTTTTAGTCCTGTGATCCTGCAAAGTTCGTTACTTAACGAACTTAACTTAATCAAGCGAAGTTATTCACCAGGCCCAGATGGAGTACCAGGATGTGTACTTAGGTACTGTGCTGATTCTTTATGTAAGCCCTTGCTTAAATTATTTGAATTGTCTGTTAACTCGTGCTCTTTCCCTACCATTTGGAAGGAATCATTTATAATTCCTCTTCACAAACATGGTTCAAAGTCTGATGTTAAAAACTATAGGGGTATTTCCAAATTATCCGCGATGCCTAAAGTGTTTGAGAAGCTGATAACATCTCAACTACAACACTCATGTAGCTCTATCATTTCACCCTGCCAACATGGTTTTGTGAAATCGAAATCTACTACCACTAACTTGATTGAGCTTACGTTCCTTGTTATCAAAAGTTTTCAGAACAAAAAGCAGACTGATGTTGCTTCTTTCAGATTTCAGCAAGGTTTTTGATTCAGTTAACCACTATCTTTGCTTAAAAAACTTAGCACTATCGGACACACTAAGCTTGACACAGCCTTCCCATATGGATTTCTGAATATCTTTCTTGTAGAACCCAAAAAGTTATTTTTGAAACCTCACTGTTTAAGCCCGTCTTTGTTACCTCTGATGAACCCCCGGGGTAGCCACTTTGAGCCTTTAAATTTTAATCTATTTATTAACGATCTCCCGTCTAATTCTCTTCACTCCAATGTACTAATGTACGCCGACGATGTACACAATTAAATTAATCATGCATATGTACATTAAAAATTAATATATACGCCACATACTTTTAAGTGGAAGTGCATTTCGTATTGAGTGAACACAGCGCACCATAATAAAATGGATAATTTATGGCCGCGTGTATGCGTGTCAAATAGTATGGTGTGATTCAAGTACGTGCACGAAATATGAGCTGACCCTTTAAGCAGATGCAACCCGTTGGTCGGGTCAAAGTCGATAAGAATAGATTAAGAACGCCCAATGTTACCTATATAAGTAATAGGATTTGTAAGAAATAAACCAGTATACTTTCGAGTTGCTCACTGAACACATCGTTCAAACATTTGGTCCTTCGAGCCTTCGTTGTTCTCCCCCACCAGTGGTAAGAGACAACGAAGAGAAAAACCAACCAGCACCTTAAGAATACAATGGTTGCTTAAATAAATAAAAGTGCTCTGTCTCCCCCACCAGTGGTAAGAAACAGGGTATTATAAAAAAAAACAACAATTGTTGTTAAAATTAAAAAAATACTTGGCAATACAAGCCAGTATTACATTAGCAGTACAGAATTGCATGTGGCAACGGTAGTAGCTAAGAGCAGCGGAGGCAGATCAGCAACGACGACATACCGAGGTAGCTAAGACGGCTACAGCTACGAGTACGGCGGTGACAACTGCAACAGCAACAGCCTAAGCAAAGGCAACAGCAGCAGTTTCAGCAGCGACGGCAGCAACAATAGCTGCAACAGCGACAGCAACAGCCTAAGCAGGGGCAACAGCAGCAGTTTCAGCAGCGACGGCAGCAACAATAGCTACAACACCGACAGCAACAGCCTAAGCAGAGGCAACAGCAAGAGCTTCAACAACGGCGACTTCGTAACAGGAAGCGACAACGGCTGAAGCAAGGACGGCTTGCCAAGGATCGACTTCGTATCAGTATAGCATTGCAAGTGGCAACAGTACTGAAGGAGAAGCACCAGAGCTTCAATAAACAGCTTCAGCAGCAGCGACAGCGGCAGCAACAGCAAGAACTAAGATGATCTGCATGAGAGGCAGACCGCACCTTATGCCAACGAGGGAAAATTATAAATTATTATTAAAATTAAATTATAATTACATTAATTATAAACAAAATTGTAATGCCCGACGACAATTGAGTCGACCGGCAAGACGTTTGGCCTGTACAGCCATTCGAAAAAAATAGGCAGGAAAAATTTGTTAAAAAATATATTAATAATAAGAAATATTGAGCAGTAGCAAAATTAAAAAAAAAATTTTTTTTTAAAACTGTTAAAATTAATAAATTTGATAAAAAAAAAAAATGTTATCAGAAAAAACTATAGAGCTTCTAAGGAAGCAATCCGATATAGTGGCAGAAGTCAGGACTCTTAAGATACAGAAGATTTCAAGAGAAATTTTAAAAAGAGTCGAAGAACTCAAAATAAATTTTCAAGGTAATAATACCTTATTGTTAAAAATTGGTGTACTCAATCACGACTACTTTAACAAAAAACAGTTTGACGTAGTAATGCAGGCAATTCACAATGATTGAAAGGAAAGGAATAACAGCCAAACCCTCAATAATTGAAAAATCTTTAGAGATCCCTGCAGTAGAAGAGAAAGATATGAGTTCTACGATTAAGGAATCTTAAGGCTCACCTGTAGGAGTAGATCTAGAAGATAGGTTTCAAAAACAGGTTAAAAAGATGGAAAATTGTTTTAAAGGGATTGTCGATACTATAGACAGTCTTCAACAACCATCAACAATTCTGATGAAAAAGAACAAAATGGAGCATTTGTGGCTTCAAACGTCAAATATAATAGACTTAATCAAACAACGTTTTGAAAGTTCTATATTCGACGAAAAAATGAGTGACTTGGAATTTGACTTCTACAACATTAGGGAAACTCTTGATGTAAAATTACAAAATAAAAATCAAGAAGAAAGTTCAAGTTTAAAGGTAGAATTACCGTCACTACCAAAATTGGAAATTCCTGAATTCTCAGGTAATCCTAAAGACTGGGATATATTTTTCGAGTTATTCTCGGAACTTGTCAATAATAGAGAAGACATTAGTCTTGCTCTGAAATTTAATTATTTAAAAACTTCATTAAAAGGAGAAGCAAAAAGTATGGTTTCTCATCTTTTAATTGGTTCCCAGAGATCTATATTACCGCTTGGAATTTAATAAACAAACGGTATGAAAATAAAAGAAAGACATTTTCAGAACAGCTGAATCGTTTAATTGATTTACCGAATGTAAATATTGATTCAAAGACTAAACAAATTAAAACATTTATTGATTCAATAAATGAATCAATACATTTAATTAAATTAAAAACTAATATTTCCGAATGAAGTGGACGTGATTTTCGCACATATGATATTGAGAAAATTCAATAGAGATACAGTGCAACTATATGAAAATCATGTTAAACGAACTAAAGAAATACAGACACTCTCTGACGTAATGGATTTCTTAGACCAAAGGCTTAACTCCCTCTCATCATTACAAGATGAAAAGTCGGTCAACAAAACTACGTCAAGTTTCAATAATGCAAAGAGTTGTCCAATTTGTAAAGCACCTGGACATAACACAGTTCAGTGCTACAAGTTCAGGGTTATGGAGCCAATGGAGAGGTCCAAAATAGCTCGAAAAGTACAATTGTGCTTAAAATGTTTAAAACACTCTAGTGAGAAAAAATGCATGAATGAAATTCTATGTTCAAAATGCAATAAAAATCACCATACAATGCTTCATTTTAATAAAGAAAAAAGAGAAAATGTAAATACTTCTATAACCAAAGAAAAAGAAGTACTATTAGCAACAGCACTTGTAGAAATTAAACTCGCTAATGGACAATATGAGAAGCTTAGAGCCCTAATAGATAGTGGGGCACAAAGTACAATTATATCGGAAGAAGCAGCGCAGATTTTACAATTACCAAGAATAAGAGCTCGCACAGAAATTAGTGGAATATCTCCAGGTTCTATTATGTCAAAATACAAGGTTAAACTGAATATAAAAACCACTAATAAAATTAGACAGCTTGAGATTGAGGCAATTATTGTTTCAAAATTAATGAAAACGTTGCCGTTCAAAACAGTCGATGTTGATAAAACAAATTGGCAAATTGGTTTATTAAAGTAAGCATCTGCTAGCTTATAATAAACCAAGTTGGGTAGACTTGATCATAGGAGCAGATTTATACCCTCAAATTCTAAGGAATGGTTAAAATCGATGGGCTGCTTGGTCAAAATACCGATTTTGGATGGATTGTATTGGGGTGTGCACAATCCAAAGGTGGGAAAACAATAGTCGCTACAGTCATTGATATTACAGACTTAGAACGATTAGCATCGATGAAAATGATGCAATCAAAATTTTAGAGCTTAAATGGGAACCTTTTAAAGACAAATTTAAATTTATTGGGAATCGGTCCAACCCAAAAATAGTAAACGAAAGACTAGTATTATCAACACTAGCAAAAATATATGATCCTTTAAGATGGTTATCACCTATCACAATTGTGGCAAAGTTATTCATGCAAAAATTTGGCTAGCAGAACAAAATTGGGATGAAACATTATCTAGCAACGAATTGAGCGAATGGAAATCCTATGAAGAAGAATTACCAACCTTGGAAAAAATAAGAATTCCAAGATGGATCAAAACAGAACCTTAACTACCATCAACTACCGCATTTGCGGCAGTAGTTTATGCAAAAGTAGGATGCTCAGTTACACTAATAGCAAATAAAAGTAAAGTTAATCCGAAGAAAAATAGAAAAACGATTCCGAAATTAGAACTCTGCGCAGCCCATATTTTAGGTAAATTAATACGAAGAATTAAGGAATCAATTCCGGAAATAGCACATAGTTTTGCTTGGAGCGATTCAACCATTACCCTAGCATGGATAAAGAACGGGGAGAATAAAAACAAGTTTATCAGGCGTAGAACAGACGAAATACGCAAAATAACAGAAATTGAATGGAATCATGTATAATCTGATGAGAATCCCGCAGATATAGCATCCAGAGGAATTAGTCCAAGCAAGTTAAAAGATTGTGAATTATGGTGGGTAGGTCCCAAGGGGTTATCTCAACCCAAGGAGAATTGGCCGAAAGAAAAAGATTCGGAAAATAATCTAGTAATCAACACAATAATTACAAATACAGACAATAACATTTTGATTCCATTATTAGAAAAGTATTCTTGTTGTACACGGCTTAAAAGAATAGTCGCTTATTTATTAAGGTTTATTGAAATAAAAACAAAGAAGAAATCATACCCATCACAATTAACTATGAAGGAGTTAAAGAGAGCGACTATATTGATTATTAAACAACAGCAATTATTGCAGTTTAGCACAGAAATAAAATGTTTAATTGAAAGGAAAGAAATTCAATCAAAAAGTAAAATATTAGGATTGAATCCATTCTTAGATAAAGATGGCATTCTTCGAGTAGGTGGAAGGCTAGAGAATTACAATTCACAATTTGAAGTAAAACACCCAATTATATTAGATAAATGCCACATATCGACATTAATTATTAAAGACGCTCACAAAGAAACTCTACACGGTGGAATAAATCTAATGCGAAACCATATTCAAAGAAAGTATTGGATATTTCGGTTAAGAGAAAATTTAAAGAAATACTTAAGAGAATGTGTTAGATGTGCGAGATATCGACAGTGTGTAGGAGAACAGATAATGGGGAATCTACCAAAGTATAGAGTAAATGCAGCATACCCGTTTCTAAATACTGGTGTAGACTATGCAGGGCCACTTTACGTTCGATATCGCAGTCTTCGTTTGTATGGCAACGAAAGCAATGCACTTAGAAGTAGTTACGATTTAACGTCTGATGCATTCCTAGCAGCATTAAAAAGATTCGTTGCTAGAAGAGGAAAGTGCACCAATATATACTCCGACAATGGAACAAACTTTGTAGGTGCAGCTAGAAAGTTAGACCAAGAAGTTGTTAAAGTTATACAACAAAATACCAGAATTGCTGCAGATATAGAACAAGAAAAAATTTAATGGCACTTTATCCCGCCGGCAGGACCTCACTTTGGAGGTATTTGGGAAGCAGGATTAAAATCTGTTAGGTATCATATAAGAAGAGTAATTGGCGACAACATTTTGACTTATGAAGAATTATCAACATTGCTACGCCAAATAGAAGGAGTATTGAACTCAAGACCCTTATACATGTCAGGAATAGATATTAATGCTACTGAAATACCGACACCCGGTCATTTTTTAATAGGTAGACCAATACTTGACACAATTGAGTCAGTAAATGAAATTGAAAAAATTAATAATCTTGACAGATGGAAGTTAATAAAAAGAATGAAAAAAGAATTTTGGAAAAAGTGGAAAGACGATTATTTACATACTATACAACAAAGAAATAAGTGGAAAAAATGAGTTCCTAACTTAGAAAAGGGACAAATAGTACTGTTAAAAGACGAAAATTGTCACCCAGCCAGATGGCCATTAGGAAAAATTGAGGAAGTACAAAAAGGTGAAGACGACAAAGTTAGAGTAGTAAAAATAAGAACTCAAGAAAATGTAATAACACGCCCAGTGGCAAAGATATGTCCCTTAACGGGATACAATCACAGAACAAAGAAGCAACACTGTCAAACAAAAATAAACCAATCAAAACCTCAACCAGATTATCTAAGGTAGGTGCTCTAATAGCAGTTATAACCCTTGCCCTTTTGTGCCAAGTATCCAATGCTACATTTCCAGTAAAGAAAAATTACAATATAGAAAAGATTAATAGCAGCACTGCAATATATTTAGACCCAATGGGTGAAGTTGAAATAATAACCTCATCTTGGGAGTTAGTTGTGTTTTACAACATGGACCCGTATTTTGAAATGATAAAAAAGGGCAACGAATTAATAAAGAAAATGAGAATAGTTTGCGAAAAACTTCATAACTTTGAGGATGAATGCAACTTAGTCTTAGATAACACACAACGACAAATAAAAGAATTAGAAGAGAATAACAAACTCTTTATTTTTAACAAGAAAGCCTAGACAAAAGCGCGCTCCGTTTGAATTTATGGGATCCTTATATCATATATTGTTTGGTATAATGGATGCAGAAGATAGAGAAATAATGGAGGAAAATATGAAAAACTTATTAGATAATCAGCATAATATAAAGCATCTAGTTCAAGCACAAACCTCAGTAGTAGATTCTACAGTAAATATTCTAAAAAGAACTACTGAAGAAATAAATACAAACTTTAAAAGTATGAACAAAAGAGTCGAGAACATAACAGAACTCCTTAAAGAAAACTACTATGTGTATAGAGAATCAATAAACTTTTTTATGATTACTAAGCAGCTAACCTCATTATTAGCTGAATGTGAAAAAATTCAAGCTGGAATTATCAGTTTACTGATTGACATTAATCATGGTAGACTCAATCCCAATATTTTAAAACCAAGTCAGCTAAAGGCTGAAATTTCTAACATAAAAGAAAGCTTGTCAGAAACATTGGTATTACCCGGAAAAAGGACTGGTACAGAGCTGAAAGAAATTTATGCATTACTTACAGCAAAAGGAATATTTATTGATAGGAAATTAATTATAAATGCGAAGATCCCATTATTTAGTAGACATCCATCCAAATTATACAGAATTATTCCGGTACCAATTATAAATGAAGATCAAATGATAATAGCTCAGTTAAGTTCAGAGTACTTAGTGTACAATTTTGAAATAGACTCTTATCATCTGATGGCTGAATCATCATTAAATAAATGTAAAATATGGCAAACTAATAAAAGAATTTGCGAAGGTAGTTGGCCATGGAGTAGTGCAAATAATTATACTTGCGAACTCAAGCCATTTAAACCAAATAGAATTGCGAATTGTGTGTATAAAAGTACGGTAAATTCAAAAACATACTGGGTGGAATTAGAAAAGAAAAGTAGTTGGCTATTTAAAGTACCAAGCAATACCAAAATAAGAATTCAGTGTGCTAGTGCGCAAATAGAATTAATTGAATTGCCCGAGCAAGGAATTTTGAATATTAAGTCGGATTGTACAGCTAGATCTGATGACAAAATATTAGTAGCACATCACAATATTCACTCAAAAGACCAGGAAGTGTTATCTTCATTACACTTAGGAGAAGTTAATGCAAGCCCAAAAATAATATGGGACCCAATAAAGTTTGCTCCAATCAATCATTCAGCAAAAATAGATCATTTAAAAAAGGAATTAAAAAATTTGAAAGAAATTCATATTGAGTTAAAAGGCTTAACTTTTCACCACATATCCGGACATGCTTCTTTAGGAGTAGCCTTAATAATAATTATAATAATAATAATATACACCATTATAAAATTAAGAATAAAAAGAACACTGCAGGCCATAACCTTTGCCGCGCCTTTGCAGAATGTTCAAGCATAGAACATAAATAAAAATCTGTTTAAATACTATAAGATGAGACCACTGGCTACAACCTTTGCGGGCCCTTGGCAGAATGTTCAAACTTACATTAAACATGCATATGTACATTTAAAATTAATATAT
>JAWNNK010000858.1:167500-223306 GCA_035045065.1 Hirtodrosophila trivittata
TGAGATATGTGCACCTACTTTGATTAAATTGTTTCTGTTTGTCATGTGGTTTTTTATAAATTTCATAATTTTTGGCCAAACTTTCATTAGACCATTTATAAGAGTACTGCTTGAATTCGAATTCTGTCATCTCCAGGGAGATGATAGAATTATGTTTTTTCTTATGGAGTGAAGATGTGGTCGGATGATCTGCGAAAAATAGGCAATAAGTTACTGCTTTATGTTTTTTGAACCCAAATTGATTATTAGATATAAAATTCTTTTGATTTACAAACCACCATAAGCGTTTTGCAATTGTTTCATCCATTACGTTCGAAATGAATCGATTGAGTGATATGGGGCGGTAAGAATCTACTTTAGTTTCGTCATAATTGGGTTTGTTAATTGGGATTACTAAGCTACTTTTATATTGTTGTGGTATGTAAGAGGTAAAAATTTTATTGAACTGTCTAGTTATTCTTTTTAAAGAGTTGAGATAGTGTGTTTTAATATTGGATATTAAATTCTGTCAAATCCTGGTGTGTGACCTTTGAGGGAGTTAAGAGAGCTAAGTATTTCGATCGGACTAGTTTTTAGTTCTATTTGTTTTGCTAATTTGCATGGTGAGTTATTAAGAGGTATATTTAACATGTATGTTTTGTGTAGATATTTGCGATTTGTTTTTGGTCAGCAAAGCTATTGTTTGTGTATTGATCTGTAATTGCGTCGATGGAGAGGTAGTGTTGAAAGGCTGGGAGGTTGTCCAAATTTTAGAAAAAGGAGTATTTGGGTTTACTTCTGCTGTAAATTCGGCAGTTGCTAAACTCTTTGCACACTTGAGTTCGTATCTAAAGAGTGTATTATTTGTTCTAAAGTTTATTATATTTTCTTGAGATATTCGTCTTTTCCATGTTCCATGCTTTGTTTTAATCTATTTTAAGGAATTGTAGCGCGTTGTTCCACCACGGAATATTTTGAGGTTGTTGTCTGAGGGATGGTTTTGGTAAACATCTATGCTTGCATTGTAGAACAATTTCGTTGATATTTGATGCTTCTTTGTTTACTTCCGAAGCAACTGAAATTAATTGAATAATAGTCGAGATTGCTTTAGTTAGTGTGAAGTGATTTCTGGTAGGCGTTTGTGCTGGGGATTTTTGACAAAGGGTAATTATTATTGGGAAGTGATCACTTCCACTAAGGCATCAATGTCAACATGGTCTGGGTTGTTACTTTGTAGGCAGATTTTCACGCTTCTACATACATGTCTTGGTTGGGTGTCCAAGTCTGCCACTGTTCATGCAGCGGATTGGTAGGGGGATGTATGGTCAAACGCTGGTTTTTTTTATATCCAATAAGAATGTCTATAGCTAGGTCCATAAAAGGTGGGATGATAATTCCAGTATCGGTTACTTGCTTATTGGTTTTTTGTAAGAATTGTTTTTAATTTAGAAACATTTTATAAGCTTAATTTGTGAGTGATAGTTTCTTCTGTAATGTCTCTTAAGTTGTTACAAAAATTAACTCCTTAAGAAGAATTAAATGAATTGTGTTCAGTTAGATCGACTTGGATTGTGTTGATTAGGGATGAAAGCGTACTGCATTTGGTGGCTTGTTTGAAGTTTTTGGTTTAAATAAGAATTGTGCCATTTCGGAGAGGCTTTCATTCTTCTATTTCACCATCGCATGTATTGTTAACCACATTTTTGATAAGAAAAGGCTGGACGTTAGCAAGGGTTTCATTATTCTTGGTACTGCTCAGAATTAAATAATTTGGTTCATTTAAAAGACTGTTTTAAGTTCTGTTTTTAATGGCTGTGATTTGTAATTGATCAAAACACCGATGTTGGGCATGTGTTTTTGTCATCATTATCGATTTAATCGATGTTTACACAAATATTAACATGCAGTATTTACAAGTTTTAGGTTGTTGGTATTTATTATTGGTATATATTATTTTTTTTTTATTAATTACACTACACTATAGTTTCACTGCCGGCACAGCATCTGGAAAAAGTTTATTTATTTCGAATGTTTGTATATTTGAATGGTAAGGTTTAGTGCACTCTTATTGGGTGATTTCCTGATAGATCCAGATATGATAATTGGCTGTAAACTACAGATTAATAACCTTTTGACACACTGATGTGTTACAAGTGACCGATTCAATATGAGTTGTTGAACAAAAAAGAACTCAAAAAAAAAGGTAAAGAAAGTCGACTATTTTAAAATCGATACTTGCGGAGAAATTTTTGAATTGAAGCCTAACACACAAATGCAATAAATAATTGCCCTGATCTTGACAAGCTATCAACTCAAAAACAGTTACAAGATAAGCAAGTAAAAATAGTCGAGTAAAACCCGACTACGCGAAAGCCTTAACCCAAATGGGATATACACTTACAATCTATAACTAAACTCCGCACATAAATTATAAATTTATTGTTTCGCATCTTTACTTTCGTAGCGATGGCCGACGATTAGAAGTTAGTTAAGTTAGAAGTTAGTTACCGATAACGGTAAGATTTTAAGCAAGCGATAAGCCAAGTCGGGAAACATTTCCTTTCGCGCCATGCGATGGCCATTATTTTCAGACCCTCCACCCGTAACCCTCAACCCGTAATCCAACTACGCAATTCCTCAATCAGCCACGCAAGCCGTTTACACCCCGCACCCTTTTGTCGCATTTTGCATTTCGAAAATGAACGTCGGCTGGAAAATAATGAATTTTCCTATATAAATCACTCGGTCCAATGGGCCTGGCCCATTGATATTATAGGTGAGATTTCGGGGACGCGGGGGTGAAGGCGTTTTGGCGGCATTTTGTCTTTGTCTCGGCCGGCTCCAAAGGGTGGTCAAGGAGGTGTAACTGAGTGCTCTAGGTGCGTTTAATGGTCATATAAGAATCAAAATCTGTGTAAATGACATCAGTCTGCTTTTTGTTCTGAAAATCTATGATAACAAGGGTGGTAAGCTCAAGTAAGTTAGTGGTATTAGACTTTGATTTTACAACCCACCTTCCCGTTTTTAAGCATTGCTAATTCTATAGGAACGCATTGGTCAAAAAGGGATTTTGTATGTAACATTATAAAAGATTGAAGTAGCATTATTATTGTTAGTTCAAGAGTAGAATAAGTTTGAACATATTTATGTGAAAAAATGATTTATTTTGTCACAAATAAACAAATATTAATGAGAGCACAAAAAAAAAAAACAACCGTCTACGAAAAAGTACAGGTTAAATCAAAAAGTTCTTGTTTGTGGATTGATAGTTTTTGAAGTGGTACGTTTTAACATCGACCTTTAAGTTGTACCTAAAGGGTTAACGACCTTTTATATATGAGATGTAGAAAATCGTACATTATGACCGGAGTAGACTTGTCAAATGTTTAATTATTTACACTCTTGCCAAATCGCAATTTTTCTGACACTTTAGTCCACATTGGAATAGTCAGCCGAACGATAGTCAATACAACGAAATGTACCACTTTTAAAGTCTTCAAGAAAGAAGATGGAAAAATAAGAAGTCAAATAGTTCTAACGAATATTGTCTTTATGAACTACCCTTCTCGTTATTAGGACACTTGCCTCAATGTCTGCTTCGACTTTTTCCTTTTTATACAGTGGGGTAAGTTTATTTCCAGGAGCTTATTTAGTTTTACGTCACGTCTTGATTCGTTCATCCTTTTTAATTGTACCACTTGTGCTTTATAATTTTGTTTCGTGATTTTCTCTGCAAGTTCGGAATGCATCGCTCGGATTTTTGTTAATGACCGAATGCACTCGTTTTATTATATTCTCTTGCTGCCTGGAGTATGAGACTGACCGTATCGTTTAAGCCTCTTTGTAATTTCAGACATCGTGCTATTTCTATCAGTGTTCTGTGGAACTTTTCCACCTGTCCGTTTCAAGTACTATGAAGTGGCGGTGCATTTTCCACTGGGCCATTCAATAATCGGCTTGATAAAAGTGACCTGATTGACGGAGAGTTCATAGATGGTTCATTGTCACAATATATTGTATTTGAATGTTGACGGAAATTCCCCAACTGCTGTCGCCGTTGCTGTCGTCGTTGCTGTCGCCGTTGCTGTCGCCGTTGCTGTCGCTGTTGCTGTCACACATACAAGTGGTCATAAACCATCTTTTTTATTACGGTGCGTTGAATTTACATGATTCAACATGTATTTCCACTTAAAGATTTCTGCGACGTATATTTTAATTATGAATTAAATATGTGTGCATGTTTACCGTAGTATGTACAAGTATATATATACATGTCCAAAAATAATACATGAGATTGAAAAATGAGCTTTATAATCAGTTTAATCGATTGGTTGGTGGGGGAGGAAATTTCAGACTTTAAAACGAACTTGATCTGCGTATGACATACAAGAACCTAAGTACCAAATTTTGAACCCCTATTTCAAGTTATATGGGTTATGGGTCAATATATATATATACAATACTATTGTAAAATAGGAAACAATCGCGATAACTGAAGACGCCGAAGACAGAAAGTAGTCCTATATCCTTTAAAACAGTTGTTTGACAAGCGTCATCTAGGATAAATAATAATTTTGTTGACACGCCTTGAATCTATCTTATTGAAGCTCAATGATATTTTGATAGGAGAAAACTTTGAATATCATTTTGTGTTTCTTTTCACCGTTTGTTTAAACTCGTTTTAGTTAAGTTACGTGCAAATGAGTGAACTATTTTCAGTTGCGCTTTTCTGAAATACGGATCAGCATTTTTGCTGATGAACGAAAGAAGAAAGAAGAATAATAATCATGAAATATAGTGCAGGCATATAAATTTTGAGCGGCTCTTTGCCTCTGTTAATGCGTATACGCATGCTCTGAGCGGCGTATTGCGTTCGTTTTAGCGCACTATAGCTCGCTCAGATAAAAGCTCAAGTGCGCTTGATCGCTTCATTGACCTTAAGCTTTGCATCTAAGCTTTCGTCAATGCCCTTAAAGCGAAAGCTCTGTATGCGATATTTTCGTTGCTTTGTGCGGCACGCTGCCCGACTTGTAAGCGCGCTGAGCTTAATATTATATATTATATATTATATATTATATATTATATATTATATATTATATATTATATATTATATATTATATATTATATATTATATATTATATATTATATATTATATATTATATATTATATATTATATATTATATATTATATATTATATATTATATATTATATATTATATATTATATATTATATATTATATATTATATATTATATATTATATATTATATATTATATATTATATATTATATATTATATATTATATATTATATATTATATATTATATATTATATATTATATATTATATATTATATATTATATATTATATATTATATATTATATATTATATATTATATATTATATATTATATATTATATATTATATATTATATATTATATATTATATATTATATATTATATATTATATATTATATATTATATATTATATATTATATATTATATATTATATATTATATATTATATATTATATATTATATATTATATATTATATATTATATATTATATATTATATATTATATATTATATATTATATATTATATATTATATATTATATATTATATATTATATATTATATATTATATATTATATATTATATATTATATATTATATATTATATATTATATATTATATATTATATATTATATATTATATATTATATATTATATATTATATATTATATATTATATATTATATATTATATATTATACATGGACTCTCGCAAAAGAAAGAGGTCTGTTCAAAAAAAACAACAAAAAATTAATATTTTTCAAAAGCTATTTTTTTTATTCAAGGTAGTTTCGTTGTGCTTCGATACAGCGTTTAGCCCGGTCTATTAGTATTTCAAATGAGTGTTTAAGGTAATTTTTCGGAATGCTGATAAGAATATTGGTCGTCGCCTTTTGGATAGCTGAAATGTCTTGACACCAGTGTCCTTTCATGGGCAAATTAAGTTTTCCAAATAGGTAAAAATCACAGGGTGCCAGATCAGGTGAGTAGGGTGAGTGTTTAATGGTTAATATTTAGTTTTTGTCAAAAATCAGTGACAAGCGTCGACCGATGAGACGGCGCATTATCGTTCAACAGGCGCCAGGACCCTGCCTCACGGTATTGTGGTCGAACACGACGAATGCGTGTCAAAAGATGCTTCATAACACCAAGGTTAAACACAGCATTAATCGTTTGGCCAGGTGGGACGAACTTTCGGTGTACAATACCCTCGGAATCGTAAAAACAAATCAGCATTGTCTTTATTTTTTACTTCTGAAGACGACTTTTTTTCGGTGATGGCTCGTCTGGATCCTTCCATTCGGCACTTCGACATTGGGTTTCGAGATCATATTGAAAGCACCACGTTTCATCACCAATCACAATCATTTATTTGTAGTTTATGTCCTTTCTCGACTCCTTAATCAAATCCCTACAATGTTGGATTCGTAGCAATTTTTGCTCTTCAGTCAATTTGTGCGGAACAAGCTTGGAGCACACCTTCCGCAGACAATTTATCTATCAAAATGCGATGAATAGAGTCTTTGGTGATATTTAACTCCATTTCCATATAACGCAAAGAAGATTTCGGCTCATTCGTAATAAATTCCTGCACTTTTTCAATATTGTTTTGGGTTATCACTGATTTTGGCTGGCACGACTTCCGATCATCACAGAGGTCCTCACGACCTTCTTGGAATCGCTTAAACCACTCATGCACATTTCATACGGGACAGGCACTGATCACCATAAACTTTTTTCATCATTTGAAATGTTTCAGTGAAAGTTTTCCGAAGTTAAAAACAAAATCTAATATTTGCTCTTTGTTCAAAATGCATTTTACGACCGATGACAGAAAGCTGCTGTCACTTTTTGATCGATAACTTCGATTGTAGTTGTCCAATTGTCTTAAAATTTTTACGAAATGTCAAAAAGGGATCAAACTAGGTTGCAAGATGATGAATATATCGAATTGCCAAAAACTTTGCAGATAAAATACCAATGCATAGATTTCAGTAGTGTCTGCCGAATTTGGTCTTCAAAGAATGACTTTAATTTCAAATCCAGGGAATCGATTATAAATTCTCGATAAATGTTTGTACAATCACTAGTAAGCACACATTTTTTAAATGGAATGCCATGAGAATTGTGATCAAATCTTGCAGTATTTTTGGAGTAGTCATTAAAGAATCGTTTATGATGATCTAGCTGATCGATCAAAAATAACCCGTCGCTTAGTTGTTTGACTTTGGGACTTAATAACACAATGAAGTTGAATAAAATAATGAGGAGGAAGCAGTAACATATGCCTTAGTGCTATGTATTCGTTGCTAAACTCAGTATGTGCTCCCAGAATTGTAAGCCTGTTAAAATCACTTTTGTAGGATTTTTCTTAATGCGTTTCTTTCTTTCTGTACGTTAAGCGCACATGTATTCGTTCCTCATTGCAAACATTCTTGACAAAATTATTCCTGTTATACTGTTTGTCTTCAATCAACTGCGGTGGGGAAGTAACACATTTTTATATTTTGCAAATCGTTCTTCAATTTTGATCAACTGAAGCTGAGTCTGTGATAAAGTTGCACCGATAATTTGTATTCATTGGAAAGGTTACCGAAACATTCCCACCGACAACCTATCCGAATACTGTATTCAAGAAACTGGTTTTATTTTGGTCTAGACCTTTATTTCCGGAACAAATGGCATCAAACAATCCCTCTGCACTTATAAAAATGTGGACGTTAATTGACTTAGAAAAAATGGAGGAGCCAAAAATTTTTTTTTAAAAGAAATGAAATTTCATTACCGGTTAGAATACCATTACCTTACTCAGGCAACAAGAATGAGCCATGACTTGATGTGTGACTGGCGTATTATATTCATTATTTACAGCGTATTTTGTAGAATTTTTGTAAATACTTAGCATTTAAGCCTTGTCATATTATAGGAATGTATGGAGTTGTTTATAAAGTCAAGACCCGTTGTGGAAGGTCTTGGTTGTATTGGCGTTTGAGTCTTCCCTTTACCTTTAGTCCGAAATTGCGCAGTCGTCTAGCAAGTTGATTTGGACTAAATGCTAGTGTTTTCGTATATTTTTGTGCAATACATTGAATTCGGTTACCAATCAGAGGAGCGTTTAGACCTCTTTCGATATCCCTGGTTCTCATGTACCAATTGGCCCCCGAGATCTTTCGTAGAATTTTGGCTTGCAATATTCGGATCTTGTTTTAATGTGACTTGGCTGCAATTCCATACACCTGACTAGCGTAGTGAAAGCTTGCAGCTTGGATAATGTTTTAAATTTTTGTTTTTTGCTCCAGTGACAGTTTATTTTTGGCCGAAAGATGCCACAACATCCTCGACACTTTGTTTCTGACGGAGTGCAGTAGAGCCGATATGTGTCTTCCAAACTTTAGCCTTCTGTCGAGGATGGCACCCAGATACTTATGCGCTGTGGCGTAAGTTAGCAAGCTTCCGTTGAGTGCTATGCCAGGACTGCTGTGGCGGCTGTTTGTAAATATCACAATGAGTGTGTCTCTTCGATGAACATCTCTTATAACGGTGTGGTTTGGTATGTCGGCGGAAAATATTGAGTATAGACTTCTACCAAGAACGCTGCCTTGAGGGACTCCAGCTTCTATGTGTCTTGTAGTCGACTTGCACTCGTTACACAGAAGATACGCTCTTCCAGAAAACTTTTTATAAGTAAGTAAAGCTGTGGTGATAACTAATGTGCGCGGCGGGTTTTCCTAATGCCTTATTTAGGTTTTGGCGTAGGACTTGAAATCCACCCATATAAAACATATACTTCAATGAAAGATGCTAGAAGAGCCTCGGAAAGGATTCGAACTAACGTTGACGACCACGGGAAATGTTAAATGTTGTGGTTTCGTTGTAGGTGCCAAGCTACGGCGTCGTGTCTCTCATTTGTGAGAGAATTGCAACGATCCGAGTTACAGCAAAATTCTTCAACATCAGCCTGATCTGTGCGCACGCCCCAACTGAAGAAAATGATGACGTTACCAAGGATGCTTTTTATGCGGAGCTTGCCCGTGCATACGGCCGTTGCCCTTCGCGTGACATTAAGATTTTCCTCGGAGATTTCAATGCCAAGATTGGGCGAGAAAGTATATATGGTGCGTCTGTCGGGCGCTTTAGCCTACATAATACCAACTCAAGCAATGGTCTCAGGCTAATTGGCTTTGCCGCAGCGCACAATATGGTAGTTCGCAGTACAAATTTCCAATATCGGGACATTCATAAGGCTTCCTGGCTGTCTCCTGATCGACTGACTAGTAATCAGATCGACCATGTTGTGATTGATGGAAGGCATGCATCTAGCATACTCGACGTGCGATCGTGTCGGGGTCCCAACATTGACTCCGACCATTACCTTGTTGCAGCTAAGGTTCGCGCACGACTATGTGTGGCGACGGTTGCACGTCGCAGTATGTCAAGAAAGCTTGACGTCAAAAAGCTGCAGACACAACAGACGAGGGATGCCTTTTCTGCTCGACTCTCTGGCTTGTTGAGCCAGCCAGCTTCAATGCCTATAACCGCCAGCGATATGTGGGCGCATATATCTCACTCCCTGCGCACTGCCGCGTGCGATGCTATCGGATTCCAGCGCCCCCCTACGAGGAATCCATGGTACGACTTGGAGTGTCGTGAGGCCACAGCAGCAAAAGACGCAGCTTACAGAAGAATGCTGCATGCTAGTGCTACACGAGCTGTGGTGGAGGTGTACAAGGCAAAAAGAAGAGATGAGAAGCGCCTTTTCAAACAGAAAAAGCGGGCTCATGAAAGGTGCGAGTGGGAAGCTATTGAGTGTTGTCGAGGCAGGTATCAAGCTAGGGACTTTTACCTGAGGGTTAAACGTCTGACCCAAGGCTTTAAGTCTGTAGGGCTTGCTTGCCGACACGATAACGGAAAGTTGGTTGCAGATGCAGGTGATGTGCTGAGGTTATGGCGGGATCATTTCGCTAACCTGCTGGCTGGTGAGGAACCGAGCAGTGGTGCTGACGAGAATGATCCACTAACCCCAATCAATGACGACCTGGTAGACGTACCGGTCCCAAGCCATACGGAAGTCCTGGGCGCTATTCAGCGTCTTAAGAATAACAAAGCTGCTGGGGCTGATGGCCTAGCCGCTGAGTTGTTTAAGGCTGGAGGCGATGAGTTGGTAGGGTGCATGCACCAACTCATTTGCAGAGTATGGCTTGCTGAAAGCATGCCCGATGATTGGAATCTCAGCATGATCTGCCCCATCCTGAAGAAGGGAGACGCCACGGTACGCACCAACTACCGAGGAATAAGCCTTCTCCCTATCGAATACAAGGTCCTAACGAGCGTTTTGTGTGAGAGACTGAAACCATATATGGAAGCACTGATCGGGCTTTATCAGTGCGGTTTCCGTCCTGGCAAATCCACCACCGACCAGATATTCACACTGCGCCAAATCCTGGAGAAGACATACGAGAACCAAATCGACACATACCATCTCTTTGTTGATTACAAGGCAGCGTTCGATAGCCCACAGCGAGATCGCTTATTCGCCGCTATGGCTGAACTTGGCAAAGCTTGCGCGACTGTGCAGAATGACATTGAGCAACACCATCAGCTCTGTCAAGGTAGGACATGACAAATCCGAAACCTTTGATACCAAGCGTGGTGTCAGGCAAGGCCACTCGCTATTTGGCTTGCTATTCAATCTGCTGATGGAGAGCATCATCAGGAGGGCAGGAGTAACGCGAGCTGGCACGATACTGGGATACAAATGTGTAAAGCTCCTGGGGTGTGCTGATGATATTGACATCATTGGCCGCACGAAACGTGACGTTACTGCGGCCTTTGGTGCAATCGAGAAGGAATCGGCAAGAGTATGTCTAGCAGTTAACATGAGCAAGACAAAGTTTATGGTGTGCTCTAGCAGGGAATCGCGACGTCTTGATTCTCAGCTAGTAGCTGGTGATTATAACTTTGAAACTGTTAAGGAATTTATATACCTTGGATCTGCGGTGACTTGCGACAATGATGTCAGCCTAGAGATTAAACGAAGGACAACTCTTGCCAACAGATGCTACTCTGGGCTCAGTAGGCAAATGAACAGCAGAGTTCTCTCTCGGAAAACAAAAACAACACTCTACAAGACGCTCATCCTCCCAGTGCTTCTGTATGGTGCGGAGGCCTGGACAGTGATGCAGGGAGATGCAGACGCTCTTGGGGTGTTCGAGAGAAAATTCTTTGTAAGATCTTTGACGGTGTCTACCGGATCAGATGGAACGACGAGCTGTATGAGCTTTACGACGACGTGGACACAGTCAGCCGGGTGAACACCCAGCGACTCCGATGGCTTGGTCACGTTGTGCGTATGGATGAGGAAGGCTCGTAAGGTGTTTGATGCGCTAGGAGGACAACGGAGGAGAGGAAGGCCCCGTACACGATGGAAAGACCAGGTGATGACAGCCCTGTCAGAGCTTGGTATTACTAACTGGCGAAGACGCGCACAGGACAGAGACGCGTGGAGGAAAATCGAGCATCAGGCCGTGACCCAATAGGGTTGTAATGGCGAAATAATAATAATAATATATATTATTAATAATCTATGTGTGCTTGTTGTTTCTTATTTAAGTCGCCTATCGCCTTTGTTCCATTAATTGCACTGAAAAAATGTCACTTGCCATTGTCTCGAACATGTTCTAGCGCCACGCTTGATAGCTCTGAATACGTATAGTTGTCCTTGGTCCATGAGTTGCACTGAAACATAGAGCCAACTGCAACTGTTTTGAACATGTTCCAACGATACATTCGATTGCTTTGAATTTGTAAAATTGTGAAGTGAAATATGGCAGCAAGTACAACCGTTTTCAAATACTCGTGCGTCGCGACGCGTTGTTTACTGTCGTTGGTTTATATAAACATATCTACATACATACATATAGGTATATACATGTACATAGGCAAATATGCGTCGTTTGCTATCGTCTGTTCGTACTGAACCGAACGGTCCCGTTGTCTTTGCGTATTTTTCGTTATGATATACCACAACGCACAGAAAACATGTACATGTCCAGTACTTAACATACTTATTTTATTTTTTGTTCGCACTGAACTGAACGCTCCCGTTACCGGTGCACCGATTCGTGGTGGCTTCTGTCCCGTTGTCTTTGCGTATTTTTCGTTATGATATACCACAACGCACAGAAAACATGTACATGTCCAGTACTTAACATACTTATTTTATTTTTTGTTCGCACTGAATTGAACGCTTCCGTTACCGGCGCACCGATTCGTGGTGGCTTCTGTGCTTACATCTTCAGGGGAGTTGAGAGGGTAATTCATGCAAGCATAGATACGCAGAGATTATTAACAGTTCGTATAACTACGAGGTGTGACAATTAAGTAATGAGACTTATTCCATAAAAGCCGTATACTTTTATTCTAGAACTCTTCCATCCCCTTTAAAAAAAAAAGTCCCCTTGGGCATCTATAGAACGATTCCAGAGCGTTTTTCATGTTTCGTAACATTTCTTGAACACTTCGACAGGGATGTCCGCATGTTTACTCGTCACGGCTGCCTGGATGTCCGTAATCGACTCAAAACGGGTTCCTTTGACCACCGTTTATGTTCTAGAGAATAAACTGTCACAGGGTGACATATTGGGCGAATATGGCGGCTGCTGCAGCACAGCGATTTCTTTAGAGGCCAAATACTGGGACAAGCTGAGAGCCGTGTGGCACGGCGCGTTGTCGTGATAAACGATCCACTTATGAGCGATGTCTGGGCGCACCCTTTTGACTCGTTTTCGCAGTCTGCCGAATACTTGTTGATAGTATTCTTAATTAACGGCTCACCCCGATGGAACAAATTCTTTTTGGACGATTCCACGGCTATCAGAAAAGGCAATAATCGTCGTTTTCGCCATCAACTTGTTCATGCGTGATTCTTTCGAGCGGGGGTGTGCGGAGACAACCATTTTGAGATTTGGTGAAAAACGAACCTGTAATAACACGATCAACCAACGTGGGATAGTTTTCAATCTGTTCTAAACAGTCTTCTGCGACGGTCATTCGATGCTCAATTCTAAATTTTCGTGACGAGGACTACCAACACACGTCTAATCAACACGACACAGCAGGCGAAATAAACAGGCCAGAGCAATGGTAAAAACGCTTTCTCTATAAATATATATATATCAATGGAGAATGGAACGATGCTAGAGAAAGCGGAATGCCACAAGCGCGGCGATAAAATCAGAGTCATTGCTTAAGCATCACTCCTCGTATGTATGTAAATAAATATGCCCTTTATTTCTTATGTAATCTACTCCAACGTCCGAGGCATACGTTTATGCCTGGCTGCAACTGCCCTGGCATATGATAAAGCGTAGTGTACACTATCCTTGGTGTTTTGGTATCCAAATTCAGCCTGATGTTTTCATTATCCAGGGCTTTTGTTGTCCCGGCCATAAAATAATGCCTGAAGGTAACTCTTCCTGGAAGTTTGGGCTGTCCAGCTTATGTTAAGTTGATCAGTAATGATGGCCTATGCAGAAAACCTTCTGGGCTGGATAACTTAACCTTAATAGCAACAACTACACAAATGCCGGTGAGTCGACGAATCTTTGTATTAGAGATTCGAATGATACTCATCTGCAGATCTCTCCTGAAGTTCTGTCAAAGTCGCCAGAAATGTTCCACGTTCGTATGCTGGCCTTTTCGGTGAATTAAAGGCCATTCTCTTTGTTAAAACATAGGTTATTATTTTCTGAGTTGGCAAAGCTTGCCAATAATACTGCAAGTACGTCTTTTCAGTTGAGACATGATTTTCTAATTGCATGAAGTACCATAATTTTAAGTAGTTTTATCTGGTAACACTTACCATTATAAATCATAAATATACTAAGGGTATATATACTTGAGGGGATAGCATATGAGGCAATAGTCTGATCGTATTCAACTTTGTGAATACCAGCATGATTCTTGTTCCTTCTCCTTTCAAGTTGACGCACTATCTCTTCGTGGTTCCGTGTGGATTGTTTTTCAACACCCGTTGATTGACAAACTAAAGCGCGGCGGGTCTCCTAAGCCGTTAAATTAGGTTTTGGCGTAGGACTTGAAATCCACATAGTAAACTATTTTTCAATGAAAGATGCAAGAAGTGCCTCGGAACGGATTCCAACTAACGTTGACGACCAAAGGAAATGTATAATGGACAACGATTTGAAAGTATGCACTTGAAATGTACGTGCACTCTATAGAACTGGTACTGCTCAACAACTAGCAGATACCCTCAATGATTGCAATGCCGACATCACTGCTTTCCAGGAAATGCGATGGAATGGGCATAAGGTTGCATCAGGAGGAAACATTGTGACATATCCTATAACTGCTATCATAAACGGCATGAATTTGGTTGCGGTTTCGTTATAGGTGCCAAGCTACGGCGCAGAGTCTCTCAATTTCTGCCAATAAACGAAAGAATCGCAACAATAGGAATTGCGGCCAAGTTCTTCAACATCAACCTAATTTATGCGCACTCCCCTGCGGAAGAAAAAGATTATGTTACCAAGCATGCTTTCTATGCGGATATCGACCGAGCATACGGCCGCTGCCCATCACATGACATTAAAATACTTCTTGGAGATTTTAATGCTATGGTCTAAAATTAATTGGCGCACAATATGGTGGTACGAAGTACCGGATTCATCCATCGGGATATTCGCATTCCCGATCGACTAAACTGAAATCAGATTGATCAATTTCTGGATGGAATCCGGATTCATCCATCGGGATATTCACAAGGCATCCTGGCTGTCTCCCAATCGACTGACCCGAAATCAGGTTGATCATGTTGTGAACAATACAAGGCATGCATCTACCATACTTTACGTACGATCGTGCAGGGGTTCCAACATCGACTCTGACCACTACCTTGTTGTAGCTATGTGTGCCTACAATCGCACGTCGGGGTATGTCAAGAAAGCTGGACATCGAGAAGCTGCAAGCAAAACAGACAAAGGATGTTTTCTCCACTTGAGTCTTTCGTATGCTACGCCAACACACTTCAATGCCTGAAAACATCAGCAATATGTGGGCGCACATATCTCGCTCCCTTCAAGCCGTGGCGGAAGAAGTTATTGGTTTCCGGCCTCCTCCTTAGAGGGCATGGTATGACGAGGAGTGTAATGAACCAACTGCTGCAAAAGACGCCATAAAGACGGAGCAGAGGAAGGCCCCGGATACGTTGGGAGGACCAAGTCACCAGAGTCCTGGCGGAGCTTGGTGCTGTCAAGTGGAGAACACGTGCACAAGATAGAGACGCGTGGAGGCAAATCGTGCGAGACTCCAATATTGTGGCGCCGTGTTGTCTTCACATGCGATGACCAATTGACTTTCACGGATATTGAGCTCCTCCATTGTCCATTTTGATCGTCAAAAAAATGCCGATGCCACATAATCCACAACTGTTTTGCTAGAAACGATCCAACTGTCGAAGCTGATTGGCCTCAGCCACCTTATATAACGATTAATCTCGAGCAGCAAATAGTGATGAACTAATTAGCAAATGTGCGGGACGTCTATAGCGATGGGCCTTGATTAAAATATCGCTTCAACCTCCGCGAATGTATTGTAGTCAGCAGTTTCTCATATTTTAAGGTTTCTTCCATTATGTTCTTCATTACTAGATCGTTGGCTAACTTCAGACCTGTCCCCAAAGCCCAAGACAACGTGGAGCTCTTGGCGGATTAAAGTTAAACTGGAACCCCTTGCAGGCGCAGTAAGGTTTGATGAGATCGACTGCATCCGTGTTGAATGCATCTGCGTTAAAAGATTAGATACAAGTTCAATACGGATTGGTCTAGTCGCCAAGACCACAAAGTCTGATGCATATGTTTTGTATTGTGATTTGAGGTTATAAATGAAGCGCAGATATCCAAGAATTCCATTCACAAGAAATTGTCTTTCTCCTCGAAGACGAAGCTTGAACACAAATCAGAGTGAACAATTCTTAACGACTTTTTTAACCAACCGTCAAACATTAATGACCCTAATCCCTTAGCGTTAACTCAAAATTAATACCTTAGGATTTCAATGTCGATGGTGACGATATAGACGACGTATAGAAGTGTGAAACGATAATTTCTTGGAAGAATAGCTGGAAACTTTCTGAATTTTGATCTGAACAGTCTTCCTCCAATTCTTATTATTTCTACAGGAACATATTCATTGATTTGCACATGGTGAATAAATGGTACGAGACATTGCCTATGAGGCTTTAATTGTTTCGTATGTGTTATATTGAAATGCTGACTACTGTATGTGCCCTCTTACTCACCAGAGCGTAACGTTTAGCTCTGATGGTGAGGTGTTTTGAATATTGCTAGCCTTGAGTAGACAAATGGATGAAACTCTGTTGTATATACCAAATGCATAAGAAAGAATTCGAAGTGAACACATTTGTAAAGACGACTTTTCAATTATCTTATCGACTCGGAACTGTGTATACCTATGGTTGAGGGCTTTAAATCATATATACTCCAGTAGCATCAGTGAGGGCTTGTTTTGCAACGCAACGGCTCTTTTTCGAACTTAAGTTGCATCTGGAAGTGGTTCATACATGCGCAAACAATTCTTCTGGTGATTCCTTATGAAATTTGGCACCTTCCAACCACATATTTGTCCCAAGCTCAATGATAAAAAATCGTCGTGACACAATATTCGCTGGATTCTAAGAAGATGTTACATGTCGCTTTTGGGCATCATTTGAATGATTCTGTAGATAAACTATACGATTAGCGATGAAGCAGTTTAATTTAGAAGTGTACACTTTCATTCATTGCAAAACGATTTTCAATATGGTCTAGAATGTGACGTCATTAATAAACAATCTAGAAAACAATATAGAAGCTTCTGTTAAATCTATCGAAACCTCCTATTAAACAGCACGGCTGATCATAGCTCAAGCCTTGGTAGGGAATGAACTTAAATAGCAGTGAGCTAGGATTTGGCAATCAATGAGCTAGTATGAATTGATGAATTGAGGTTAATGCGAATATTTATGCAATATTCAAACACTCTTTCGAAAGCGTCTGCGGGGAATTCTGAGAGTTGAGTTGAGAGTAGAGAGCTGACGTGTTCATGAGGTCGCATTGCAATATATAAATATAGTTTGCTAGTTATATTCGTTAATTGGTTTGTTTAATATTAAAATCTTGTAGGTCTTTTTATTACTGTTATTTGGAATAGATGTATTAAAATGGACTTCCGCTGTAATGCGACTAAGTGTATCTGCTACTACGTTTTTTGATCATTTTTTAATGTAGCTGAGACATACAGCTTTCTGGCATTCTTACCAACTCAAAGTGTCCGCCATCTGCGGAAAATGCTGTCTTGCTTATATTTTTCGGATGTATCTCGATTTGATGGTAACCGCTAGCTAAGTCCACCGCTGTATAAAATTAAGCCCTCCCAATTTTATCTAATTCATCGTTGATGTTTACCATAGGATATTTGTCTATAAAAGTTTTCTCATTTAGTTTGCGAGAATCTACTACTTATATACATTTTTTTTTTATGCATTCATTTTTTTTGATACTAAGAACGTTGGAGCACCCAATGGAGAATAGCTATGTCTAACTATGTTTTGTTTCAACAGGAACTGGTCTTAATATCTTGTCGTTCGCTTTGACTATAGCGAAAATGTTTATTTTAAATGGGAATTTGGTCTGTTCGATTTCTGTGCTTCATTAAATTAGTAAAATGTTAATTGTTTCCCTCTTTAAAGAAAAGTTTAGGAAATACCAGGCAGAGTTTTTAAAATTGTAGTTTTTCTTTATTATTAATGTGTTGAGTATTTAAGTCGTGATAATCGAATGTCATTTCATTATTTGTCTCTTGAATTAAGTTGACTTCCAAATAATCTTATTAACTTCATTTTTTACTTCTAAGTATGTATTTAAACAACATTTTTTGTCTTCACTAGAAAATTTATTAACTGAGCTGAGCTGAGATTATTTTCGGCAAAATAAAGTCCTCCTGATATTAATTTTTCCTCTAAAATAATAGGGGTTTCAAACCAGAATATTCCATTCCTAATATTCAAAGGGAGATGAATAGTCTATTTTGATTCCTCTTCTATTACATATACGGCAGACATTACCTTCTCTTTTAATTCTATCTTTATCTTTGAGGTCCTCGTTTCAAGTATTTTTAAAGGAATGTTTACAATGGCTTTAATTTCTTGCAATATGTCAATTCTGATTAGTCCGTCAAAATGTGGACGAAAATTAAATTAAAGAAATTAATATTTTGACAAGTCAGAGAATTCTCTAAATAACGGAATCATAACTTTATTATGTCATTGAAATTAATTTAATATTGTCTAGATAGCTATTGGAATATAAATGTTGATGAACGCAATGCATCGCCGTCGTAATTTAAGTTAATTTTTATTTTTATGTTTTCAAACACTAGAATTTTGGGATTTTTAGTGACACCGCGCCACAGCTTTAAGTTTAGTTTTTCACATACACACACACATGTACACACAAGAATAAAAGGAAATTGGAAAGACATCAACTTAATAACCGCCCACGGTACGTGGTTAATACACTGCTCGACACATTTATGAAGTTACCGTCAACATCCAGAGCGGATGCGTCAATTCTACGAAAGGTGACAGATGGAGGAACAGAGATTGTACGAGGTCTAGATGCAGCAGGGCAAAGTACGAGAGACTGCTGGATTATACACTTTGTATTGGTAAAGATCGACGCTGAAACACGACGTAAATGGATTGAAGCAAGTCGTGAATTGGAATCGCCAAGTATAAACGATTTGTTCAAATTTTTGGACCGACGCTGCGAGGAATTTGAGCTTAGCAAAACTGAGATGGACACAGACATCAAAGGTAGTCAACAACAAAACAAAGCCAAGCGATCGGCACACGCTTTGGTATCACTGGAAGAAGGTACTTGTGTAAAATGCAGCTCCAAGGAACACAAGATCTACAGTTGTCCGAAGTTTGCTGAGCTGCCAATCGACCAAAGACGGACATTCGTTAAAGCTAAATCCTTGTGCTTTAACTGCCTTAGGCTTGGGCATGTGTCGCGAAAGTGTGAATCAAAATTTACATGCAAATTTTGCCACACTCATCACCATTCTCTACTACATTTAGAAAATGGTACTCTGCAATCCACTGCAACCAGGGCGCAGCCAATTATTGACGAGCAGCGTATCCACAGCACACCTGAAGACACTACAGTGACCATCAGCCACATAGCACGTGCTCATGTCACTCCAAGAGCAGATCATTCATACAACGGATCATCAATTACGACACAGGCACAAGGATTCAGGAAAAGCGCATTGCCACAGCTCGAGTGTACGTTCGAAACGCTAAAGGATCACACATTATATGTCGGGTGCTGTTGGACAGTGGTTCGGAACTGTCCTACATCTCCGAACGGTGCATACAGGCCCTTGGACTTGCACGTTTCCCGTCACGTATACTGGTGTCGGGAATTGCATCAAAAAAGGCGGAGACAACCAGAGGCTGCAGCACATTGGATATACAATCGACCATCTCTGAGCATACCATGAAGGTACGAGCTCACGTACTCAGTAAAATCACGTCTACGTTGGCAAGACATGATAAAGACGCAGCAGCACTAAAGGCGTTCGATGGTTTCGATCTAGCGGATGCTGAGTATCAATCGTTGGCTCCAGTAGATATACTTTTGGGCAGCGATTATGTTTGGACCGTGTTCACTGGTCAAAAGATGTTCGACAGTCAGGGGAACATCATCGCTATTTCAACAATTTTTGGATGGGTCATAACTGCTATTATGGCCAGCAGCTCATCATCTACAACAACAATGCACACGGCTATTGACATTGATGCATCGCTTCGACGCTTTTGGGAGCTGGAGGATGTCAACCAGGAATTTCATCGGGAACCAGGCGACGATGAAGTTGAGCAACACTTTATGAAAACACACACTCGAGACTCCAAGGGGCGTTACATCGTCGAGCTTCCATTCAAGGATCCAAATCAACAGTTTTCGGATACACTACAAGGAGCACTAGCAAGATTCAAGGGTGTCGAACGCTGCCTGAAACAGAATCCCGATCTACACTCACAATATGTACAGTTTATGCGTGATTATCTAAATTTGGGTCACATGCGAGAACTATCACCAGAGGACATTGACAAGAAACCGTGCTTCTATTTGCCACATCATCCACTAATTACTCAAAAATTAAGAGTAGTTTTTGACGGCTCGTTTAAGGATACAAGTGGAAAGGCCTTGAACGACGCGCTACACATTGGACCCAGTATTTTGCGAAACCTATTTTCAATTTGTATACGCTTCAGAATGTTTAAATTCGTCTTTTCCGCAGATATAGTCAAAATGTATCGACAAATCTGGGTAGCTGCCAATCATTGTAGTTACCAGCGTATTGTATCGCGAGAGGATGAACGCACTCCTATCAAGCACTATGAGCTCGCCACGGTAACATACGGCACTTCCAGTGCACCATTTTTGGCTGTGAGCGTCCTTGACCAGTTAGCTCACGACCATCAACTTGAGTTTCGTACTGCAGCAAAAATCATAAAGGACGATTTGTTAACAACATGGAGGATCACATTGAACTGCATGGATTTTCAGATGCTTCCATAAAGGCATACTCCGCAGTCGTCTACAGCAGATTGCTACAATCAGATGGCACCGTATCTGTTACACTCATCGCAGGAAAAACCAGAGTTGCTCCACTGAAGCAGCAATCACTACCGTGCCTCGAACTGTGTGGTGCTCTGCTATTGAGCCGACTTATCCTAACTATCAAGGCTACTCTTCAACATAAGAGCATTGAAACACATGCATGGTGCGACTCAACCGTAGTTCTGGCTTGGCTTTCACAATAACCATCAAAGCTAAAAACATTTGTAGCAAATAGAACATCAGAAATACTCCGGGCTATACCACGCAATGCATGGCATCATGTGAATACAAAGGAAAATCCCGCAGACTGCGCCACTCGTGGTCTGCTCTCTACAGAACTGCTGAATTTCGACCTGTGGTGGATGGGACCTTCATGGCTGCAAGATCCAGAGAAATTAGCTGAAAAGTTGAGTTCTACAAAATTCTCTTCTTCACTTTCTGAAAACCATGGCAAAGAAGAAATGAAAACCATCGCGTTGACAACCCAGGAAGACGACTCACCTTTACCGCTCGAATCACTGGTGCAGCGCGTGTCATCATGGACAAAACTCGTTCGCATTGTGGCATACGTCTTACGCTTCATTCAAAGAACCAGGGCCCTTAAATCAGGTGTGCTGGCAAGCAGTAAAATGCTGACATTTGAAGACATCCATGCTGCTCGCATACTTTGCTTACAAACCGCTCAAGAATGTTTCAAGGAGGATCGAAATCTACTGCTGATGAGCAAACAACTTCGGAGCCGCTCTCAGCTGCTCAAGCTCTCACCTTTTGTATGCAAGAATGGTCTGCTACGAGTTGGTGGACGACTGAGTAATTCTCAATTACCAGCTGCTGTCAAACACCCTATACTGCTTCCGAAATCACACCGCATCACAAGAATGATTTTGGAACATGAACATGTATCGAACTTTCACCCAGGCGTTTCTGCACTCTTTGTCATTACGCGTCAGAAATATTGGATTTTTGGAGCGCGTAACCTTATAAGAAATCTTGTCCACAACTGCATAAGATGTTTTCGCCAACGTAATCACACAGCGCACCAATTCATGGCCGACCTACCAGGCATTCGTATTACAGAGGCACTTCCCTTCCAGCACTCAGGCTGTGACTACGCTGGACCATTTATTCTAAAGGAAAGAAGAGGACGCAATTCACGAAAAACTAAGGGCTACATATGTTTGTTTGTATGCCTTGTAACATCAGCTATACATCTGGAATTGGCTACCGACCTAAGCACAGACACATTTTTGGCATGTCTTCGTCGATTTATGTCCCTGCAGAGGCAAATGTTCCCAGATTTTTAGCGATAACGGAACAAATTTTGTTGGTGCCAAACGGGCACTAGATGAGATGCAGAAATTTCTTTCTTCGCCAGAGCATCAATACACCATAGCTCAATCGCTGGCCAACGATGGAATTAGATGGAGTTTCATACCTCCACATTCGCCACACTGGGAAGGCAAGTGGGAATCATCGGTGCGTTCTGTCAAGCTGCACCTTCGTCGCGTTGTTGGAAATACGCTGTTAACTTTCGAACAAATGCAAACTTTGATTGTTCAGATTAGTGCAGTAGTGAACTCGCGGCCATTATGCTATACACCAGACACAGACCTCACATACTTGTCTCCAGCCCATTTCCTGATTGGACGCCCATTCACAACTATTCCTGAAGGAGATCTATCTCATTTGCCAATCAATCGGTTGGACTATTGGCAACACTTGCAAGCAATGGCATCAGGAATATTTAACAACCTTGCAGCAACGTCACAAGTGTCAAAACAAGGAGCGCAACATCTCAGTTGACAATGTGGTACTTGTCAAGGAATCAAATCTTCCACCAGCAGCTTGGATTCTAGCCCGCGTATTGGAAACTCATCCTGGACCGGATGGACTTGTTCGCGCCGTGAAGCTTAAGACGTCCATCGGAGAGATAGCTTGACCCATCACCAAGCTAGCAGTATTACCTAATTCAGAAACTATGTTTCAGGGCGGCCCGGGATGTTGATGAACGCAATGCATCGCCATCGTAATTTAAGTTTATCTTTATTTTTATGTTTTCAAACACTAGAGTTTTGGGATTTTTAGTGACGCCGCGCCACAGCTTTAAGTTTAGTTTTTCACATACACACACACATGTACACACAAGAATAAAAGGAAATTGGAAAGACATCAACTTAAGGCTCCGTGAACTTTAAGTCGTTTTATTCATCATCAATATAATTTAACTTGATTTTCTTTCAAAATATACCCAAGACTTCACCTGGATTAACATTTGCCTCGCTTTGATTTAAAGGGGGGGTACTTCTTGACATTGGGGACATTTATGAATGATCGTTTTATCTTACAGGTCTCCTTGTCCTCGGATAGGCTGGTGTTATGTCTGGCTTGACTCCTAGTGTTTGTAATAATTTTCTTTACCCTTTCGATGGTCGTCATTTATCTGCTGGTAAGAAACTTTTTATACTTGTATATATATTATTATTAATCTATGTGTGCTTGTTGTTTCTTATTTAAGTGTAGCAAGGGCGAATGTACATTATGTATACTATCGCCTTTGTTCCATTAATTGCACTGAAAAAATGTCACTTGCCATTGTCTCGAACATGTTCTAGCGACACGCTCGATAGCTCTGAATACGTATAGTTGTCCTTGGTCCATGAGTTGCATTGAAACATAAAGCCAACTGCAACTGTTTTGAACATGTTCCAACGATACGTTCGATTGCTTTGAATATGTACAATTGTGAAGTGAAATATGGCAGCAAGTACAACCGTTTTCAAATACTCGTGCGTCGCGACGCGTTGTTTACTGTCATTGGTTTATATAAACATACCTACATACATACATATAGGTATATACATGTACATAGGCAAATATGCGTCGTTTGATATCGACTGTTCGTACTGAACCGAACGGTCCCGTTGTCTTTGCGTACTTTTCGAAATGATATACCACAACGCACAGGTAATATGAACATGTCCAGTACATTACATACTTATTTTATTTTTTGCTCGCACTGAACTGAACGCTTCCGTTACCGGTGCACCGATTCGTGGTGGCTTCTGTGCTTACATCTTGAGGGGAGTTGAGAGGGTAATTCATGCAAGCATAGATACGCAGTGATTATTAACAGTTCGTATAACTACGAGGTGTGACAATTAAGTAATGAGACTTATTCCATAAAAGCCGTATACTTTTATTCTAGAACTCTTCCATCCCCTTTAAAAAAAAAAGTCCCCTTGGGCATCTATAGAACGCTTCCAGAGCGTTTTTCATGTTTCGTAACATTTCTTGAACACTTCGACAGGGATGTCCGCATGTTTACTCGTCACGGCTGCCTGGATGTCCGTAATCGACTCAAAACGGGTTCCTTTGACCACCGTTTATGTTCTATAGAATAAACTGTCACAGGGTGACATATTGGGCGAATATGGCGGCTGCTGCAGCACAGCGATTTCTTTAGAGGCCAAATACTGGGACAAGCTGAGAGCCGTGTGGCACGGCGCGTTGTCGTGATAAACGATCCACTTATGAGCGATGTCTGGGCGCACCCTTTTGACTCGTTTTCGCAGTCTGCCGAATACTTGTTGATAGTATTCTTAATTAACGGCTCACCCCGATGGAACAAATTCTTTTTGGACGATTCCACGGCTATCAGAAAAGGCAATAATCATCGTTTTCACCATCAACTTGTTCATGCGTGATTCTTTCGAGCGGGGGGTGTGCGGAGACAACCATTTTGAGATTTGGTGAAAAACGAACCTGTAATAACACGATCAACCAACGTGGGATAGTTTTCAATCTGTTCTAAACAGTCTTCTGCGACGGTCATTCGATGCTCAATTCTAAATTTTCGTGACGAGGACTACCAACACACGTCTAATCAACACGACACAGCAGGCGAAATGAACAGGCCAGAGCAATGGTAAAAACGCTTTCTCTATAAATATATATATATCAATGGAGAATGGAACGATGCTAGAGAAAGCGGAATGCCACAAGCGCGGCGATAAAATCAGAGTCATTGCTTAAGAATCACTCCTCGTATGTATGTAAATAAATATGCCCTTTATTTCTTATGTAATCTACTCCAACGGAGTCCGAGGCATACGTTTATGCCTGGCTGCAACTGCCCTGGCATATGATAAAGCGTAGTGTACACTATCCTTGGTGTTTTGGTATCCAAATTCAGCCTGATGTTTTCATTATCCAGGGCTTTTGTTGTCCCGGCCATAAAATAATGCCTGAAGGTAACTCTTCCTGGAAGTTTGGGCTGTCCAGCTTATGTTAAGTTGATCAGTAATGATGGCCTATGCAGAAAACCTTCTGGGCTGGATAACTTAACCTTAATAGCAACAACTACACAAATGCCGGTGAGTCGACGAATCTTTGTATTAGAGATTCGAATGATACTCATCTGCAGATCTCTCCTGAAGTTCTGTCAAAGTCGCCAGAAATGTTCCACGTTCGTATGCTGGCCTTTTCGGTGAATTAAAGGCCATTCTCTTTGTTAAAACATAGGTTATTATTTTCTGAGTTGGCAAAGCTTGCCAATAATACTGCAAGTACGTCTTTTCAGTTGAGACATGATTTTCTAATTGCATGAAGTACCATAATTTTAAGTAGTTTTATCTGGTAACACTTACCATTATAAATCATAAATATACTAAGGGTATATATACTTGAGGGGATAGCATATGAGGCAATAGTCTGATCGTATTCAACTTTGTGAATACCAGCATGATTCTTGTTCCTTCTCCTTTCAAGTTGACGCACTATCTCTTCGTGGTTCCGTGTGGATTGTTTTTCAACACCCGTTGATTGACAAACTAAAGCGCGGCGGGTCTCCTAAGCCGTTAAATTAGGTTTTGGCGTAGGACTTGAAATCCACCCATAGTAAACTATTTTTCAATGAAAGATGCAAGAAGTGCCTCGGAACGGATTCCAACTAACGTTGACGACCAAAGGAAATGTATAATGGACAACGATTTGAAAGTATGCACTTGAAATGTACGTGCACTCTATAGAACTGGTACTGCTCAACAACTAGCAGATACCCTCAATGATTGCAATGCCGACATCACTGCTTTCCAGGAAATGCGATGGAATGGGCATAAGGTTGCATCAGGAGGAAACATTGTGACATATCCTATAACTGCTATCATAAACGGCATGAATTTGGTTGCGGTTTCGTTATAGGTGCCAAGCTACGGCGCAGAGTCTCTCAATTTCTGCCAATAAACGAAAGAATCGCAACAATAGGAATTGCGGCCAAGTTCTTCAACATCAACCTAATTTATGCGCACTCCCCTGCGGAAGAAAAAGATTATGTTACCAAGCATGCTTTCTATGCGGATATCGACCGAGCATACGGCCGCTGCCCATCACATGACATTAAAATACTTCTTGGAGATTTTAATGCTATGGTCTAAAATTAATTGGCGCACAATATGGTGGTACGAAGTACCGGATTCATCCATCGGGATATTCGCATTCCCGATCGACTAAACTGAAATCAGATTGATCAATTTCTGGATGGAATCCGGATTCATCCATCGGGATATTCACAAGGCATCCTGGCTGTCTCCCAATCGACTGACCCGAAATCAGGTTGATCATGTTGTGAACAATACAAGGCATGCATCTACCATACTTTACGTACGATCGTGCAGGGGTTCCAACATCGACTCTGACCACTACCTTGTTGTAGCTATGTGTGCCTACAATCGCACGTCGGGGTATGTCAAGAAAGCTGGACATCGAGAAGCTGCAAGCAAAACAGACAAAGGATGTTTTCTCCACTTGAGTCTTTCGTATGCTACGCCAACACACTTCAATGCCTGAAAACATCAGCAATATGTGGGCGCACATATCTCGCTCCCTTCAAGCCGTGGCGGAAGAAGTTATTGGTTTCCGGCCTCCTCCTTAGAGGGCATGGTATGACGAGGAGTGTAATGAACCAACTGCTGCAAAAGACGCCATAAAGACGGAGCAGAGGAAGGCCCCGGATACGTTGGGAGGACCAAGTCACCAGAGTCCTGGCGGAGCTTGGTGCTGTCAAGTGGAGAACACGTGCACAAGATAGAGACGCGTGGAGGCAAATCGTGCGAGACTCCAATATTGTGGCGCCGTGTTGTCTTCACATGCGATGACCAATTGACTTTCACGGATATTGAGCTCCTCCATTGTCCATTTTGATCGTCAAAAAAATGCCGATGCCACATAATCCACAACTGTTTTGCTAGAAACGATCCAACTGTCGAAGCTGATTGGCCTCAGCCACCTTATATAACGATTAATCTCGAGCAGCAAATAGTGATGAACTAATTAGCAAATGTGCGGGACGTCTATAGCGATGGGCCTTGATTAAAATATCGCTTCAACCTCCGCGAATGTATTGTAGTCAGCAGTTTCTCATATTTTAAGGTTTCTTCCATTATGTTCTTCATTACTAGATCGTTGGCTAACTTCAGACCTGTCCCCAAAGCCCAAGACAACGTGGAGCTCTTGGCGGATTAAAGTTAAACTGGAACCTCTTGCAGGCGCAGTAAGGTTTGATGAGATCGACTGCATCCGTGTTGAATGCATCTGCGTTAAAAGATTAGATACAAGTTCAATACGGATTGGTCTAGTCGCCAAGACCACAAAGTCTGATGCATATGTTTTGTATTGTGATTTGAGGTTATAAATGAAGCGCAGATATCCAAGAATTCCATTCACAAGAAATTGTCTTTCTCCTCGAAGACGAAGCTTGAACACAAATCAGAGTGAACAATTCTTAACGACTTTTTTAACCAACCGTCAAACATTAATGACCCTAATCCCTTAGCGTTAACTCAAAATTAATACCTTAGGATTTCAATGTCGATGGTGACGATATAGACGACGTATAGAAGTGTGAAACGATAATTTCTTGGAAGAATAGCTGGAAACTTTCTGAATTTTGATCTGAACAGTCTTCCTCCAATTCTTATTATTTCTACAGGAACATATTCATTGATTTGCACATGGTGAATAAATGGTACGAGACATTGCCTATGAGGCTTTAATTGTTTCGTATGTGTTATATTGAAATGCTGACTACTGTATGTGCCCTCTTACTCACCAGAGCGTAACGTTTAGCTCTGATGGTGAGGTGTTTTGAATATTGCTAGCCTTGAGTAGACAAATGGATGAAACTCTGTTGTATATACCAAATGCATAAGAAAGAATTCGAAGTGAACACATTTGTAAAGACGACTTTTCAATTATCTTATCGACTCGGAACTGTGTATACCTATGGTTGAGGGCTTTAAATCATATATACTCCAGTAGCATCAGTGAGGGCTTGTTTTGCAACGCAACGGCTCTTTTTCGAACTTAAGTTGCATCTGGAAGTGGTTCATACATGCGCAAACAATTCTTCTGGTGATTCCTTATGAAATTTGGCACCTTCCAACCACATATTTGTCCCAAGCTCAATGATAAAAAATCGTCGTGACACAATATTCGCTGGATTCTAAGAAGATGTTACATGTCGCTTTTGGGCATCATTTGAATGATTCTGTAGATAAACTATACGATTAGCGATGAAGCAGTTTAATTTAGAAGTGTACACTTTCATTCATTGCAAAACGATTTTCAATATGGTCTAGAATGTGACGTCATTAATAAACAATCTAGAAAACAATATAGAAGCTTCTGTTAAATCTATCGAAACCTCCTATTAAACAGCACGGCTGATCATAGCTCAAGCCTTGGTAGGGAATGAACTTAAATAGCAGTGAGCTAGGATTTGGCAAACAATGAGCTAGTATGAATTGATGAATTGAGGTTAATGCGAATATTTATGCAATATTCAAACACTCTTTCGAAAGCGTCTGCGGGGAATTCTGAGAGTTGAGTTGAGAGTAGAGAGCTGACGTGTTCATGAGGTCGCATTGCAATATATAAATATAGTTTGCTAGTTATATTCGTTAATTGGTTTGTTTAATATTAAAATCTTGTAGGTCTTTTTATTACTGTTATTTGGAATAGATGTATTAAAATGGACTTCCGCTGTAATGCGACTAAGTGTATCTGCTACTACGTTTTTTGATCATTTTTTAATGTAGCTGAGACATACAGCTTTCTGGCATTCTTACCAACTCAAAGTGTCCGCCATCTGCGGAAAATGCTGTCTTGCTTATATTTTTCGGATGTATCTCGATTTGATGGTAACCGCTAGCTAAGTCCACCGCTGTATAAAATTAAGCCCTCCCAATTTTATCTAATTCATCGTTGATGTTTACCATAGGATATTTGTCTATAAAAGTTTTCTCATTTAGTTTGCGAGAATCTACTACTTATATACATTTTTTTTTTATGCATTCATTTTTTTTGATACTAAGAACGTTGGAGCACCCAATGGAGAATAGCTATGTCTAACTATGTTTTGTTTCAACAGGAACTGGTCTTAATATCTTGTCGTTCGCTTTGACTATAGCGAAAATGTTTATTTTAAATGGGAATTTGGTCTGTTCGATTTCTGTGCTTCATTAAATTAGTAAAATGTTAATTGTTTCCCTCTTTAAAGAAAAGTTTAGGAAATACCAGGCAGAGTTTTTAAAATTGTAGTTTTTCTTTATTATTAATGTGTTGAGTATTTAAGTCGTGATAATCGAATGTCATTTCATTATTTGTCTCTTGAATTAAGTTGACTTCCAAATAATCTTATTAACTTCATTTTTTACTTCTAAGTATGTATTTAAACAACATTTTTTGTCTTCACTAGAAAATTTATTAACTGAGCTGAGCTGAGATTATTTTCGGCAAAATAAAGTCCTCCTGATATTAATTTTTCCTCTAAAATAATAGGGGTTTCAAACCAGAATATTCCATTCCTAATATTCAAAGGGAGATGAATAGTCTATTTTGATTCCTCTTCTATTACATATACGGCAGACATTACCTTCTCTTTTAATTCTATCTTTATCTTTGAGGTCCTCGTTTCAAGTATTTTTAAAGGAATGTTTACAATGGCTTTAATTTCTTGCAATATGTCAATTCTGATTAGTCCGTCAAAATGTGGACGAAAATTAAATTAAAGAAATTAATATTTTGACAAGTCAGAGAATTCTCTAAATAACGGAATCATAACTTTATTATGTCATTGAAATTAATTTAATATTGTCTAGATAGCTATTGGAATATAAATGTTGATGAACGCAATGCATCGCCGTCGTAATTTAAGTTAATTTTTATTTTTATGTTTTCAAACACTAGAATTTTGGGATTTTTAGTGACACCGCGCCACAGCTTTAAGTTTAGTTTTTCACATACACACACACATGTACACACAAGAATAAAAGGAAATTGGAAAGACATCAACTTAATAACCGCCCACGGTACGTGGTTAATACACTGCTCGACACATTTATGAAGTTACCGTCAACATCCAGAGCGGATGCGTCAATTCTACGAAAGGTGACAGATGGAGGAACAGAGATTGTACGAGGTCTAGATGCAGCAGGGCAAAGTACGAGAGACTGCTGGATTATACACTTTGTATTGGTAAAGATCGACGCTGAAACACGACGTAAATGGATTGAAGCAAGTCGTGAATTGGAATCGCCAAGTATAAGCGATTTGTTCAAATTTTTGGACCGACGCTGCGAGGAATTTGAGCTTAGCAAACTGAGATGGACACAGACATCAAAGGTAGTCAACAACAAAACAAAGCCAAGCGATCGTCACACGCTTTGGTATCACTGGAAGAAGGTACTTGTGTAAAATGCAGCTCCAAGGAACACAAGATCTACAGTTGTCCGAAGTTTGCTGAGCTGCCAATCGACCAAAGACGGACATTCGTTAAAGCTAAATCCTTGTGCTTTAACTGCCTTAGGCTTGGGCATGTGTCGCGAAAGTGTGAATCAAAATTTACATGCAAATTTTGCCACACTCATCACCATTCTCTACTACATTTAGAAAATGGTACTCAGCAATCCACTGCAACCAGGGCGCAGCCAATTATTGACGAGCAGCGTATCCACAGCACAACTGAAGACACTACAGAGACCATCAGCCACATAGCACGTGCTCATGTCACTCCAAGAGCAGATCATTCATACAACGGATCATCAATTACGACACAGGCACAAGGATTCAAGAAAAGCGCATTGCGCAACGCACGTCTACGTTGGCAAGACATGATATAGACGCAGCAGCACTAAAGGCGTTCGATGGTTTCGATCTAGCGGATGCTGAGTATCAATCGTTGGCTCCCGTAGATATACTTTTGGGCAGCGATTATGTTTGGACCGTGTTCACTGGTCAAAAGATGTTCGACAGTCAGGGGAACATCATCGCTATTTCAACAATTTTTGGATGGGTCATAACTGCTATTATGGCCAGCAGCTCATCATCTACAACAACAATGCACACGGCTATTGACATTGATGCATCGCTTCGTCGCTTTTGGGAGCTGGAGGATGTCAACCAGGAATTTCATCGGGAACCAGGCGACGATGAAGTTGACCAACACTTTATGAAAACACACACTCGAGACTCCAAGGGGCGTTACATCGTCGAGCTTCCATTCAAGGATCCAAATCAACAGTTTTCGGATACACTACAGGGAGCACTAGCAAGATTCGAGGGTGTCGAACGCCGCCTGAAACAGAATCCCGATCTACACTCACAATATGTACAGTTTATGCGTGATTATCTTAATTTGGGTCACATGCGAGAACTATCACCAGAGGACATTGACAAGAAACCGTGCTTCTATTTGCCGCATCATCCAGTAATTACTCAAAAATTAAGAGTATTTTTTGACGGCTCGTTTAAGGATACAAGTGGAAAGGCCTTGAAGGACGCGCTACACATTGGACCCAGTATTTTGCGAAACCTATTTTCAATTTGTCTACGCTTCAGAATGTTTAAATTCGTCTTTTCCACAGATATAGTCAAAATGTATCGACAAATCTGGGTAGCTGCCAATCATTGTAGTTACCAGCGTATTGTATGGCGAGAGGATGAACGCACTCCTATCAAGCACTATGAGCTCGCCACGGTAACATACGGCACTTCCAGTGCACCATTTTTGGCTGTGAGGGTCCTTGACCAGTTAGCTCACGACCATCAACTTGAGTTTCCTACTGCAGCAAAAATCATAAAGGAGGAGTTCTACATGGACGACGTACTCACGGGAGCATACACAGAGAAGGAGCTTCTTCGCAAGCAGGATGAGTTGATTCAGCTAATGGAACGTGCAGGTATGGAGCTTGGCAAATGGGTCTCCAACTCATCACGCATTCTCACTACAACTAACGGTCAAGGCAAGAGATTGGATTCTACATCAAAAGTTCTTGGCATTCACTGGAATCCAGAAAGGGACACTTTGTCGTACAACGTGTGCCTCTCATCAAATCCGCACAACACCAAACGACAAGTACTATCGGACGTGGCACGCATCTTTGATCCGCTGGGTATTCTGTCGCCAGTGGTGGTACAATTCAAGATTCTGTTTCAAGAATTGTGGTTACTCGATCTCGGCTGGGATACGGAACTTCCTCAAAAAATTGCAGATTGGTGGAAAAAATGCCGTAACGACCTCAATGTACTCCAGGAACTTTGTCTGCCACGATTTGTTAACAACAGGGAGGATCACATTGAACTGCATGGATTTTCAGATGCTTCCATAAAGGCATACTCCGCAGTCGTCTACAGCAGATTGGTACAATCAGATGGCACCGTATCTGTTACACTCATCGCAGGAAAAACCAGAGTTGCTCCACTGAAGCAGCAATCACTACCGCGCCTCGAACTGTGTGGTGCTCTGCTATTGAGCCGACTTATCCTAACTATCAAGGCTACTCTTCAACATAAGAGCATTGAAATACATGCATGGTGCGACTCAACCATAGTTCTGGCTTGGCTTTCACAACAACCATCAAAGCTAAAAACATTTGTAGCAAATAGAACATCAGAAATACTCGAGGCTATACCACGCAATGCATGGCATCATGTGAATACAAAGGAAAATCCCGCAGACTGCGCCACTCGTGGTCTGCTCTCTACAGAACTGCTCAATTTCGACCTGTGGTGGATGGGACCTTCATGGCTGCAAGATCCAGAGAAATTAGCTGAAAAGTTGAGTTCTACAAAATTCTGTTCTTCACTTTCTGAAAACCATGGCAAAGAAGAAATGAAAACCATCGCGTTGACAACCCAGGAAGACGACTCACCTTTACCGCTCGAATCACTGGTGCAGCGCGTGTCATCATGGACAAAACTCGTTCGCATTGTGGCATACGTCTTACGCTTCATTCAAAGAACTAAATCGGCATGCTGGCAAGCAGTAAAATGCTGACATTTGAAGAGATCCAGCTGCTCGCATACTTTGCTTACAAACCGCTCAAGAATGTTTCAAGGAGGATCGAAATCTACTGCTGATGAGCAAACCACTTCGGAGCCGCTCTCAGCTGCTCAAGCTCTCACCTTTTGTATGCAAGAATGGTCTGCTACGAGTTGGTGGACGACTGAGTAATTCTCAATTACCAGCTGCTGTCAAACACCCTATACTGCTTCCGAAATCACACCGCATCACAAGAATGATTTTGGAACATGAACATGTATCGAACTTTCACCCAGGCGTTTCTGCACTCTTTGTCATTACGCGTCAGAAATATTGGATTTTTGGAGCGCGTAACCTTATAAGAAATCTTGTCCACAACTGCATAAGATGTTTTCGCCAACGTAATCACACAGCGCACCAATTCATGGCCGACCTACCAGGCATTCGTATTACAGAGGCACTTCCCTTCCAGCACTCAGGCTGTGACTACGCTGGACCATTTATTCTAAAGGAAAGAAGAGGACGCAATTCACGAAAAACTAAGGGCTACATATGTTTGTTTGTATGCCTTGTAACATCAGCTTTACATCTGGAATTGGCTACCGACCTAAGCACAGACACATTTTTGGCATGTCGTCGTCGATTTATGCCCTCAGAGGCAATGTTCCCAGATTTTAGCGATAACGGAACAAATTTTGTTGGTGCCAAACGGGCACTAGATGAGATGCAGAAATTTCTATCTTCGCCAGAGCATCAATACACCATAGCTCAATCGCTGGCCAACGATGGAATTAGATGGAGTTTCATACCTCCACATTCGCCACACTGGGGAGGCAAGTGGGAATCATCGGTGCGTTCCGTCAAGCTGCACCTTCGTCGCGTTGTTGGAAATACGCTGTTAACTTTCGAACAAATGCAAACTTTGATTGTTCAGATTAGTGCAGTAGTGAACTCGCGACCATTATGCTATACACCAGACACAGACCTCACATACTTGTCTCCAGCCCATTTCCTGATTGGACGCCCATTCACAACTATTCCTGAAGGAGATCTATCTCATTTGCCAATCAATCGCTTGGACTATTGGCAACACTTGCAAGCAATGTATCAAGGATTTTGGAAACGCTGGCATCAGGAATATTTAACAACCTTGCAGCAACGTCACAAGTGGAAAAACAAGGAGCGCAACATCTCAGTTGACAATGTGGTACTTGTCAAGGAATCAAATCTTCCACCAGCAGCTTGGATTCTAGCCCGCGTATTGGAAACTCATCCTGGACCGGATGGACTTGTTCGCGCCGTGAAGCTTAAGACGTCCACCGGAGAGATGACTCGACCCATCACCAAGCTAGCAGTATTACCTAATTCAGAAACTATGTTTCAGGGCGGCCCGGGATGTTGATGAACGCAATGCATCGCCGTCGTAATTTAAGTTAATTTTTATTTTTATGTTTTCAAACACTAGAATTTTGGGATTTTTAGTGACGCCGCGCCACAGCTTTAAGTTTAGTTTTTCTCACACACACACATATACACACAAGAATAAAAGGAAATTGGAAAGACATCAACTTAAGGTTCCGTGAACTTTAAGTCGTTTTATTCATCATCAATATAATTTAACTTGATTTTCTTTCAAAATATACCCAAGACTTCACCTGGATTAACATTTGCCTCGCTTTGATTTAAAGGGGGGGTACTTCTTGACATTGGGGACATTTATGAATGATCGTTTTATCTTACAGGTCTCCTTGTCCTCGGATAGGCTGGTGTTATGTCTGGCTTGACTCCTAGTGTTTGTAATAATTTTCTTTACCCTTTCGATGGTCGTCATTTATCTGCTGGTAAGAAACTTTTTATACTTGTATATATATTATTATTAATCTATGTGTGCTTGTTGTTTCTTATTTAAGTGTAGCAAGGGCGAATGTACATTATGTATACTATCGCCTTTGTTCCATTAATTGCACTGAAAAAATGTCACTTGCCATTGTCTCGAACATGTTCTAGCGACACGCTCGATAGCTCTGAATACGTATAGTTGTCCTTGGTCCATGAGTTGCATTGAAACATAAAGCCAACTGCAACTGTTTTGAACATGTTCCAACGATACGTTCGATTGCTTTGAATATGTACAATTGTGAAGTGAAATATGGCAGCAAGTACAACCGTTTTCAAATACTCGTGCGTCGCGACGCGTTGTTTACTGTCATTGGTTTATATAAACATACCTACATACATACATATAGGTATATACATGTACATAGGCAAATATGCGTCGTTTGATATCGACTGTTCGTACTGAACCGAACGGTCCCGTTGTCTTTGCGTACTTTTCGAAATGATATACCACAACGCACAGGTAATATGAACATGTCCAGTACATTACATACTTATTTTATTTTTTGCTCGCACTGAACTGAACGCTTCCGTTACCGGTGCACCGATTCGTGGTGGCTTCTGTGCTTACATCTTGAGGGGAGTTGAGAGGGTAATTCATGCAAGCATAGATACGCAGTGATTATTAACAGTTCGTATAACTACGAGGTGTGACAATTAAGTAATGAGACTTATTCCATAAAAGCCGTATACTTTTATTCTAGAACTCTTCCATCCCCTTTAAAAAAAAAAGTCCCCTTGGGCATCTATAGAACGCTTCCAGAGCGTTTTTCATGTTTCGTAACATTTCTTGAACACTTCGACAGGGATGTCCGCATGTTTACTCGTCACGGCTGCCTGGATGTCCGTAATCGACTCAAAACGGGTTCCTTTGACCACCGTTTATGTTCTATAGAATAAACTGTCACAGGGTGACATATTGGGCGAATATGGCGGCTGCTGCAGCACAGCGATTTCTTTAGAGGCCAAATACTGGGACAAGCTGAGAGCCGTGTGGCACGGCGCGTTGTCGTGATAAACGATCCACTTATGAGCGATGTCTGGGCGCACCCTTTTGACTCGTTTTCGCAGTCTGCCGAATACTTGTTGATAGTATTCTTAATTAACGGCTCACCCCGATGGAACAAATTCTTTTTGGACGATTCCACGGCTATCAGAAAAGGCAATAATCATCGTTTTCACCATCAACTTGTTCATGCGTGATTCTTTCGAGCGGGGGGTGTGCGGAGACAACCATTTTGAGATTTGGTGAAAAACGAACCTGTAATAACACGATCAACCAACGTGGGATAGTTTTCAATCTGTTCTAAACAGTCTTCTGCGACGGTCATTCGATGCTCAATTCTAAATTTTCGTGACGAGGACTACCAACACACGTCTAATCAACACGACACAGCAGGCGAAATGAACAGGCCAGAGCAATGGTAAAAACGCTTTCTCTATAAATATATATATATCAATGGAGAATGGAACGATGCTAGAGAAAGCGGAATGCCACAAGCGCGGCGATAAAATCAGAGTCATTGCTTAAGAATCACTCCTCGTATGTATGTAAATAAATATGCCCTTTATTTCTTATGTAATCTACTCCAACGGAGTCCGAGGCATACGTTTATGCCTGGCTGCAACTGCCCTGGCATATGATAAAGCGTAGTGTACACTATCCTTGGTGTTTTGGTATCCAAATTCAGCCTGATGTTTTCATTATCCAGGGCTTTTGTTGTCCCGGCCATAAAATAATGCCTGAAGGTAACTCTTCCTGGAAGTTTGGGCTGTCCAGCTTATGTTAAGTTGATCAGTAATGATGGCCTATGCAGAAAACCTTCTGGGCTGGATAACTTAACCTTAATAGCAACAACTACACAAATGCCGGTGAGTCGACGAATCTTTGTATTAGAGATTCGAATGATACTCATCTGCAGATCTCTCCTGAAGTTCTGTCAAAGTCGCCAGAAATGTTCCACGTTCGTATGCTGGCCTTTTCGGTGAATTAAAGGCCATTCTCTTTGTTAAAACATAGGTTATTATTTTCTGAGTTGGCAAAGCTTGCCAATAATACTGCAAGTACGTCTTTTCAGTTGAGACATGATTTTCTAATTGCATGAAGTACCATAATTTTAAGTAGTTTTATCTGGTAACACTTACCATTATAAATCATAAATATACTAAGGGTATATATACTTGAGGGGATAGCATATGAGGCAATAGTCTGATCGTATTCAACTTTGTGAATACCAGCATGATTCTTGTTCCTTCTCCTTTCAAGTTGACGCACTATCTCTTCGTGGTTCCGTGTGGATTGTTTTTCAACACCCGTTGATTGACAAACTAAAGCGCGGCGGGTCTCCTAAGCCGTTAAATTAGGTTTTGGCGTAGGACTTGAAATCCACCCATAGTAAACTATTTTTCAATGAAAGATGCAAGAAGTGCCTCGGAACGGATTCCAACTAACGTTGACGACCAAAGGAAATGTATAATGGACAACGATTTGAAAGTATGCACTTGAAATGTACGTGCACTCTATAGAACTGGTACTGCTCAACAACTAGCAGATACCCTCAATGATTGCAATGCCGACATCACTGCTTTCCAGGAAATGCGATGGAATGGGCATAAGGTTGCATCAGGAGGAAACATTGTGACATATCCTATAACTGCTATCATAAACGGCATGAATTTGGTTGCGGTTTCGTTATAGGTGCCAAGCTACGGCGCAGAGTCTCTCAATTTCTGCCAATAAACGAAAGAATCGCAACAATAGGAATTGCGGCCAAGTTCTTCAACATCAACCTAATTTATGCGCACTCCCCTGCGGAAGAAAAAGATTATGTTACCAAGCATGCTTTCTATGCGGATATCGACCGAGCATACGGCCGCTGCCCATCACATGACATTAAAATACTTCTTGGAGATTTTAATGCTATGGTCTAAAATTAATTGGCGCACAATATGGTGGTACGAAGTACCGGATTCATCCATCGGGATATTCGCATTCCCGATCGACTAAACTGAAATCAGATTGATCAATTTCTGGATGGAATCCGGATTCATCCATCGGGATATTCACAAGGCATCCTGGCTGTCTCCCAATCGACTGACCCGAAATCAGGTTGATCATGTTGTGAACAATACAAGGCATGCATCTACCATACTTTACGTACGATCGTGCAGGGGTTCCAACATCGACTCTGACCACTACCTTGTTGTAGCTATGTGTGCCTACAATCGCACGTCGGGGTATGTCAAGAAAGCTGGACATCGAGAAGCTGCAAGCAAAACAGACAAAGGATGTTTTCTCCACTTGAGTCTTTCGTATGCTACGCCAACACACTTCAATGCCTGAAAACATCAGCAATATGTGGGCGCACATATCTCGCTCCCTTCAAGCCGTGGCGGAAGAAGTTATTGGTTTCCGGCCTCCTCCTTAGAGGGCATGGTATGACGAGGAGTGTAATGAACCAACTGCTGCAAAAGACGCCATAAAGACGGAGCAGAGGAAGGCCCCGGATACGTTGAGAGGACCAAGTCACCAGAGTCCTGGCGGAGCTTGGTGCTGTCAAGTGGAGAACACGTGCACAAGATAGAGACGCGTGGAGGCAAATCGTGCGAGACTCCAATATTGTGGCGCCGTGTTGTCTTCACATGCGATGACCAATTGACTTTCACGGATATTGAGCTCCTCCATTGTCCATTTTGATCGTCAAAAAAATGCCGATGCCACATAATCCACAACTGTTTTGCTAGAAACGATCCAACTGTCGAAGCTGATTGGCCTCAGCCACCTTATATAACGATTAATCTCGAGCAGCAAATAGTGATGAACTAATTAGCAAATGTGCGGGACGTCTATAGCGATGGGCCTTGATTAAAATATCGCTTCAACCTCCGCGAATGTATTGTAGTCAGCAGTTTCTCATATTTTAAGGTTTCTTCCATTATGTTCTTCATTACTAGATCGTTGGCTAACTTCAGACCTGTCCCCAAAGCCCAAGACAACGTGGAGCTCTTGGCGGATTAAAGTTAAACTGGAACCTCTTGCAGGCGCAGTAAGGTTTGATGAGATCGACTGCATCCGTGTTGAATGCATCTGCGTTAAAAGATTAGATACAAGTTCAATACGGATTGGTCTAGTCGCCAAGACCACAAAGTCTGATGCATATGTTTTGTATTGTGATTTGAGGTTATAAATGAAGCGCAGATATCCAAGAATTCCATTCACAAGAAATTGTCTTTCTCCTCGAAGACGAAGCTTGAACACAAATCAGAGTGAACAATTCTTAACGACTTTTTTAACCAACCGTCAAACATTAATGACCCTAATCCCTTAGCGTTAACTCAAAATTAATACCTTAGGATTTCAATGTCGATGGTGACGATATAGACGACGTATAGAAGTGTGAAACGATAATTTCTTGGAAGAATAGCTGGAAACTTTCTGAATTTTGATCTGAACAGTCTTCCTCCAATTCTTATTATTTCTACAGGAACATATTCATTGATTTGCACATGGTGAATAAATGGTACGAGACATTGCCTATGAGGCTTTAATTGTTTCGTATGTGTTATATTGAAATGCTGACTACTGTATGTACCCTCTTACTCACCAGAGCGTAACGTTTAGCTCTGATGGTGAGGTGTTTTGAATATTGCTAGCCTTGAGTAGACAAATGGATGAAACTCTGTTGTATATACCAAATGCATAAGAAAGAATTCGAAGTGAACACATTTGTAAAGACGACTTTTCAATTATCTTATCGACTCGGAACTGTGTATACCTATGGTTGAGGGCTTTAAATCATATATACTCCAGTAGCATCAGTGAGGGCTTGTTTTGCAACGCAACGGCTCTTTTTCGAACTTAAGTTGCATCTGGAAGTGGTTCATACATGCGCAAACAATTCTTCTGGTGATTCCTTATGAAATTTGGCACCTTCCAACCACATATTTGTCCCAAGCTCAATGATAAAAAATCGTCGTGACACAATATTCGCTGGATTCTAAGAAGATGTTACATGTCGCTTTTGGGCATCATTTGAATGATTCTGTAGATAAACTATACGATTAGCGATGAAGCAGTTTAATTTAGAAGTGTACACTTTCATTCATTGCAAAACGATTTTCAATATGGTCTAGAATGTGACGTCATTAATAAACAATCTAGAAAACAATATAGAAGCTTCTGTTAAATCTATCGAAACCTCCTATTAAACAGCACGGCTGATCATAGCTCAAGCCTTGGTAGGGAATGAACTTAAATAGCAGTGAGCTAGGATTTGGCAAACAATGAGCTAGTATGAATTGATGAATTGAGGTTAATGCGAATATTTATGCAATATTCAAACACTCTTTCGAAAGCGTCTGCGGGGAATTCTGAGAGTTGAGTTGAGAGTAGAGAGCTGACGTGTTCATGAGGTCGCATTGCAATATATAAATATAGTTTGCTAGTTATATTCGTTAATTGGTTTGTTTAATATTAAAATCTTGTAGGTCTTTTTATTACTGTTATTTGGAATAGATGTATTAAAATGGACTTCCGCTGTAATGCGACTAAGTGTATCTGCTACTACGTTTTTTGATCATTTTTTAATGTAGCTGAGACATACAGCTTTCTGGCATTCTTACCAACTCAAAGTGTCCGCCATCTGCGGAAAATGCTGTCTTGCTTATATTTTTCGGATGTATCTCGATTTGATGGTAACCGCTAGCTAAGTCCACCGCTGTATAAAATTAAGCCCTCCCAATTTTATCTAATTCATCGTTGATGTTTACCATAGGATATTTGTCTATAAAAGTTTTCTCATTTAGTTTGCGAGAATCTACTACTTATATACATTTTTTTTTTATGCATTCATTTTTTTTGATACTAAGAACGTTGGAGCACCCAATGGAGAATAGCTATGTCTAACTATGTTTTGTTTCAACAGGAACTGGTCTTAATATCTTGTCGTTCGCTTTGACTATAGCGAAAATGTTTATTTTAAATGGGAATTTGGTCTGTTCGATTTCTGTGCTTCATTAAATTAGTAAAATGTTAATTGTTTCCCTCTTTAAAGAAAAGTTTAGGAAATACCAGGCAGAGTTTTTAAAATTGTAGTTTTTCTTTATTATTAATGTGTTGAGTATTTAAGTCGTGATAATCGAATGTCATTTCATTATTTGTCTCTTGAATTAAGTTGACTTCCAAATAATCTTATTAACTTCATTTTTTACTTCTAAGTATGTATTTAAACAACATTTTTTGTCTTCACTAGAAAATTTATTAACTGAGCTGAGCTGAGATTATTTTCGGCAAAATAAAGTCCTCCTGATATTAATTTTTCCTCTAAAATAATAGGGGTTTCAAACCAGAATATTCCATTCCTAATATTCAAAGGGAGATGAATAGTCTATTTTGATTCCTCTTCTATTACATATACGGCAGACATTACCTTCTCTTTTAATTCTATCTTTATCTTTGAGGTCCTCGTTTCAAGTATTTTTAAAGGAATGTTTACAATGGCTTTAATTTCTTGCAATATGTCAATTCTGATTAGTCCGTCAAAATGTGGACGAAAATTAAATTAAAGAAATTAATATTTTGACAAGTCAGAGAATTCTCTAAATAACGGAATCATAACTTTATTATGTCATTGAAATTAATTTAATATTGTCTAGATAGCTATTGGAATATAAATGTTGATGAACGCAATGCATCGCCGTCGTAATTTAAGTTTAATTTTTATTTTTATGTTTTCAAACACTAGAATTTTGGGATTTTTAGTGACACCGCGCCACAGCTTTAAGTTTAGTTTTTCACATACACACACACATGTACACACAAGAATAAAAGGAAATTGGAAAGACATCAACTTAATAACCGCCCACGGTACGTGGTTAATACACTGCTCGACACATTTATGAAGTTACCGTCAACATCCAGAGCGGATGCGTCAATTCTACGAAAGGTGACAGATGGAGGAACAGAGATTGTACGAGGTCTAGATGCAGCAGGGCAAAGTACGAGAGACTGCTGGATTATACACTTTGTATTGGTAAAGATCGACGCTGAAACACGACGTAAATGGATTGAAGCAAGTCGTGAATTGGAATCGCCAAGTATAAGCGATTTGTTCAAATTTTTGGACCGACGCTGCGAGGAATTTGAGCTTAGCAAACTGAGATGGACACAGACATCAAAGGTAGTCAACAACAAAACAAAGCCAAGCGATCGTCACACGCTTTGGTATCACTGGAAGAAGGTACTTGTGTAAAATGCAGCTCCAAGGAACACAAGATCTACAGTTTTCCGAAGTTTGCTGAGCTGCCAATCGACCAAAGACGGACATTCGTTAAAGCTAAATCCTTGTGCTTTAACTGCCTTAGGCTTGGGCATGTGTCGCGAAAGTGTGAATCAAAATTTACATGCAAATTTTGCCACACTCATCACCATTCTCTACTACATTTAGAAAATGGTACTCAGCAATCCACTGCAACCAGGGCGCAGCCAATTATTGACGAGCAGCGTATCCACAGCACAACTGAAGACACTACAGAGACCATCAGCCACATAGCACGTGCTCATGTCACTCCAAGAGACAGATCATTCATACAACGGATCATCAATTACGACACAGGCACAAGGATTCAAGAAAAGGCATTGCGCAACGCACGTCTACGTTGGCAAGACATGATATAGACGCAGCAGCACTAAAGGCGTTCGATGGTTTCGATCTAGCGGATGCTGAGTATCAATCGTTGGCTCCAGTAGATATACTTTTGGGCAGCGATTATGTTTGGACCGTGTTCACTGGTCAAAAGATGTTCGACAGTCAGGGGAACATCATCGCTATTTCAACAATTTTCGGATGGGTCATAACTGATATTATGGCCAGCAGCTCATCATCTACAACAACAATGCACACGGCTATTGACATTGATGCATCGCTTCGACGCTTTTGGGAGCTGGAGGATGTCAACCAGGAATTTCATTGGGAACTAGGCGACGATGAAGTTGAGCAACACTTTATGAAAACACACACTCGAGACTCCAAGGGGCGTTACATCGTCGAGCTTCCATTCAAGGATCCAAATCAACAGTTTTCGGATACACTACAAGGAGCACTAGCAAGATTCAAGGGTGTCGAACGCTGCCTGAAACAGAATCCCGATCTACACTCACAATATGTACAGTTTATGCATGATTATCTAAATTTGGGTCACATGCGAGAACTATCACCAGAGGACATTGACATGAAACCGTGCTTCTATTTGCCACATCATCCAGTAATTACTCAAAAATTAAGAGTAGTTTTTGACGGCTCGTTTAAGGATACAAGTGGAAAGGCCTTGAACGACGCGCTACACATTGGACCCAGTATTTTGCGAAACCTATTTTCAATTTGTATACGCTTCAGAATGTTTAAATTCGTCTTTTCCGCAGATATAGTCAAAATGTATCGACAAATCTGGGTAGCTGCCAATCATTGTAGTTACCAGCGTATTGTATGGCGAGAGGATGAACGCACTCCTATCAAGCACTATGAGCTCGCCACGGTAACATACGGCACTTCCAGTGCACCATTTTTGGCTGTGAGCTTCCTTGACCAGTTAGCTCACGACCATCAACTTGAGTTTCGTACTGCAGCAAAAATCATAAAGGAAGAGTTCTACATGGACGATGTACTCACGGGAGCATACACAGAGAAAGAGCTTCTTCGCAAGCAGGATGAGTTGATTCAGCTAATGGAACGTGCAGGTATGGAGCTTGGGAAATGGGTCTCCAACTCATTACGCATTCTCACTACAACTAACGGTCAGGGCAAGAAATTGGATTCTACATCAAAAGTTCTTGGCATTCACTGGAATGCAGAAACGGACACTTTGTCGTACAACGTGTGCCTCTCATCAAATCCGCACAACACCAAACGACAAGTACTATCGGACGTGGCACGCATCTTTGATCCGCTGGGTATTCTGTCGCCAGTGGTGGTACAATTCAAGATTCTGTTTCAAGAATTGTGGTTACTCGATCTCGGCTGGGATACGGAACTTCCTCAAAAAATTGCAGATTGGTGGAAACAATGCCGTTACGACCTCAATGTACTCCAGGAACCTTGTCTGCCACGATTTGTTAACAACATGGAGGATCACATTGAACTGCATGGATTTTCAGATGCTTCCATAAAGGCATACTCCGCAGTCGTCTACAGCAGATTGCTACAATCAGATGGCACCGTATCTGTTACACTCATCGCAGGAAAAACCAGAGTTGCTCCACTGAAGCAGCAATCACTACCGTGCCTCGAACTGTGTGGTGCTCTGCTATTGAGCCGACTTATCCTAACTATCAAGGCTACTCTTCAACATAAGAGCATTGAAACACATGCATGGTGCGACTCAACCGTAGTTCTGGCTTGGCTTTCACAACAACCATCAAAGCTAAAAACATTTGTAGCAAATAGAACATCAGAAATACTCCGGGCTATACCACGCAATGCATGGCATCATGTGAATAAAAAGGAAAATCCCGCAGACTGCGCCACTCGTGGTCTGCTCTCTACAGAACTGCTGAATTTCGACCTGTGGTGGATGGGACCTTCATGGCTGCAAGATCCAGAGAAATTAGCTGAAAAGTTGAGTTCTACAAAATTCTCTTCTTCACTTTCTGAAAACCATGGCAAAGAAGAAATGAAAACCATCGCGTTGACAACCCAGGAAGACGACTCACCTTTACCGCTCGAATCACTGGTGCAGCGCGTGTCATCATGGACAAAACTCGTTCGCATTGTGGCATACGTCTTACGCTTCATTCAAAGAACCAGGGCCCTTAAATCAGGTGTGCTGGCAAGCAGTAAAATGCTGACATTTCAAGACATCCATGCTGCTCGCATACTTTGCTTACAAATCGCTCAAGAATGTTTCAAGGAGGATCGAAATCTACTGCTGATGAGCAAACAACTTCGGAGCCGCTCTCAGCTGCTCAAGCTCTCACCTTTTGTATGCAAGAATGGTCTGCTACGAGTTGGTGGACGACTGAGTAATTCTCAATTACCAGCTACTGTCAAACACCCTATACTGCTTCTGAAATCACACCGCATCACAAGAATGATTTTGGAACATGAACATTTATCAAACTTTCACCCAGGCGTTTCTGCAGTCTTTGTCATTACGCGTCAGAAATATTGGATTTTTGGAGCGCGTAACCTTATAAGAAATCTTGTCCACAGCTGCATAAGATGTTTTCGCCAACGTAATCACACAGCGCACCAATTCATGGCCGACCTACCAGCCATTCGTATTACAGGGGCACTTCCCTTCCAGCACTCAGGCTGTGACTACGCTGGACCATTTATTCTAAAGGAAAGAAGAGGACGCAATTCACGAAAAACTAAGGGCTACATATGTTTGTTTGTATGCCTTGTAACATCAGCTATACATCTGGAATTGGCTACCGACCTAAGCACAGACACATTTTTGGCATGTCTTCGTCGATTTATGTCCTGCAGAGGCAAATGTTCCCAGATTTTTAGCGATAACGGAACAAATTTTGTTGGTGCCAAACGGGCACTAGATGAGATGCAGAAATTTCTTTCTTCGCCAGAGCATCAATACACCATAGCTCAATCGCTGGCCAACGATGGAATTAGATGGAGTTTCATACCTCCACATTCGCCACACTGGGAAGGCAAGTGGGAATCATCGGTGCGTTCTGTCAAGCTGCACCTTCGTCGCGTTGTTGGAAATACGCTGTTAACTTTCGAACAAATGCAAACTTTGATTGTTCAGATTAGTGCAGTAGTGAACTCGCGGCCATTATGCTATACACCAGACACAGACCTCACATACTTGTCTCCAGCCCATTTCCTGATTGGACGCCCATTCACAACTATTCCTGAAGGAGATCTATCTCATTTGCCAATCAATCGGTTGGACTATTGGCAACACTTGCAAGCAATGGCATCAGGAATATTTAACAACCTTGCAGCAACGTCACAAGTGTCAAAACAAGGAGCGCAACATCTCAGTTGACAATGTGGTACTTGTCAAGGAATCAAATCTTCCACCAGCAGCTTGGATTCTAGCCCGCGTATTGGAAACTCATCCTGGACCGGATGGACTTGTTCGCGCCGTGAAGCTTAAGACGTCCATCGGAGAGATAGCTTGACCCATCACCAAGCTAGCAGTATTACCTAATTCAGAAACTATGTTTCAGGGCGGCCCGGGATGTTGATGAACGCAATGCATCGCCATCGTAATTTAAGTTTATCTTTATTTTTATGTTTTCAAACACTAGAGTTTTGGGATTTTTAGTGACGCCGCGCCACAGCTTTAAGTTTAGTTTTTCACATACACACACACATGTACACACAAGAATAAAAGGAAATTGGAAAGACATCAACTTAAGGCTCCGTGAACTTTAAGTCGTTTTATTCATCATCAATATAATTTAACTTGATTTTCTTTCAAATATACCCAAAACTTCACCTGGATTAACATTTGCCTCGCTTTGATTTAAAGGGGGGGTACTTCTTGACATTGGGGACATTTATGAATGATCGTTTTATCTTACAGGTCTCCTTGTCCTCGGATAGGCTGGTGTTATGTCTGGCTTGACTCCTAGTGTTTGTAATAATTTTCTTTACCCTTTCGATGGTCGTCATTTATCTGCTGGTAAGAAACTTTTTATACTTGTATATATATTATTATTAATCTATGTGTGCTTGTTGTTTCTTATTTAAGTGTAGCAAGGGCGAATGTACATTATGTATACTATCGCCTTTGTTCCATTAATTGCACTGAAAAAATGTCACTTGCCATTGTCTCGAACATGTTCTAGCGACACGCTCGATAGCTCTGAATACGTATAGTTGTCCTTGGTCCATGAGTTGCATTGAAACATAAAGCCAACTGCAACTGTTTTGAACATGTTCCAACGATACGTTCGATTGCTTTGAATATGTACAATTGTGAAGTGAAATATGGCAGCAAGTACAACCGTTTTCAAATACTCGTGCGTCGCGACGCGTTGTTTACTGTCGTTGGTTTATATAAACATACCTACATACATACACATAGGTATATACATGTAAATAGGCAAATATGCGTCGTTTGATATCGACTGTTCGTACTGAACCGAACGGTCCCGTTGTCTTTGCGTACTTTTCGAAATGATATACCACAACGCACAGGTAATATGAACATGTCCAGTACATTACATACTTATTTTATTTTTTGCTCGCACTGAACTGAACGCTTCCGTTACCGGTGCACCGATTCGTGGTGGCTTCTGTGCTTACATCTTGAGGGGAGTTGAGAGGGTAATTCATGCAAGCATAGATACGCAGTGATTATTAACAGTTCGTATAACCACGAGGTGTGACAATTAAGTAATCAGAATTATTCCATAAAAGCCGTATACTTTTATTCTAGAACTCTTCCATCCCCTTCAAAGAAGTCCCCTTGGGCATCTATAGAACGATTCCAGAGCGTTTTTTATGTTTCGTAACATTTCTTGAACACTTCGACAGGGATGTCCGCAAGTGTACTCGTCACGGCTGCCTGGATGTCCGTAATCAACTCAAAATGGGTTCCTTTGACCGAATATGTTCTATAGAATAAAATGTCACAGAGTGACATATTGGGCGAATATGGCGGCTGCTGCAGCACAGCGATTTCTGAGGACTACCAACACACGTTTAATCAACACGACACAGCAGACGAAATAAACAGGCCAAAGTTTAAAATTTTTGAGTAGAGTAATTCTTCTTTTGAAGGTCTAAATCTGACTATCTTCTCATTTGGATCGCTTAGCAAACCTCTGTCTACGTTTTTCGGTGATCTGTGTCCACACCTGGCATGATCGGTTTATGCTGCGTTTGCTATTTTCCGTAGGAATCTTTATTTCAAAAAGCTCTCATTGTTGAAAAACACCTGCTAAGTGTCTTTTTACATTAATTCGGTAGCAGTGTTTGAGACTTTGCATAAGAAAAGGCACTTGAATAGTGTCTATTTATAATAAGGGTGAAGTGTGGATATGTCACTCCCCCAACCTATAAAAATTAGCCTGTCCTCAGGCGGTTAGCATAGGGTTGAGCACAGTAGTATGCTCTTGAATTGTTTCGTTTACATTTAGTTCTTGTTGCATTTTTTTTGATATTATATTTAGTTCTTGTATTTTTTTTTTGTTTACCGTATTTTATAATGATTTTACGCGGTAATTATTTAAATTGAAAAATTAAGTATAATACTATACCTATTATATTTATTACAAATGTGCTTAACGCTATGATTTGGAACATAACGTAGTCCTTTGTATGTTCCTGTATAATTTTTTTGTCTCTATAAAGGCCTGTAATTATTATCATTTTTGCTTACGTTAGTTTTCTTTTTCTTCTTAAACTTTGATTTATAGTGTACTATTTTTCTCCCTCTGTTTGTTTCTTCGTGTTGTTTATCGTCAATTTTTTTATTTCCCCTGTTTTGTTAAATGGGTTTGTCGTCTTTGATGTTACTACAGTGCTTGTCTGTATCTAGTGTCAACCTGATAGTTACTTCGTTTTTTGTTGCAGTTTTCTATTTGCTGTATTTTGTTACCCTGTAAATCATATTCTGGTGTTCCTGCATAAATGACTATATCTGCTGGTGTTCTGTTGGTAGTGTTATGTTTTGTTTTATGATTATACGTATAAAAAATTGTTTTAAAGCTAGTCAGCTTGGCTTCTATATTGGATTCGTTATTTATTATTCTTAGTTTTTCGTTGATTGCTTTATGAAATCTCTCTACATCTGCAATACCATTTTTGCTAGTTGTAATTTTGATTTTAACACCATCTGTTTCTAACCATATGTGTAATGCGGAGCTTATAAATGCTGAATCTTTATCTGCCTTTATTTCTATTGATTTTCCCATTTGATTGAAAATCTTGATCAAAGCTCGTTTTGCTTCTTACCAGTCTCTGCTTTTACTTCTACTAATGTTGCAAATTTGTAGTATATATCTATACATGAAACGAATTGTTTGTTACTTATCATATAAAAATCTTTTACATATTTCTCTCTTACGTTGTTTATTTCTGGTGTAATCTCGAATGCTAGTTTTGTATCCCTATGTTCTGTCTTAGAAATGTTGCAAATATTACATTCGTTGATAATGTTTTGTATTAAGTTTTGGTAATCTGGGAAGTAGTATTTTTCTTTGAATAGTTTAACGGTTTTTTCGATATCTGGATGTAATAATTCTTTATGTGTTTTTAAAATTTGTTCTTTAAATTCTGAGTACGTTTGAATGTTAATCAATTTTGTGGTGGATTTCATTACCTTCGTTAGGTTATTCGGACTTATTATTTCTAAATATGCTTGCTGAAATAGTAGGAAGTCTACCTCGTTGTGGAAATATATTACAAACTTCTTTGTACATACATATTTCTTTATTAATCCTTAAGCGTATTCGTTTGTCATTTCTTTGTAGGTAATTTGTATATTAAGTTTATGGAAATACTCGTTTCTTTTAGTTTCGTTTTCATTTCCTCTCATCAATTCTATTTGTCTATTATAATAATTAAGTGGTTTTAAGTAATTTGGATGTGGTTTTGGTTATCTTCTTGAGCACTATGTATAGTTGCTCTAGTACTATCTGCGATTTCTCCTAATAAATTTTCGTTTATTTTTACTCTTGATAAAGCAGCTACATGGTTTTCTTTTCCTGGCAAATATTTGATATGGTAGTTAAACTCAATAAATTTGATAATAGCACTGATTTTATTTGGATTCGGCTTAATGCCTTCAGTTGTGATTATATGACCGATAAATTCCATTGCTTTTCTAATGAACTCACATTTATCTAACTCCAGTTTTAAGTTGGCTTCCTAAGTTTTGTGAATACCCTGCGAAATGACAATACATGTTCTTCCTATAAAGTGGAAAAGATTATGGTATAGTCAAGGTAAACTAAACAATCTTTATAGATTAGGTCCTCTAAGAGATTGTTCATGCAACGTTGAAATGTTGCTGGAGCATTCTTTAGACTAAATGCATACGAGTAAACTCGTAATGTCCATGTTTAGTTGAAAATGCCGTTGTAGGTATTGAACTGGGGTCCATTTGAATCTGGTGAAATCCTTTACCTAAATCAGGAGTGGTGAAATACTGTCATTTTCCGAGTTTATCCAGAATTTCGTCCATTATTGGGATTGAATACTTATCGTTAACAGTAATTTCATTAAGATGGCGGTAGTCTATAACTAACCTAAATTTCTGTTTGCCTGAGGCATCGCTTTTTTTTAAACTATTCCGATAGGTGAACAGTATGGTGATCTAACATTTCTAACACCTGACGTTTCACTTCCTCATCGTGTATCTGTGCGTACTTATACGGTCTTTTATAAATTGGATCTTCGTGTTTGGTTTGAATAACGTGTTTTATTGTGCTGGTGAAAGTCAAATTTTCACTTTCCCTGTACTAAATATCACGGAATTCACATAGAATCACTTTCATGTTTTCTGTTTCTTCACTATTTAAGTGTTCTAATCCATTCGCGTCCTTCTTGTAATTCGTTGCTAATTGCGTAGTTGTATGCTTCCTAGTTTATTATGTGTGGATTGGGGAGCTCCCATACGGCCTTGTCCTCTTCCTCCTCATCTTCGTTGTCAATGTATTTAAATGAAAATACGTAATTACCTAAAGTAACTGTTTCGTCTCCGTAGTCATATTTTGCTTTGCATGCTTTAAGGTATTTTCTACCTAACAACATAGCATAATTTTCTGAAAAATTATGAATGTAGAATTTTTGATGGGTTGGACAAAGTTTACTTGGCTCGAAGTTTATACTGTTTTCTAGTTCTATTGTACCATTTATGGTCTGTACTTTTGTTTTGGTCGGATGTGTCTTGAAGTTAAAATAATTTTTATTTAGAATATTAATTGTTGAACCTGTGTCTATAATGCATTTCAGGGGGACGTTGTTCATTTTGATTAGGATATATGGGTTTTCTATTGTGTTTCGTCGTCCGAGGCTTCTTGATGAAAATTTTCACTAGTGTCCATTTTCATATGCCCACTAACGCTTTCTCTTTGTCATTTAACAGGCGGATCAGGTCCGCTTATGGCTACCTGGTTTTGTTGGTAATTCATCGGGTTGTGGTCTCTCTTGATTTAGGTTTTGCCTAAATTTACCATTATCTTCTTGCTTATTTTGGGGTCTGGTATATTCTTGCGTATTTTGCATTGGTTGATAATTGGTTTGTGCATATGGAACACTTGAATTGGATACTTGATTGAAATTTTGATTTCAATATCCTGTGTTCTTACTGCTGTTATTATGTTTTGGCTTTTCTGTCATGTTGTTTTCGTATAGTCCTTCTCTTTGTGCTACTTGACTGAGGTTTGATATAGTTGTTATATCGAAACTAGCTAATGTCATGAATAATCTGTCCGGTAATTTTCTTGTGATTACATCTTTGATGGTGTTATTCATTGCATTGGTATAAAACAGTGTCTCATTTGGATCGTTTTCTAACATAAACTTATTAGATATTCTATATGCTTGATATTCTAGCTCTTCGACAAATTTACGTATAGCCCCGTTGAAGTTTGTGTTGTAGAGTCTTCTCAGAAGTTCCTCACACGGCGTCTGTGTTTTAAATTCGTTAATTAAAACTGTCCTAAGTTCGATCCAGGTGTTAGCTTGATGGTCGTCATTTGGGCTTCTCCGGTTAGCTGCATTTCGATGGCACCAAACATAATGCTTTGTTGCCTTACTTCCTCTTTGCGTACAAGTGAAGGATGTAGTCGATCCTCCGTATGAATGCACTTAATTGATAGGTGTTCCCATCGAAAGTAAGCTTAGTTCATTAAGCGAATGGTTCAAGTGAAGTTCCGAGAGTTCTGCCATTGTTGTATTTGTAGATTGTTTTTGATGTTTAAACAAAATTTTTCGTGAGCTGGAGTATCAATATAATTGACCCAGTTGTTTAGTTGCGAGTTTTTTTTCCTTTTTTATTTTTTTTTAGACCCGTAGTGTTCGTTGGCGGATTTGATTATAGGTGTTTGGTGTTAACTTTGGGATTCACTTAAGTTCTTGACTGGCCTGGGATTATAGCTGTCCTTTAGCGGTCTTCCTTACGAATGAACTATGTATCGCGACTAAACACACTTTTTATCAAATCCTACCGGCTGCGCCAATAAAATGTTCAGTAATTTGGTTACTTAAAAAAAATGATTTTTATTTAATTATTCTTCACTCAAGATTTCGAATTTTTGTTTTAGAGTTAGATTCTTCTTTTTGAAGGTCTACGTTTTTTTTTTATAAAAAAATTGGCGTAGTCGTAGTTTGAGGCTTTGCATATGAAAGGCACTTGAAGAGTGTCTTTTTATAATAATGGTGAAGTGTGGATATGGCACTATATATATATATATGTTGGATATTACTTGGAAAGTTCTAGTTAAAACGCATATTGGTCAATACGTGTGTTTATTCTGTTTCCTTGCATGATTTGTTTTGTCCTTTTGCAATGTTCTTTGTGCATGCCTTCTTGATTCTCTCGGCGCGGCAGCAACTGTTTCTGTCTAGCGTAGTCTGGTCGCGGGCATGAGTGAGATAGACATAGCAGGTACCTAAAGCAAATTTGGCGAATAACTGTACGCAGTGTGTCTGTATTAAAGGGTAAGAAGGAATTGCTCGGGTTAGAGCAAGCATTCGTTTTTGGGTATTGGCAGTTATTATTCGACTATTGAAAAGGACAGACGTGCAGCTCCACAAGAAAAACGATGCCACGCGCCAGAAAACGCTTCGCCGAGTTTACTCAAGAAGATAATCTTAGTGAGGATTCAGATAATGAATCGCCGACTATTGAATCTCCGACATATATATATGTATATATAAATATGCTTATGCTGGCCTTTTCGGTGAATTAAAGGCCTTTCTCTTTGTTAAAACATAGGTTATTATTTTCTGAGTTGGCAGAGCTTGCCAATAATACTGCAAGTACGTCTTTTCAGTTAAGACGTGATTTTCTAATTGCGTAAGCTGCCATTATTTTAAGTAGCTTTATCTGGTAACACTTACCCTTATTAATCTTAAATATACTAGGGGTTTATATACTTGAGGGGATGGGGGGATAGCATATGTGGCAAAGTGTCTGATTGTATTTAACTTGGTGAATACCAGCATAACTCTTGTCCCTGCTCTTCTCAAGTCGACGCACTTCACCCTCGTGGTTCTGTCTGGATTGTTTTTCAACACCCGTTGATTAACAAACTAAAGAGCGGCGGGTCTGCTAAGATGTTCAATTAGGTTTTCGCGTAGGACTTAAAATCCACCCATAGTAAACTATTTTTCAATGAAAGATGCAAGCAGTGCCTCGGACCGGATTCCAACTAACGTTGACGACCAAAGGAAATGTATAATGGGCAATGGAATGTACGTGCACTGTATAGACCTGGTACTGCTCAACAACTAGAAGATACTCTCAATGATTGCAATGCCGACATCACAGCTTTCCAGGAAATGCGATGGAATGGGCATCAGGTTGCATCAGAAGGAAACATTATGACATATACTATAGCTGCTATCATGAACGGCATGAATTTGGTTGCGGTTTCGTTATAAGTGCCAAGCTACGGCGCAGAGTCTCTCAATTTCTGCCAATAAACGAAAGAATCGCAACAATAGGAATTGCGGCCAAGTTCTTCAACATCAACCTAATTTATGCGCGAGCCCCTACGGAAAAAAAAGATGATGTTACCAAGGATGCTTTTTATGCGGATCTCGACCGAGCATACGGCCGCTGCCCATCACATGACATTAAAATACTTCTTGGAGATTTTAATACTATGGTCTCAGATTAATTGGCTTTTCTACAGCGCACAATATGGTGATGCGTAGTACCGGATTCATCCATCGGGATATTTACAAGGTATCCTGGCTGTTTCCCGATTGACCAATCCGAAATCAGATTGATCAATTTCTGGATGGAATCCGGATTCATCCATCGAGATATTCACAAGGCATCCTGGCTGTCTCCCGATCGACTGACCCGAAATCAGGTTGATCATGTTGTGAACAATACAAGGCATGCATCTACCATACTTTACGTGCGATCGTGCAGGGGTTCCAACATCGACTCTGACCACTACCTTGTTGAACCTATGGTTGCCTACAATCGCACGTCGGGTATGTCCTGAAAGCTGGACATCGAGGAGCTGCAAGCAAAACAGACAAAGGATGTTTTCTTCACTTGTCTTTCGTATGCTACGCCAACACACTCCAATGCCTGAAAACATCAGCGATATGTGGGCGCACATATCTCGCTCTCTTCAAGCCGCGGTGGAAGAAGTTATTGGATTCCGGCACCCTCCTTAGAGGGCATGGTATGACGAGGAGTGTAATGAACCAACTGCTGCAAAAGACGCCGTAAAGACGGAGCAGAGGAAGGGCCCGGATACGTTGGGAGGACCAAGTCACCAGAGTCCTGGCGGAGCTTGGTGCTGTCAAGTGGAGAACACGTGCACAAGATAGAGATGCGTGGAGGCAAATCATGCGAGACTCCAATATTGTGGCGCCGTGTTGTCTTCACATACGATGACCAATTGACCTTCACGGATATTGAGCTCCTCCATTGTCCATTTTGATCGTCAAAATAATGCCGATGCCACATGTCCCACAACTGTTGGTCTAGAAACGATCCAACTATCGAAGCTGATTGGCCTCATCCAGCTTATATAACAATTAATCTCGAGCAGCAAGTAGTGACGAACTAATTAGCAAATGTGCGGGACTGAGAGCAATGCCATCGTTCGTATCGTCTATAGCGATGGGCCTTGATTAAAATATCGCTTCAACCTCCGCGAATGTATTGTAATCAGCAGTTTCTCATATTTTAAGGTTTCCTCCATTATGTTCTTCATTACTAGATCGTTGGCTGACTTCAGACCTGCCCCCAAAGCCCAAGACAACGTGGAGCTCTTGGCGGATCAAAGTTAAAGTGGAACCCCTTGCAGGCGCAGTAAGGTTTGATGAGATCGACTGCATCCGTGTTGAATGGATCGGATTCTAACATAGAAGCATCAAGAAGAAATGCAGACTCAAACTAGGTTGCAAGATAATGAATACATCAAGTCGCCAAAGACGTTGGAGATAAGATAACATAAGTTTTTGTATTCAGTGCATAGATTTCACTAGTGTCTGCCGAATTTGGTCTTCAAAGAATGACTTGAATTTCAAGTCGAGGAAATCAATTATAAATTGTCGATAGATTTTTGTACAATCACCAATAAGAACACATTTTGTAAACGGAATGCCATAAGAATTGTGACCAAATCTTGCAGTATTATTGGAGCAGTCATTAATAGATCGTTTATGATGATCTAGCAGATCGATCAAAAATTAACCGTCCCTTAGTTGTGTGACTTTGGGACTTTATTTATTTTATTTATTATATTTATTTTTTTATTTTATTTATTTTATTTATTTTATTTATTTTATTTATTTTATTTATTTTATTTATTTTATTTATTTTATTTATTTTATTTATTTTATTTATTTTATTTATTTTATTTATTTTATTTATTTTATTTATTTTATTTATTTTATTTATTTTATTTATTTTATTTATTTTATTTATTTTATTTATTTTATTTATTTTATTTATTTTATTTATTTTATTTATTTTATTTATTTTATTTATTTTATTTATTTTATTTATTTTATTTATTTTATTTATTTTATTTATTTTATTTATTTTATTTATTTTATTTATTTTATTTATTTTATTTATTTTATTTATTTTATTTATTTTATTTATTTTATTTATATTATTTATTTTATTTATTTTATTTATTTTATTTATTTTATTTATTTTATTTACTGTA
>JAWNNK010000859.1:0-133116 GCA_035045065.1 Hirtodrosophila trivittata
TTAAAGCTTTAAGTTTATATCGATCTCGTGGCAATACTTCGGCCACCAAAAATAGACCTCTAAACTTAGGATCTAGTTTGGCCTGTAGACGCTCTTCGTTTTTAAGTAGAACATGATCACCGACATTAAATCTTACAACACTGGCTTTACCTTTATCGAACCTATCTTTATCATATTTAGCATTCTTTTCCATATTACGTTTTGCTATTTCTCTGACATAGTTAACGTCTACTGTTATTTTATTGTCTACAACGGGTACAAGACCAAAGGCCTGGCTTCTTTGCCAATTAGTATTTCTAAAGGGCTAACCTTCGTCACTCTATTAGGCGTACAATTAAGAGCCAGTTGAATTTCGCATAGTGCATCCTGCCAAGAATTTTGACCTGTTTCAACCGCAGTTAGCATAGACTTCAGAGTCCCCATAACTCGCTCTACTTGGCCATTGGCCCGACTAGCACCGGTGGCTATTAAATGTAAATCTATTTTTTGTACAGAGCAAAAGTTACGGAATGGTGTGCTGGAAAAACTACGACCTTGATCAGCAATCAGACGAGAGGGAACCCCAAACAATGATATTAAGGATCTCACTGCCTTGATGCAGTTTTCTGTATCTAGCCTTAACGTATGAGAAAGATAGACAAATTTAGTGAATGCATCTATCAAGACTATTATGTATTCCTTCTGGTCGTTTTTACCGCTAAGCTTTCCCGTGATGTCAACATGAACTGTGTGCCAAGGGACGTCAACCTTCGGAATAGGATGCAATTCGACTTGTATTTTGCCAGATGGGGGCTTTGACAACCTGCAGGTAATACAGTTGTTGACAAATTTGCGGACATTCTTGGACATTTTATCGAACCAATAAAACTCGTACATTTTCTCGAGAGTTTTCGCCCAACCGAGATGCATAATTGACTCATGCACGTTGTTGACAGCAGACCACCTAAATGGTTTTGGGATAATAGGAAGAATGCGACTTTTTCCATTTCTTTGTATTTTTCTGTATAGTGTTCCTGCCCGCAATTCATAAGTCTTAGCCAAATCCTCAGATAGTTCATTATTACGCAATTTAGAAACAATAGATGACGTTTATTCATCTCTTTGCTGCTCAGCTAATAGCCAATTGTCAGAAATTTCTGTCAAATTTATGTGCTTTTCAACTATACCTGCTGACTTTATACGGCCTTCTGATAAAGGGTTTCGGGACAAAAAGTCTACATGAGCCATCCTTTCACCGGGTCTATATTGAATATCGAATTCAAAAGATTGCATATAAGACCACCATCTGTGGACCCTCGGGGTAGCTGCGAGATAACGGCAGAATTTGCTTGCCGTTTCGTTGTAGGTGCCAAGACACGGCGCAGATTTCTGCAAACAAAGTAAGTTCTTTAACATCAGCCTGATTTGTGCGCACGCCCACACGGAAGAAAAAGATGATGTTACCAAGGATGCCTTCTATGCGGGGCTCGACCAAACATATGGCCGCTGCCCACCACATGACATTAAAGTACTTCTTGAATATATTAATGCCGAGGTTGACCGTTGATGTGCACAATTTTGTCGTGTGCACTTGTTGCGGAGTGAGGTTTGGCATGGGGAAAGTACGCATTTCGTTCACTGGCGTGTTTGTTGTTGTTGGAATTGACGGCGAGCAAGATCGCGCTCTGTCGTTTGTTGTCATACTGAGCGTATTAGTTTTGATTGGATTGGGGGTGAGTGACCGCGCTTGGTCAGCAGTAAGTTCGGTGTTATTTACGATTTGTGAAGACACAAACAAGAAGTACGCGTTGTTACGTTGCAAAGAGAGCCGCCATTCGTCTTCCTCACGTTGACGCGCGGCCCTTATGTCGTTTTAGCTCATTGTTTTTATTGTTGGTTTTTTGTTAGTTTTCTTTAATTAGTTTAAAGAACTTAATTCTTCTAAGTACAATAATTAGTTGCACATAGAAATTAATTTGTACGAATTTCATGGCATTCAGCGTCTCTTTCGCTTCACTGCACAATTAATTTTGTATTTTATTTATTTTATTCCGAAGCACAATTAAAAACAAAGGTCTTGTTGCCTCCACAATTGATTTCGATCGTCACCACATGACATTAAAAACTTCTTGAATATTTTAATGCCAAGGTTCGGCGGGAAGGGATCTTTGGTGAAACTGTCGGGCGTTTTAGTTTACATAAGACCACTTCGAGCAACGGTCTTAGACTTATTGGCTCCGCTGCAGCGCACAATATGGTGGTGCGTAGTACTGGTTTCATCCATCGGGATATTCACAAGGCCTCCTGGCTGTCTTCCGATCGACTGACCCGAAATCAGATTGATCATGTTGTGATCGATGTAAGATGTAATACATGCATCTAGCATACTTGACAAGCGATCGTGTAGGGGTCCCAACCTCGACTCTGACCACTTCCTTGTTGTAGCTAAGGTACGAACGCGGCTATGTGTGCCTGTAATCGCATGTCAGGTAATGTCAAAAAAGCTGGATATCGGGAAGCTGCAATCACAACGGACAAAAAACTCCAACACACTCCAATGCCTGAAAGCACCAGCGATATGTGGGCGCACATATCTCGCTCTCTTCGTGCCGCACCGGAAGAAGTCATTGTATTCCGACGTCCTCCCAAGAGACCGGTAAAGTAACTGCTGCAACCGAAGAACTCTGCAAGCTGGTGCGACAATTGCTGTTGTAGATGGTTAGACCATGGTCAGACGCAAGAAGCGGGATCTTGAAAGGCGCGAGTGTTAGAGAGGTAAGTGTTTTAGGTTCAGGAATCACGCTCGAGACTTTTACCAAAGGGTTAAACGCTTGACCCAAGGCTTTAAGACAAGAAGAATTTCCTGTAGGGATAATGATCTAAGCCTGGTCACAGATTCTCAAAATATACTGAGGTAATGGCGGGATCACTTCTCAAGTTTGCTGCAGGGCGACAACCCGACTGCTGATACTGGAGAAGACGAATCGGCGAAAGTTGGTTGGTAGCAGGTAATATGGACAAAACAAAAATTATGGTGTGCTCTAGCAGAGAATCACGGCGTCTTGATTCTCAGTTAGCTACAGGGAGCTATAACTTCGAGACGGTTCAGGAGTTTATTTACCTTGTTTCTGCTACGACTAAAAGCAATGATGTCAGTCTGAAGATAAAATGAAGGATAACACTTGCCAACAGGTGCTACTTTGGGCTCAGTAGGCAATTTTATAGTAGAGCTCTCTCTCGGCGGACGAAGACAATACTCTACAAGACGTTCATCCTTCCAGTGATTCTTAATGGATCTGAAGCCTGGACAATTACACAATCGGATGCAGCTGCGTTTTGGAGTGTTCGAGAGAAAAATTCTTCGTAAAATTTTGGGCCCGCATGCATTGACGAGACCTACCGTATCAGGTGGAACAACGAGCTGTATGAGCTGTACGACGTCATGGATGTAGTCAGTCGGATGAACACACAAAGACTTCGCTGGCTGGGACACGTTGTACGCATGGAAAGCGAAGCTCCAGCTCGTAAGGTTTTTGATGCGGTGGTATGTGGAAAACGGAGGAGAGGGAGGCTCCGGATAAGTTGACAGGACCAAGTCACCAGAGCACTGGCGGACCTTGGTGTTGTCAATTGGAGAAGACGCGCACAGGATAGAGATGCGTGGAAGCAAATCGTGCATCAGGCTGTGACCCGATTGGGTTGTTTAGTGCCATAAAATAATAATGGGGTATTGACGTATCTTTCAACGCCGTCATCTACATTTGAATCCACTTATGTGCTATTGACATCTCTTTCAACGCCGTCATCCATATCACACGTGTCCAACTCAATGGGAATCTCTTCTGCCAGCATAAATCTCAGTGACTCATGTGAATACTTTCAAGATCGCTTGTTAGTTAAGGATTTTAAAACTTATCGATCTCTACTTAGTACCTCCGCCACCATGAATGCACCCCTGAACCTTGGATCTTACTTTGTTTGGTTTCTCTCTTCGTTTTTGAACAATGCATAATCGCCAATCTCAATTCTAACTGGCCTTCATTTTATGTTTTCTCACAACATTAACATCTACTTTGTTATTGTCCGCACATAAGTGTAACATTTAGTCTAGAGTCTTTTTCCAACCAAAGTGAACAAGTAATTCGTGAACATGATTTACTACAGACCATCTAAATTATCTGAGGATAACTCGAAGATACCGTGTTTTACTTTTTTTTTTAATTTTTTGATCTGACCTATGAGCGTCTTTGTCATATTTTTCCCTAGATCGTCATATTGAATTTGCGAAATTTATTAATTTGTTTATTTAAGTCAACAAAAATCAGCTGACTACGAAATTAAATTTAAAACAATTAAGGGATTTAAATTACAAAATTAAAAAAGGAATTCAAAACCTAAAATAAATATAAAAAAAATAAAATTTCAACTTAAATGTAAATCTGGTTAATAAAAATATAAGAAAATGTATTTTTTTTAAATCGATCCAACATTTGTTACAACGATTGGGGAAAATCCAAATTTAATCAGATCATTTTATTAGTATCAAAAAACACTATTAGAATATTGACAATATACTATTAATTACGTATATACTATTCGGAGCAATAGTATACAGAAGCATAGCATATTGAAGTATTAATGTATAAGAGTATTAGTTAATAAGCCCTATTAAGCCCACTGTTGCTAATTAATATACTATTAGAAGTTATAGTATATAAAAGTAGCAGTATAATGAAGAATTAAAAGGAAATAAGATAAGTTGAAGAAATGTAGCTAGAAAGGAGGTTAATTGTTTCTACTAAGATTAATTTAAAAGAAGGAAGATAGGATGCATTTGAGATCTCGCTGTGTAGATTATTATAATTAAAGCATAAAGCGGGGAAAGAGCTGTGTAATGCGTAATCTTTTGTGCATGTAGGAAGGGACAATGGAATATAATTCCTAGTACAACGACGAGGAATACAAAAACTAAGACGACCTAAAAGGAAAGCAGAGTCTATATTGCCTATAATCAGTTAATGTAGAAAAACAGCACCAAGAGTTTCTCTACGATTAATTAGTGAAGGAAGATTAAGAAGAAGAAGCCTACTGGAGTATGACGGTAGATGAAAATTGGGGTTCCAGTATAGTCCACGTAAAGCGAACAGCACAAATTGCTTTAAAACGGATTCAATTCGATCCTGCGTGGCACTATACTGAGGGCACCAGACGCACGAACAGTATTTCAGAATCGGCCGAACAAGAGAAGTGTAAAGGATTCTTGTGGTTAAAGGATCATTGATTAATTTATAGTCAAATAAGACACCCAAGTCTTTAACCGTGGATATACGTTGCAATGGAATATTGTCAATCGTATAGGAGCCAAAATAGGGTCTATCACGACTAAATGTCATAAACATACATACATGATGTCTCCAGCGAAGGCACTTATAGCAACTTATGCTGACGATGTTGCTGTTGTTTATAATTCGAAGTGCCCATTTCAGGCCGCAAATGGACTTCAGAACTATATCGACTCTCACGCAACCTGGTGCAGAAAAATTGGTACCTTAAAGTCAACCCCCTTAAGACAGTGAACCCCTGGTCCACCTTAAAAACTATAATCACATCCACTCCAACTATTCAACTGGAGGGAGTTACTATAAATGAGCCCCTGCAATCCAAATACCTGGGGATCACACTCGATAAGAGACTCACCCTTGGCACACACCTGAAATCAGAAAGCAGAATATGTCACAATGTCGCTGAGAGCTAAAAGAACAGTATTTGTCCACTGTATCATGCCCATCTCGCTGTACGGAATACAGATCTGGGGGATCGCTGAAAATTCATGCTACAAACATATCTAGGTACTCCTGAATCATGCCATAAGGCAGATAACCAACTGTCCCTGGTACGTCCGTGGTTCCACCCTACACAGAGAACTCCATCTGTATACCGTTGAAGAGCAGATCGGACGACACAACAGCCGATACAGTGATAAGCTTTAAGACACCGGAGTACTCTCGCAAGAGGTTTACTCCCTGGTAGACCTCTCAGGAGCCTAAAGAGAAAAGGTTTCGCCAAGAACATCGCTCAGCAGTGAGATATACTACTCCTTGCTGTCACTAAACTCTCATGCTTTAAATCTGTCAATTTCCTAGCATATGTTTCTAATTGTGTTTTTATGGCACTTTTTGCACTTAATAAAGATACTTATTAAAATAAAAATTTTTTTTTTTTTTTTTTTTTTTTTTTTTTTTTTTTTTTTTTTTTTTTTTTTTTTTTTTTTTTTTTTTTTTTTTTTTTTTTTTTTTTTTTTTTTTTTTTTCTTATCAGCACCAATAAAATAACATAGTAACGTAGCCTTTTGGTTGAGCTTCGGATATCACACATTAAAATCCATCAATGGTTTCACCACACTGGAGTCCACCAATGCATTTTATTCGTTGAAATCCACTAACGTATTTCTAACGTCTCTTTCACCGCCGTCATCCATATTTGAATTCACTAATGGGCTATTGACTGATTTGTTTTTCAACACCCGTTGATTAGCAAACTAATGCGCGTAGCGGGTCTCCTAAGCCGTAAAATTGGGCTTTGGCGTAGAACTTGAAATCCACCCATAGAAAACTATTCTTCAATGAAAGATGCAAGAAGTGCCTCGGAACGGATTCCAACTAACGTTGACGACCAAAAGAAATGTATAATGGACAACGATTTGAGAGTATGCACTTGGAATGTACGAACACTGTATAGACCTGGTGCTGCTCAACAACTAGCAGATACCCTCAAAGCAATTGCAAAGCCGACATCACTGCTATCCAGGAAATACGATGGAGAGGGCAAGGTTGCATAAGGAGAAAAAATTGTGACATATATTATAGCTGCGAGATAACGGCAAGAATTTGTTTGCCGTTTCGTTGTAGGTGCCAAGATACGGCGCAGATTTCTGCAAACAAAGTAAGTTCTTTAACATCAGCCTGATTTGTGCGCACGCCCCCACGGAAGAAAAAGATGATGTTACCAAGGATGCCTTCTATGCGGAGCTCGACCAAACATATGGCCGCTGCCCACCACATGACATTAAAGTACTTCTTGAATATATTAATGCCGAGGTTGGGCGGGAAGGGATCTTTGGTGAAACTGTCGGGCGTTTTAGTTTACATGACACCACTTCGAGCAACGGTCTTCGACTAATTGGCTTCGCTGCAGCGCACAATATGGTGGTGCGTAGTACTGGTTTCATCCATCGGGATATTCACAAGGCATCCTGGATGTCTCCCGATCGACTGACCCGAAATCAGATTGATCATGTTGTGATCGATGCAAGATGTAATACATGCATCTAGCATACTTGACGAGCGATCGTGTAGGGGTCCCAACCTCGACTTTGACCACACCCTTGTTGTAGATAAGGTACGCACACGGCTATGTGTGCCTACAATCGCACGTCAGGGTATGTCAAAAAAGCTGGACATCGAGAAGCTGCAATCACAACGGACAAAAGATGTTTTATCGACTGGAGTCTCTCACTTGCTACGCCACCACACTCCAATGCCTGATAGCACCAGCGATATGTGGGTGCACATATCTCGCTCTCTTCAAGCCGCAACGGAAGAAATCATTGTATTCCGACGTCCTCCTAAGAGGAATCCATGGTACGACCAGTGAAGCAACTGCTGCAAAAAACGTCACCTACCGAAGAACTCTGCAAGCTGGTGCGACACGTGCTGTTGTAGATGGTTAGACCATGGTCAGACGCAAGAAACGATATCTTGAAAGGCGCGAGTGTGAGAGAGGTAAGAGGTATTACTTACGTATAAAAAAAATTTAAATTTAAATCTAAATCTAAATCTGGGGAATAAAAATATAAGAAAATTTATTTATTTTAAATCGATCCAACATTTGTTAAGGATTGAGGAAAACCCAGAAAAACCCAAACAGATAATTTTATTAGTATCAATAAGCACTATTAGAATATTGACAGTATACCATTACTTACGTATATACTATTAGGAGCAATAGTATATGGAAGCATAGTATATTGAAGTAATTATAAGTATGTATAAGAGAATTAGTAAATAGGGCTTACACTGTAACTAATTAATATACTATTAGAAGTAATAGTATATAAAAGTAGCAGAATAATGAAGAATTAAAAGGAAGTAAGATAAGTTGAAGAAATGTAGCTAGAAAGGAGGTTAATTGTTTCTATTTACTAAGATATAGGAAAAGAGAAGATTTTAAAGAAGAAAGAGAAGATGCATTTGAGATCACGTTGTCTAGATTATTATAATTAACACATAAAGCGTGGAAAGAGCTGTGTAATGCATAATCTGTTGTGCATGTAGGAAGGGACAATGGGGTATAATTCCTAGTACAACGACAAAGAATAGAAAAACTAAGACGACATAAAATATGTCTGCCTATAATCAGTTTATGTAGAAAAACAGCACCAAGAGTTTCTCTACGATTTATTAGTGAAGGAAGATTAAGAAGAAGAAGCCTACTGGAGTATGACGGTATACGAAGGTTGGGGTCCCAGTATAGACCACGTAAAGCGAACAGCACAAATTGCTTTTAAACGGATTCAATTCGATCCTGCGTGGCACTATACTGAGGGCACCAGACGCACGAACAGTATTCCAGAATCGGCCGAACAAAAGAAATGTAAAGGATTTTTGTGGTTAAAGGATCATTGATTAATTTATAGTCAAATAAGACACCCAAGTCTTTAACCGTGGATATACGTTGCAATGGAATATTGTCAATCGTATAGGAGCTTAAATAGGGTCTAACGCGACTAAATGTCATAAACATACATTTGCACAATTAAAATGCAACTGATTGGTCAGACACCAGCGTTGCAAAGTACTCAAATCTTCTTGAAAATAGTTTTGAGTGGGATCAGTGTATGAACAGATTAGCTTAACATCACCTGCATACATGAGATAATGGGAATGAGAAATAATGGTAGGTAAATCATTTATAAAAGGAGTGAATAAAAGGGGTCCTAAACGACCATATCCAAACATGAAAAATATTTTGCCTCGCGTTATCTAGAAATTTGATCGTTGATCAGTGGCAACGTATAATTTAATCCGCGAAAATCAACGCAAAGTCGGTCAGTGCCATTTTTCTTTTTGTCAAGCAATATGGGACTGGCAAAGGGAGAACAACTAGACCTAAGAATATTGGCTTCTAATAGTTTTTAGTCATATTCCTAACTATTTCCTTTTTGTCCGAACTAAGTCGATATGGTCGTCTTTAAACAGCTTTATTTGGATCAACTAAACGTATTTCTAATTGGTCGCTTATAACTCGGCTTTTTGGAATTCCGTCAATAAAAAAAAGTGATTTATCTACACCGGACAACTCAGTATCAATATTAAATAATAAAAATAGTTATTAGAAACATCCACAGTACATACAGATTAAGTTTTTAAAAGTTCGACCTAGCCGTTTGATACTGTGACGCTAAGGTTATGGTACATAATATATTATACATATCATAATTTAAGGAATCATTTAAAACAACATGAAATAAAAGTTCAAGTGAGTATTCGCATATTTTAACGTTTTATTAAATTTGCACACTACTAGTTACAGTATTATTTCTAATACTTTTAAAAATTAATACTTTTTTTTAATATGTTTTGACCCCAAGGGAGGTCGAGCGGATGTTTTTTTTGAAGCCGTGTTGTTGCTGTGCTGTGATTTCATCTCTGACCCATGGTATGTAGATGGATCGTGACGTTGTCGTGAAATATGTCAGCATTCGATATGATGCACAGTGTTTTCTTTTGGAATCTCTGGAACTTCATTCGATTACACATACTGGCGGTGCCTCAGAGTTGTATTCCGTTGGTCCACATTGGTTTTATGATGCCTTTGTACACTTGCAGTTTTATTTGTTTATTCAGCTTGGAGTGCCTGCCGGTCAGCCAGTAGAATCGCTTGAGTCTGTTCTCAGTCTGCCATCTTTTGTGGAGAAGGTGGGTTCGCCACGTCAGTTTTCTATCAAGGATCATCCCTAGGTATTTTGGAGTGTATTTTTTTGGAATGAGTGAGCCGTTGAGGTAGACCGGTGGGTAGTCTCCTTTGCGTAGAGCAAAACTGGTGAGGGTGTATTAATCAGAGTTGACTGGTATATTCCACATTTTCAGCCATATGTTGAGAGAGTCCAGCTACTGCTGGATAGTTTCTGAAGCTTCATGAGGGGTGTTTGCAGAGCCCAAGATGCTGTGTTGTCAGCATAATTGGCGATGAGCAATCTCCAGCCTGGGATGTCTGGAATGTCGACTGTGTAAAGTGTGTACAAGATTGGCACCAAGGCGATACCTTGCGACACTCTAGCTCGGATGATCTTAATATTTGATGTCGCATCACCGCATCACTTGTATAAAACTGTTGCTTATGTAGCATTTCAGAAATCCATACTGAGAGGCTGGAAGGTTTGCCTTTATTTTCTGGAGAAGGCCAAAATGCCAGACCCTGTTGAAGGCTTGCTTTACATCGAGCATAACAGTTCAGCAGTATTGGTTTTCTTCGAACGCCTTGAGTATTTGTTCAACAAGCCAGTGGCATTGCTCTGGAGTTCCGTGGGAGCGCCTGAAGCCAAACTGGTGATCACGGATCAGACCGGTCTCGTCCAAAACCGGCAGCACTCTGCGCAGAAATACTCTTTCGAGTATTTTGGAGAGTGTTGCCAATAGACTTATCGGGCGATAAGAGGTGAGATTTGCTTCACATTTCCCAGGCTTTTGTATGAGTATAACCTCAGTACGTCCAAACTGGAAGCAGCGGCTTATTATATTAGACGGCAGTTGTATGCAGGTAGGGGTGAGTAATTTTATCGCTCTAGCGTCGATGCAATCATTGCCAAGGTCCTTTTTTGGATTGAATATAGCAATTTCTTGCTCAATCACATGCCCATATGAGTTGAAGCGATCGGCTTCGTCTTCGAACATCAATCGAAAGGCGTAACTGGATGGTACAGGTGTTCTGCAAAGCCGTCATATCTCTCTTAGTGTTTATTTGTAGCTTGACAGCGCTGTGGTCGGAGGTCAGGCTCGTGTCAATGCCGCAGTTTTGAGGTTGTTATGCTTTTTGAGATGGCAAAATCTAGGATGTCCGGTATCTTGTGCTGGTCCGTGGGCCAGTAGGTGGGCTTACAAGGCGAGTGGCAATTAAGTCCTCTTTTTTGTATACATCGAAATAGTGCTTAGCCTTTGGGGTTGCTAGTTCGTGAGCCCCACCAGGTGTGCTTGGCATTGAAATCACCTCCAATTATAAATCTGGAGCCAAGGCTTCCCGATAGGTGATCGAGCTCGTTGTCCCTAGCGTTGTATTTGGATGGGAAATAACTACCACGAAAGTGATGTCGCCGAAAGAGCTAGGCAGCCTTACCTGAGCACACTGAGCTCAGTCTTCTTGGTACACTGGTAGCTCGATGTACTTCAATCCTCTTTTGATTATTACTGCCGCTCCGCCTCTGGCTCTACCATTGGGATGGTTGGTGTTGATAACGTCATAGCAACTGATTGAAAAGTAGGATCGTTGGGAGAAGTAAGTTTCAGAGATTAGTACGATGTGTTCGACCTCTGGCCTGCTTTTGCGCAGGTTGTTCGCAATCCATATGGTGAGGGTAAGCTTTATTTGCATAGCTTTCCGGCAACGGCTTGGGTTCCGGTTCAGTCTTGTTGCTGTCATCGGTATTGTATTAGTCGTTGCTTTCATCGTCGTGAGGGTGTGAGGGTCGTATTATAACTGCCCGAGTGTCCAACTAGTATGCAGTAGTATTTTTTCCGCCTCGAAAGAACCTGCATTTTATTACCCACGACTCAAACCTACGAATTGCAAGTGAACACTCATCCCCTGAGTCGAAATAAAATGGATACGATTCACTAGATTGGGCCAAGGTACCAATTGGCTCTTTTATATGGCACATATTCACAATTTTTTCTTCTATCTACAATGATGATCCTTCAAGGCAAGCCGATTTAATGTGACCAGCTTTTCCACATTTATAGCAAATGATTCCGATCTTCACCTGGGACGGACGGGCAGCGTACTTATTAGAACTTCGTTGCGTCTTACCTCTGTCTCTCTTTGCACGGCAGTCAGCAATTTTCTGTCCCTGTTTTCCGCAAAAGTGGCTTTTCACTACAGGCTGCAATCGCACTCTCTTAACAGCATAATTTTTCAGAACAGATTGGTCTTTTTTGTTGCCAAGGGCTAACGCCTTCAATTCACTTTGCGTCTCGTTGCGTGTCTTGATGTTGGCTGTAAATATTGTGAGTTGCAATTTGTATTCAATTTGAGCCGCACGACCCAGAACAACGGAATTAATGATTTGTTCTATGCTATGCCAAGATTAAATCCGCTGTAGAGCACCATGCTGCAGTACTGGAGCACTCGGGGCATCGGGTTTGAATTTGTGCAAAAATTCAACTGCTTTGATAATTTCAATTATATTGTGGTGTTGTGATTCCAAAATCGAGCAACAACGATCATCAGGATTGACTTGTTGTGAAGGGAATCCCACTTCTGATGTCGGAGAGGGGGTTTTATTGTTTGAATGCAACTCGATATACCTGCTCTGTAGCAAGACAGATTTCTTAATACCAAAATTCTAATGATCGTGTGCTGACCCATTTTACCAATGGTGGCAGCTGCCTTGCAGGCTCCACCAAAATACGAACTCTATATCTTTCTCACTCAAAATCATATCACGCCTAGGCTGCACTAGACAGAGAACTCTGCCGGGCCTACAACACCGAAACGCACATAGTAAACAGAATTGAATAGAATGGGAAGAAATAGAAAACACGCAATATGAAGCGTTGTTATGAAATACATACAGAGTAGGTCTTTATCCAATTGGGTTCCTATAGCCAAGCTAGTCCCTATATAAACAGTATATAAAGTAAACATATTAACTTGTTTACTTATCAGCACCAATAAAATAACATAGTAACGTAGCCTTTTGGTTGAGCTTCGGATATCACACATTAAAATCCATCAATGGTTTCACCACACTGGAGTCCACCAATGCATTTTATTCGTTGAAATCCACTAACGTATTTCTAACGTCTCTTTCACCGCCGTCATCCATATTTGAATTCACTAATGGGCTATTGACTGATTTGTTTTTCAACACCCGTTGATTAGCGAACTAATGCGCGTAGCGGGTCTCCTAAGCCGTAAAATTGGGCTTTGGCGTAGAACTTGAAATCCACCCATAGAAAACTATTCTTCAATGAAAGATGCAAGAAGTGCCTCGGAACGGATTCCAACTAACGTTGACGACCAAAAGAAATGTATAATGGACAACGATTTGAGAGTATGCACTTGGAATGTACGAACACTGTATAGACCTGGTGCTGCTCAACAACTAGCAGATACCCTCAAAGCAATTGCAAAGCCGACATCACTGCTATCCAGGAAATACGATGGAGAGGGCAAGGTTGCATAAGGAGAAAAAACTGTGACATATATTATAGCTGCGAGATAACGGCAAGAATTTGTTTGCCGTTTCGTTGTAGGTGCCAAGATACGGCGCAGATTTCTGCAAACAAAGTAAGTTCTTTAACATCAGCCTGATTTGTGCGCACGCCCCCACGGAAGAAAAAGATGATGTTACCAAGGATGCCTTCTATGCGGAGCTCGACCAAACATATGGCCGCTGCCCACCACATGACATTAAAGTACTTCTTGAATATATTAATGCCGAGGTTGGGCGGGAAGGGATCTTTGGTGAAACTGTCGGGCGTTTTAGTTTACATGACACCACTTCGAGCAACGGTCTTCGACTAATTGGCTTCGCTGCAGCGCACAATATGGTGGTGCGTAGTACTGGTTTCATCCATCGGGATATTCACAAGGCATCCTGGATGTCTCCCGATCGACTGACCCGAAATCAGATTGATCATGTTGTGATCGATGCAAGATGTAATACATGCATCTAGCATACTTGACGAGCGATCGTGTAGGGGTCCCAACCTCGACTTTGACCACACCCTTGTTGTAGATAAGGTACGCACACGGCTATGTGTGCCTACAATCGCACGTCAGGGTATGTCAAAAAAGCTGGACATCGAGAAGCTGCAATCACAACGGACAAAAGATGTTTTATCGACTGGAGTCTCTCACTTGCTACGCCACCACACTCCAATGCCTGATAGCACCAGCGATATGTGGGTGCACATATCTCGCTCTCTTCAAGCCGCAACGGAAGAAATCATTGTATTCCGACGTCCTCCTAAGAGGAATCCATGGTACGACCAGTGAAGCAACTGCTGCAAAAAACGTCACCTACCGAAGAACTCTGCAAGCTGGTGCGACAAGTGCTGTTGTAGATGGTTAGACCATGGTCAGACGCAAGAAACGATATCTTGAAAGGCGCGAGTGTGAGAGAGGTAAGAGGTATTACTTACGTATAAAAAAAATTTAAATTTAAATCTAAATCTAAATCTGGGGAATAAAAATATAAGAAAATTTATTTATTTTAAATCGATCCAACATTTGTTAAGGATTGAGGAAAACCCAGAAAAACCCAAACAGATAATTTTATTAGTATCAATAAGCACTATTAGAATATTGACAGTATACCATTACTTACGTATATACTATTAGGAGCAATAGTATATGGAAGCATAGTATATTGAAGTAATTATAAGTATGTATAAGAGAATTAGTAAATAGGGCTTACACTGTTACTAATTAATATACTATTAGAAGTAATAGTATATAAAAGTAGCAGAATAATGAAGAATTAAAAGGAAGTAAGATAAGTTGAAGAAATGTAGCTAGAAAGGAGGTTATTTGTTTCTATTTACTAAGATATAGGAAAAGAGAAGATTTTAAAGAAGAAAGAGAAGATGCATTTGAGATCACGTTGTCTAGATTATTATAATTAACACATAAAGCGTGGAAAGAGCTGTGTAATGCATAATCTGTTGTGCATGTAGGAAGGGACAATGGGGTATAATTCCTAGTACAACGACAAAGAATAGAAAAACTAAGACGACATAAAATATGTCTGCCTATAATCAGTTTATGTAGAAAAACAGCACCAAGAGTTTCTCTACGATTTATTAGTGAAGGAAGATTAAGAAGAAGAAGCCTACTGGAGTATGACGGTAGACGAAGGTTGGGGTCCCAGTATAGACCACGTAAAGCGAACAGCACAAATTGCTTTTAAACGGATTCAATTCGATCCTGCGTGGCACTATACTGAGGGCACCAAACGCACGAACAGTATTCCAGAATCGGCCGAACAAAAGAAATGTAAAGGATTTTTGTGGTTAAAGGATCATTGATTAATTTATAGTCAAATAAGACACCCAAGTCTTTAACCGTGGATATACGTTGCAATGGAATATTGTCAATCGTATAGGAGCTTAAATAGGGTCTAACGCGACTAAATGTCATAAACATACATTTGCACAATTAAAATGCAACTGATTGGTCAGACACCAGCGTTGCAAAGTACTCAAATCTTCTTGAAAATAGTTTTGAGTGGGATCAGTGTATGAACAGATTAGCTTAACATCACCTGCATACATGAGATAATGGGAATGAGAAATAATGGTAGGTAAATCATTTATAAAAGGAGTGAATAAAAGGGGTCCTAAACGACCATATCCAAACATGAAAAATATTTTGCCTCGCGTTATCTAGAAATTTGATCGTTGATCAGTGGCAACGTATAATTTAATCCGCGAAAATCAACGCAAAGTCGGTCAGTGCCATTTTTCTTTTTGTCAAGCAATATGGGACTGGCAAAGGGAGAACAACTAGACCGAAGAATATTGGCTTCTAATAGTTTTTAGTCATATTCCTAACTATTTCCTTTTTGTCCGAACTAAGTCGATATGGTCGCCTTTAAACAGCTTTATTTGGATCAACTAAACGTATTTCTAATTGGTCGCTCATAACTCGGCTTTTTGGAATTCCGTCAATAAAAAAAAGTGATTTATCTACACCGGACAACTCAGTATCAATATTAAATAATAAAAATAGTTATTAGAAACATCCACAGTACATACAGATTAAGTTTTTAAAAGTTCGACCTAGCCGTTTGATACTGTGACGCTAAGGTTATGGTACATAATATATTATACATATCATAATTTAAGGAATCATTTAAAACAACATGAAATAAAAGTTCAAGTGAGTATTCGCATATTTTAACGTTTTATTAAATTTGCACACTACTAGTTACAGTATTATTTCTAATACTTTTAAAAATTAATACTTTTTTTTAATATGTTTTGACCCCAAGGGAGGTCGAGCGGATGTTTTTTTTGAAGCCGTGTTGTTGCTGTGCTGTGATTTCATCTCTGACCCATGGTATGTAGATGGATCGTGACGTTGTCGTGAAATATGTCAGCATTCGATATGATGCACAGTGTTTTCTTTTGGAATCTCTGGAACTTCATTCGATTACACATACTGGCGGTGCCTCAGAGTTGTATTCCGTTGGTCCACATTGGTTTTATGATGCCTTTGTACACTTGCAGTTTTATTTGTTTATTCAGCTTGGAGTGCCTGCCGGTCAGCCAGTAGAATCGCTTGAGTCTGTTCTCAGTCTGCCATCTTTTGTGGAGAAGGTGGGTTCGCCACGTCAGTTTTCTATCAAGGATCATCCCTAGGTATTTTGGAGTGTATTTTTTTGAATGAGTGAGCCGTTGAGGTAGACCGGTGGGTAGTCTCCTTTGCGTAGAGCAAAACTGGTGAGGGTGTATTAATCAGAGTTGACTGGTATATTCCACATTTTCAGCCATATGTTGAGAGAGTCCAGCTACTGCTGGATAGTTTCTGAAGCTTCATGAGGGGTGTTTGCAGAGCCCAAGATGCTGTGTTGTCAGCATAATTGGCGATGAGCAATCTCCAGCCTGGGATGTCTGGAATGTCGACTGTGTAAAGTGTGTACAAGATTGGCACCAAGGCGATACCTTGCGACACTCTAGCTCGGATGATCTTAATATTTGATGTCGCATCACCGCATCACTTGTATAAAACTGTTGCTTATGTAGCATTTCAGAAATCCATACTGAGAGGCTGGAAGGTTTGCCTTTATTTTCTGGAGAAGGCCAAAATGCCAGACCCTGTTGAAGGCTTGCTTTACATCGAGCATAACAGATCAGCAGTATTGGTTTTCTTCGAACGCCTTGAGTATTTGTTCAACAAGCCAGTGGCATTGCTCTGGAGTTCCGTGGGAGCGCCTGAAGCCAAACTGGTGATCACGGATCAGACCGGTCTCGTCCAAAACCGGCAGCACTCTGCGCAGAAATACTCTTTCGAGTATTTTGGAGAGTGTTGCCAATAGACTTATCGGGCGATAAGAGGTGAGATTTGCTTCACATTTCCCAGGCTTTTGTATGAGTATAACCTCAGTACGTCCAAACTGGAAGCAGCGGCTTATTATATTAGACGGCAGTTGTATGTAGGTAGGGGTGAGTAATTTTATCGCTCTAGCGTCGATGCAATCATTGCCAAGGTCCTTTTTTGGATTGAATATAGCAATTTCTTGCTCAATCACATGCCCATATGAGTTGAAGCGATCGGCTTCGTCTTCGAACATCAATCGAAAGGCGTAACTGGATGGTACAGGTGTTCTGCAAAGCCGTCATATCTCTCTTAGTGTTTATTTGTAGCTTGACAGCGCTGTGGTCGGAGGTCAGGCTCGTGTCAATGCCGCAGTTTTGAGGTTGTTATGCTTTTTGAGATGGCAAAATCTAGGATGTCCGGTATCTTGTGCTGGTCCGTGGGCCAGTAGGTGGGCTTACAAGGCGAGTGGCAATTAAGTCCTCTTTTTTGTATACATCGAAATAGTGCTTAGCCTTTGGGGTTGCTAGTTCGTGAGCCCCACCAGGTGTGCTTGGCATTGAAATCACCTCCAATTATAAATCTGGAGCCAAGGCTTCCCGATAGGTGATCGAGCTCGTTGTCCCTAGCGTTGTATTTGGATGGGAAATAACTACCACGAAAGTGATGTCGCCGAAAGAGCTAGGCAGCCTTACCTGAGCACACTGAGCTCAGTCTTCTTGGTACACTGGTAGCTCGATGTACTTCAATCCTCTTTTGATTATTACTGCCGCTCCGCCTCTGGCTCTACCATTGGGATGGTTGGTGCTGATAACGTCATAGCAACTGATTGAAAAGTAGGATCGTTGAGAGAAGTAAGTTTCAGAGATTAGTACGATGTGTTCGACCTCTGGCCTGCTTTTGCGCAGGTTGTTCGCAATCCATATGGTGAGGGTAAGCTTTATTTGCATAGCTTTCCGGCAACGGCTTGGGTTCCGGTTCAGTCTTGTTGCTGTCATCGGTATTGTATTAGTCGTTGCTTTCATCGTCGTGAGGGTGTGAGGGTCGTATTATAACTGCCCGAGTGTCCAACTAGTATGCAGTAGTATTTTTTCCGCCTCGAAAGAACCTGCATTTTATTACCCACGACTCAAACCTACGAATTGCAAGTGAACACTCATCCCCTGAGTCGAAATAAAATGGATACGATTCACTAGATTGGGCCAAGGTACCAATTGGCTCTTTTATATGGCACATATTCACAATTTTTTCTTCTATCTACAATGATGATCCTTCAAGGCAAGCCGATTTAATGTGACCAGCTTTTCCACATTTATAGCAAATGATTCCGATCTTCACCTGGGACGGACGGGCAGCGTACTTATTAGAACTTCGTTGCGTCTTACCTCTGTCTCTCTTTGCACGGCAGTCAGCAATTTTCTGTCCCTGTTTTCCGCAAAAGTGGCTTTTCACTACAGGCTGCAATCGCACTCTCTTAACAGCATAATTTTTCAGAACAGATTGGTCTTTTTTGTTGCCAAGGGCTAACGCCTTCAATTCATTTTGCGTCTCGTTGCGTGTCTTGATGTTGGCTGTAAATATTGTGAGTTGCAATTTGTATTCAATTTGAGCCGCACGACCCAGAACAACGGAATTAATGATTTGTTCTATGCTATGCCAAGATTAAATCCGCTGTAGAGCACCATGCTGCAGTACTGGAGCACTCGGGGCATCGGGTTTGAATTTGTGCAAAAATTCAACTGCTTTGATAATTTCAATTATATTGTGGTGTTGTGATTCCAAAATCGAGCAACAACGATCATCAGGATTGACTTGTTGTGAAGGGAATCCCACTTCTGATGTCGGAGAGGGGGTTTTATTGTTTGAATGCAACTCGATATACCTGCTCTGTAGCAAGACAGATTTCTTAATACCAAAATTCTAATGATCGTGTGCTGACCCATTTTACCAATGGTGGCAGCTGCCTTGCAGGCTCCACCAAAATACGAACTCTATATCTTTCTCACTCAAAATCATATCACGCCTAGGCTGCACTAGACAGAGAACTCTGCCGGGCCTACAACACCGAAACGCACATAGTAAACAGAATTGAATAGAATGGGAAGAAATAGAAACACGCAATATGAAGCGTTGTTATGAAATACATACAGAGTAGGTCTTTATCCAATTGGGTTCCTATAGCCAAGCTAGTCCCTATATAAACAGTATATAAAGTAAACATTTTAACTTGTTTACTTATCAGCACCAATAAAATAACATAGTAACGTAGCCTTTTGGTTGAGCTTCGGATATCACACATTAAAATCCATCAATGGTTTCACCACACTGGAGTCCACCAATGCATTTTATTCGTTGAAATCCACTAACGTATTTCTAACGTCTCTTTCACCGCCGTCATCCATATTTGAATTCACTAATGGGCTATTGACTGATTTGTTTTTAACACCCGTTGATTAGTAAACTAATGCGCGTAGCGGGTCTCCTAAGCCGTAAAATTGGGCTTTGGCGTAGAACTTTAAATCCACCCATAGAAAACTATTCTTCAATGAAAGATGCAAGAAGTGCCTCGGAACGGATTCCAACTAACGTTGACGACCAAAAGAAATGTATAATGGACAACGATTTGAGAGTATGCACTTGGAATGTACGAACACTGTATAGACCTGGTGCTGCTCAACAACTAGCAGATACCCTCAAAGCAATTGCAAAGCCGACATCACTGCTATCCAGGAAATACGATGGAGAGGGCAAGGTTGCATAAGGAGAAAAAACTGTGACATATATTATAGCTGCGAGATAACGGCAAGAATTTGTTTGCCGTTTCGTTGTAGGTGCCAAGATGCGGCGCAGATTTCTGCAAACAAAGTAAGTTCTTTAACATCAGCCTGATTTGTGCGCACGCCCCCACGGAAGAAAAAGATGATGTTACCAAGGATGCCTTCTATGCGGAGCTCGACCAAACATATGGCCGCTGCCCACCACATGACATTAAAGTACTTCTTGAATATATTAATGCCGAGGTTGGGCGGGAAGGGATCTTTGGTGAAACTGTCGGGCGTTTTAGTTTACATGACACCACTTCGAGCAACGGTCTTCGACTAATTGGCTTCGCTGCAGCGCACAATATGGTGGTGCGTAGTACTGGTTTCATCCATCGGGATATTCACAAGGCATCCTGGATGTCTCCCGAGCGACTGACCCGAAATCAGATTGATGTAATACATGCATCTAGCATACTTGACGAGCGATCGTGTAGGGGTCCCAACCTCGACTCTGACGACTTCCTTGTTGTAGATAAGGTACGCACACGGCTATGTGTGCCTACAATCGCACGTCAGGGTATGTCAAAAAAGCTGGACATCGAGAAGCTGCAATCACAACGGACAAAAGATGTTTTATCGACTGGAGTCTCTCCTGCTACGCCACCACACTCCAATGCCTGATAGCACCAGCGATATGTGGGTGCACATATCTCGCTCTCTTCAAGCCGCAACGGAAGAAATCATTGTATTCCGACGTCCCCCTAAGAGGAATCCATGGTACGACCAGTGAAGCAACTGCTGCAAAAAACGTCACCTACCGATGGTGCGACACGTGCTGTTGTAGATGGTTAGACCATAGTCAGACGCAAGAAACGATATCTTGAAAGGCTCGAGTGTGAGAGAGGTAAGAGGTATTACTTAGGTATAAAAAAAATTTAAATTTAAATCTAAATCTAAATCTGGGGAATAAAAATATAAGAAAATTTATTTATTTTAAATCGATCCAACATTTGTTAAGGATTGAGGAAAACCCAGAAAAACCAAAACAGATTATTTTATTAGAATCAATAAGCACTATTAGAATATTGACAGTATACCATTACTTACGTATATACTATTAGGAGCAATAGTATATGGAATCATAGTATATTGAAGTAATTATAAGTATGTATAAGAGAATTAGTAAATAGGGCTTACACTGTTACTAATTAATATACTATTAGTTGAAGTTGAAGAAATGTAGCTAGAAAGGAGGTTATTTGTTTCTATTTACTAAGATATAGGAAAAGAGAAGATTTTAAAGAAGAAAGAGAAGATGCATTTGAGATCACGTTGTCTAGATTATTATAATTAACACATTAAGCGTGGAAAGAGCTGTGTAATGCATAATCTGTTGTGCATGTAGGAAGGGACAATGGGGTATAATTCCTAGTACAACGACAAAGAATAGAAAAACTAAGACGACATAAAATATGTCTGCCTATAATCAGTTTATGTAGAAAAACAGCACCAAGAGTTTCTCTACGATTTATTAGTGAAGGAAGATTAAGAAGAAGAAGCCTACTGGAGTATGACGGTAGACGAAGGTTGGGGTCCCAGTATAGACCACGAAAAGCGAACAGCACAAATTGCTTTTAAACGGATTCAATTCGATCCTGCGTGGCACTATACTGAGGGCACCAAACGCACGAACAGTATTCCAGAATCGGCCGAACAAAAGAAATGTAAAGGATTTTTGTGGTTAAAGGATCATTGATTAATTTATAGTCAAATAAGACACCCAAGTCTTTAACCGTGGATATACGTTGCAATGGAATATTGTCAATCGTATAGGAGCTTAAATAGGGTCTAACGCGACTAAATGTCATAAACATACATTTGCACAATTAAAATGCAACTGATTGGTCAGACACCAGCGTTGCAAAGTACTCAAATCTTCTTGAAAATAGTTTTGAGTGGGATCAGTGTATGAACAGATTAGCTTAACATCACCTGCATACATGAGATAATGGGAATGAGAAATAATGGTAGGTAAATCATTTATAAAAGGAGTGAATAAAAGGGGTCCTAAACGACCATATCCAAACATGAAAAATATTTTGCCTCGCGTTATCTAGAAATTTGATCGTTGATCAGTGGCAACGTATAATTTAATCCGCGAAAATCAACGCAAAGTCGGTCAGTGCCATTTTTCTTTTTGTCAAGCAATATGGGACTGGCAAAGGGAGAACAACTAGACCGAAGAATATTGGCTTCTAATAGTTTTTAGTCATATTCCTAACTATTTCCTTTTTGTCCGAACTAAGTCGATATGGTCGCCTTTAAACAGCTTTATTTGGATCAACTAAACGTATTTCTAATTGGTCGCTCATAACTCGGCTTTTTGGAATTCCGTCAATAAAAAAAAGTGATTTATCTACACCGGACAACTCAGTATCAATATTAAATAATAAAAATAGTTATTAGAAACATCCACAGTACATACAGATTAAGTTTTTAAAAGTTCGACCTAGCCGTTTGATACTGTGACGCTAAGGTTATGGTACATAATATATTATACATATCATAATTTAAGGAATCATTTAAAACAACATGAAATAAAAGTTCAAGTGAGTATTCGCATATTTTAACGTTTTATTAAATTTGCACACTACTAGTTACAGTATTATTTCTAATACTTTTAAAAATTAATACTTTTTTTTAATATGTTTTGACCCCAAGGGAGGTCGAGCGGATGTTTTTTTTGAAGCCGTGTTGTTGCTGTGCTGTGATTTCATCTCTGACCCATGGTATGTAGATGGATCGTGACGTTGTCGTGAAATATGTCAGCATTCGATATGATGCACAGTGTTTTCTTTTGGAATCTCTGGAACTTCATTCGATTACACATACTGGCGGTGCCTCAGAGTTGTATTCCGTTGGTCCACATTGGTTTTATGATGCCTTTGTACACTTGCAGTTTTATTTGTTTATTCAGCTTGGAGTGCCTGCCGGTCAGCCAGTAGAATCGCTTGAGTCTGTTCTCAGTCTGCCATCTTTTGTGGAGAAGGTGGGTTCGCCACGTCAGTTTTCTATCAAGGATCATCCCTAGGTATTTTGGAGTGTATTTTTTTGGAATGAGTGAGCCGTTGAGGTAGACCGGTGGGTAGTCTCCTTTGCGTAGAGCAAAACTGGTGAGGGTGTATTAATCAGAGTTGACTGGTATATTCCACATTTTCAGCCATATGTTGAGAGAGTCCAGCTACTGCTGGATAGTTTCTAAAGCTTCATGAGGGGTGTTTGCAGAGCCCAAGATGCTGTGTTGTCAGCATAATTGGCGATGAGCAATCTCCAGCCTGGGATGTCTGGAATGTCGACTGTGTAAAGTGTGTACAAGATTGGCACCAAGGCGATACCTTGCGACACTCTAGCTCGGATGATCTTAATATTTGATGTCGCATCACCGCATCACTTGTATAAAACTGTTGCTTATGTAGCATTTCAGAAATCCATACTGAGAGGCTGGAAGGTTTGCCTTTATTTTCTGGAGAAGGCCAAAATGCCAGACCCTGTTGAAGGCTTGCTTTACATCGAGCATAACAGATCAGCAATATTGGTTTTCTTTGAACGCCTTGAGTATTTGTTCAACAAGCCAGTGGCATTGCTCTGGAGTTCCGTGGGAGCGCCTGAAGCCAAACTGGTGATCACGGATCAGACCGGTCTCGTCCAAAACCGGCAGCACTCTGCGCAGAAATACTCTTTCGAGTATTTTGGAGAGTGTTGCCAATAGACTTATCGGGCGATAAGAGGTGAGATTTGCTTCACATTTCCCAGGCTTTTGTATGAGTATAACCTCAGTACGTCCAAACTGGAAGCAGCGGCTTATTATATTAGACGGCAGTTGTATGCAGGTAGGGGTGAGTAATTTTATCGCTCTAGCGTCGATGCAATCATTGCCAAGGTCCTTTTTTGGATTGAATATAGCAATTTCTTGCTCAATCACATGCCCATATGAGTTGAAGCGATCGGCTTCGTCTTCGAACATCAATCGAAAGGCGTAACTGGATGGTACAGGTGTTCTGCAAAGCCGTCATACCTCTCTTAGTGTTTATTTGTAGCTTGACAGCGCTGTGGTCGGAGGTCAGGCTCGTGTCAATGCCGCAGTTTTGAGGTTGTTATGCTTTTTGAGATGGCAAAATCTAGGATGTCCGGTATCTTGTGCTGGTCCGTGGGCCAGTAGGTGGGCTTACAAGGCGAGTGGCAATTAAGTCCTCTTTTTTGTATACATCGAAATAGTGCTTAGCCTTTGGGGTTGCTAGTTCGTGAGCCCCACCAGGTGTGCTTGGCATTGAAATCACCTCCAATTATAAATCTGGAGCCAAGGCTTCCCGATAGGTGATCGAGCTCGTTGTCCCTAGCGTTGTATTTGGATGGGAAATAACTACCACGAAAGTGATGTCGCCGAAAGAGCTAGGCAGCCTTACCTGAGCACACTGAGCTCAGTCTTCTTGGTACACTGGTAGCTCGATGTACTTCAATCCTCTTTTGATTATTACTGCCGCTCCGCCTCTGGCTCTACCATTGGGATGGTTGGTGTTGATAACGTCATAGCAACTGATTGAAAAGTAGGATCGTTGGGAGAAGTAAGTTTCAGAGATTAGTACGATGTGTTCGACCTCTGGCCTGCTTTTGCGCAGGTTGTTCGCAATCCATATGGTGAGGGTAAGCTTTATTTGCATAGCTTTCCGGCAACGGCTTGGGTTCCGGTTCAGTCTTGTTGCTGTCATCGGTATTGTATTAGTCGTTGCTTTCATCGTCGTGAGGGTGTGAGGGTCGTATTATAACTGCCCGAGTGTCCAACTAGTATGCAGTAGTATTTTTTCCGCCTCGAAAGAACCTGCATTTTATTACCCACGACTCAAACCTACGAATTGCAAGTGAACACTCATCCCCTGAGTCGAAATAAAATGGATACGATTCACTAGATTGGGCCAAGGTACCAATTGGCTCTTTTATATGGCACATATTCACAATTTTTTCTTCTATCTACAATGATGATCCTTCAAGGCAAGCCGATTTAATGTGACCAGCTTTTCCACATTTATAGCAAATGATTCCGATCTTCACCTGGGACGGACGGGCAGCGTACTTATTAGAACTTCGTTGCGTCTTACCTCTGTCTCTCTTTGCACGGCAGTCAGCAATTTTCTGTCCCTGTTTTCCGCAAAAGTGGCTTTTCACTACAGGCTGCAATCGCACTCTCTTAACAGCATAATTTTTCAGAACAGATTGGTCTTTTTTGTTGCCAAGGGCTAACGCCTTCAATTCATTTTGCGTCTCGTTGCGTGTCTTGATGTTGGCTGTAAATATTGTGAGTTGCAATTTGTATTCAATTTGAGCCGCACGACCCAGAACAACGGAATTAATGATTTGTTCTATGCTATGCCAAGATTAAATCCGCTGTAGAGCACCATGCTGCAGTACTGGAGCACTCGGGGCATCGGGTTTGAATTTGTGCAAAAATTCAACTGCTTTGATAATTTCAATTATATTGTGGTGTTGTGATTCCAAAATCGAGCAACAACGATCATCAGGATTGACTTGTTGTGAAGGGAATCCCACTTCTGATGTCGGAGAGGGGGTTTTATTGTTTGAATGCAACTCGATATACCTGCTCTGTAGCAAGACAGATTTCTTAATACCAAAATTCTAATGATCGTGTGCTGACCCATTTTACCAATGGTGGCAGCTGCCTTGCAGGCTCCACCAAAATACGAACTCTATATCTTTCTCACTCAAAATCATATCACGCCTAGGCTGCACTAGACAGAGAACTCTGCCGGGCCTACAACACCGAAACGCACATAGTAAACAGAATTGAATAGAATGGGAAGAAATAGAAACACGCAATATGAAGCGTTGTTATGAAATACATACAGAGTAGGTCTTTATCCAATTGGGTTCCTATAGCCAAGCTAGTCCCTATATAAACAGTATATAAAGTAAACATATTAACTTGTTTACTTATCAGCACCAATAAAATAACATAGTAACGTAGCCTTTTGGTTGAGCTTCGGATATCACACATTAAAATCCATCAATGGTTTCACCACACTGGAGTCCACCAATGCATTTTATTCGTTGAAATCCACTAACGTATTTCTAACGTCTCTTTCACCGCCGTCATCCATATTTGAATTCACTAATGGGCTATTGACTGATTTGTTTTTCAACACCCGTTGATTAGCAAACTAATGCGCGTAGCGGGTCTCCTAAGCCGTAAAATTGGGCTTTGGCGTAGAACTTGAAATCCACCCATAGAAAACTATTCTTCAATGAAAGATGCAAGAAGTGCCTCGGAACGGATTCCAACTAACGTTGACGACCAAAAGAAATGTATAATGGACAACGATTTGAGAGTATGCACTTGGAATGTACGAACACTGTATAGACCTGGTGCTGCTCAACAACTAGCAGATACCCTCAAAGCAATTGCAAAGCCGACATCACTGCTATCCAGGAAATACGATGGAGAGGGCAAGGTTGCATAAGGAGAAAAAACTGTGACATATATTATAGCTGCGAGATAACGGCAAGAATTTGTTTGCCGTTTCGTTGTAGGTGCCAAGATACGGCGCAGATTTCTGCAAACAAAGTAAGTTCTTTAACATCAGCCTGATTTGTGCGCACGCCCCCACGGAAGAAAAAGATGATGTTACCAAGGATGCCTTCTATGCGGAGCTCGACCAAACATATGGCCGCTGCCCACCACATGACATTAAAGTACTTCTTGAATATATTAATGCCGAGGTTGGGCGGGAAGGGATCTTTGGTGAAACTGTCGGGCGTTTTAGTTTACATGACACCACTTCGAGCAACGGTCTTCGACTAATTGGCTTCGCTGCAGCGCACAATATGGTGGTGCGTAGTACTGGTTTCATCCATCGGGATATTCACAAGGCATCCTGGATGTCTCCCGATCGACTGACCCGAAATCAGATTGATCATGTTGTGATCGATGCAAGATGTAATACATGCATCTAGCATACTTGACGAGCGATCGTGTAGGGGTCCCAACCTCGACTTTGACCACACCCTTGTTGTAGATAAGGTACGCACACGGCTATGTGTGCCTACAATCGCACGTCAGGGTATGTCAAAAAAGCTGGACATCGAGAAGCTGCAATCACAACGGACAAAAGATGTTTTATCGACTGGAGTCTCTCACTTGCTACGCCACCACACTCCAATGCCTGATAGCACCAGCGATATGTGGGTGCACATATCTCGCTCTCTTCAAGCCGCAACGGAAGAAATCATTGTATTCCGACGTCCTCCTAAGAGGAATCCATGGTACGACCAGTGAAGCAACTGCTGCAAAAAACGTCACCTACCGAAGAACTCTGCAAGCTGGTGCGACAAGTGCTGTTGTAGATGGTTAGACCATGGTCAGACGCAAGAAACGATATCTTGAAAGGCGCGAGTGTGAGAGAGGTAAGAGGTATTACTTACGTATAAAAAAAATTTAAATTTAAATCTAAATCTAAATCTGGGGAATAAAAATATAAGAAAATTTATTTATTTTAAATCGATCCAACATTTGTTAAGGATTGAGGAAAACCCAGAAAAACCCAAACAGATAATTTTATTAGTATCAATAAGCACTATTAGAATATTGACAGTATACCATTACTTACGTATATACTATTAGGAGCAATAGTATATGGAAGCATAGTATATTGAAGTAATTATAAGTATGTATAAGAGAATTAGTAAATAGGGCTTACACTGTTACTAATTAATATACTATTAGAAGTAATAGTATATAAAAGTAGCAGAATAATGAAGAATTAAAAGGAAGTAAGATAAGTTGAAGAAATGTAGCTAGAAAGGAGGTTATTTGTTTCTATTTACTAAGATATAGGAAAAGAGAAGATTTTAAAGAAGAAAGAGAAGATGCATTTGAGATCACGTTGTCTAGATTATTATAATTAACACATAAAGCGTGGAAAGAGCTGTGTAATGCATAATCTGTTGTGCATGTAGGAAGGGACAATGGGGTATAATTCCTAGTACAACGACAAAGAATAGAAAAACTAAGACGACATAAAATATGTCTGCCTATAATCAGTTTATGTAGAAAAACAGCACCAAGAGTTTCTCTACGATTTATTAGTGAAGGAAGATTAAGAAGAAGAAGCCTACTGGAGTATGACGGTAGACGAAGGTTGGGGTCCCAGTATAGACCACGAAAAGCGAACAGCACAAATTGCTTTTAAACGGATTCAATTCGATCCTGCGTGGCACTATACTGAGGGCACCAAACGCACGAACAGTATTCCAGAATCGGCCGAACAAAAGAAATGTAAAGGATTTTTGTGGTTAAAGGATCATTGATTAATTTATAGTCAAATAAGACACCCAAGTCTTTAACCGTGGATATACGTTGCAATGGAATATTGTCAATCGTATAGGAGCTTAAATAGGGTCTAACGCGACTAAATGTCATAAACATACATTTGCACAATTAAAATGCAACTGATTGGTCAGACACCAGCGTTGCAAAGTACTCAAATCTTCTTGAAAATAGTTTTGAGTGGGATCAGTGTATGAACAGATTAGCTTAACATCACCTGCATACATGAGATAATGGGAATGAGAAATAATGGTAGGTAAATCATTTATAAAAGGAGTGAATAAAAGGGGTCCTAAACGACCATATCCAAACATGAAAAATATTTTGCCTCGCGTTATCTAGAAATTTGATCGTTGATCAGTGGCAACGTATAATTTAATCCGCGAAAATCAACGCAAAGTCGGTCAGTGCCATTTTTCTTTTTGTCAAGCAATATGGGACTGGCAAAGGGAGAACAACTAGACCTAAGAATATTGGCTTCTAATAGTTTTTAGTCATATTCCTAACTATTTCCTTTTTGTCCGAACTAAGTCGATATGGTCGCCTTTAAACAGCTTTATTTGGATCAACTAAACGTATTTCTAATTGGTCGCTCATAACTCGGCTTTTTGGAATTCCGTCAATAAAAAAAAGTGATTTATCTACACCGGACAACTCAGTATCAATATTAAATAATAAAAATAGTTATTAGAAACATCCACAGTACATACAGATTAAGTTTTTAAAAGTTCGACCTAGCCGTTTGATACTGTGACGCTAAGGTTATGGTACATAATATATTATACATATCATAATTTAAGGAATCATTTAAAACAACATGAAATAAAAGTTCAAGTGAGTATTCGCATATTTTAACGTTTTATTAAATTTGCACACTACTAGTTACAGTATTATTTCTAATACTTTTAAAAATTAATACTTTTTTTTAATATGTTTTGACCCCAAGGGAGGTCGAGCGGATGTTTTTTTTGAAGCCGTGTTGTTGCTGTGCTGTGATTTCATCTCTGACCCATGGTATGTAGATGGATCGTGACGTTGTCGTGAAATATGTCAGCATTCGATATGATGCACAGTGTTTTCTTTTGGAATCTCTGGAACTTCATTCGATTACACATACTGGCGGTGCCTCAGAGTTGTATTCCGTTGGTCCACATTGGTTTTATGATGCCTTTGTACACTTGCAGTTTTATTTGTTTATTCAGCTTGGAGTGCCTGCCGGTCAGCCAGTAGAATCGCTTGAGTCTGTTCTCAGTCTGCCATCTTTTGTGGAGAAGGTGGGTTCGCCACGTCAGTTTTCTATCAAGGATCATCCCTAGGTATTTTGGAGTGTATTTTTTTGGAATGAGTGAGCCGTTGAGGTAGACCGGTGGGTAGTCTCCTTTGCGTAGAGCAAAACTGGTGAGGGTGTATTAATCAGAGTTGACTGGTATATTCCACATTTTCAGCCATATGTTGAGAGAGTCCAGCTGCTGCTGGATAGTTTCTGAAGCTTCATGAGGGGTGTTTGCAGAGCCCAAGATGCTGTGTTGTCAGCATAATTGGCGATGAGCAATCTCCAGCCTGGGATGTCTGGAATGTCGACTGTGTAAAGTGTGTACAAGATTGGCACCAAGGCGATACCTTGCGACACTCTAGCTCGGATGATCTTAATATTTGATGTCGCATCACCGCATCACTTGTATAAAACTGTTGCTTATGTAGCATTTCAGAAATCCATACTGAGAGGCTGGAAGGTTTGCCTTTATTTTCTGGAGAAGGCCAAAATGCCAGACCCTGTTGAAGGCTTGCTTTACATCGAGCATAACAGTTCAGCAGTATTGGTTTTCTTCGAACGCCTTGAGTATTTGTTCAACAAGCCAGTGGCATTGCTCTGGAGTTCCGTGGGAGCGCCTGAAGCCAAACTGGTGATCACGGATCAGACCGGTCTCGTCCAAAACCGGCAGCACTCTGCGCAGAAATACTCTTTCGAGTATTTTGGAGAGTGTTGCCAATAGACTTATCGGGCGATAAGAGGTGAGATTTGCTTCACATTTCCCAGGCTTTTGTATGAGTATAACCTCAGTACGTCCAAACTGGAAGCAGCGGCTTATTATATTAGACGGCAGTTGTATGCAGGTAGGGGTGAGTAATTTTATCGCTCTAGCGTCGATGCAATCATTGCCAAGGTCCTTTTTTGGATTGAATATAGCAATTTCTTGCTCAATCACATGCCCATATGAGTTGAAGCGATCGGCTTCGTCTTCGAACATCAATCGAAAGGCGTAACTGGATGGTACAGGTGTTCTGCAAAGCCGTCATACCTCTCTTAGTGTTTATTTGTAGCTTGACAGCGCTGTGGTCGGAGGTCAGGCTCGTGTCAATGCCGCAGTTTTGAGGTTGTTATGCTTTTTGAGATGGCAAAATCTAGGATGTCCGGTATCTTGTGCTGGTCCGTGGGCCAGTAGGTGGGCTTACAAGGCGAGTGGCAATTAAGTCCTCTTTTTTGTATACATCGAAATAGTGCTTAGCCTTTGGGGTTGCTAGTTCGTGAGCCCCACCAGGTGTGCTTGGCATTGAAATCACCTCCAATTATAAATCTGGAGCCAAGGCTTCCCGATAGGTGATCGAGCTCGTTGTCCCTAGCGTTGTATTTGGATGGGAAATAACTACCACGAAAGTGATGTCGCCGAAAGAGCTAGGCAGCCTTACCTGAGCACACTGAGCTCAGTCTTCTTGGTACACTGGTAGCTCGATGTACTTCAATCCTCTTTTGATTATTACTGCCGCTCCGCCTCTGGCTCTACCATTGGGATGGTTGGTGTTGATAACGTCATAGCAACTGATTGAAAAGTAGGATCGTTGGGAGAAGTAAGTTTCAGAGATTAGTACGATGTGTTCGACCTCTGGCCTGCTTTTGCGCAGGTTGTTCGCAATCCATATGGTGAGGGTAAGCTTTATTTGCATAGCTTTCCGGCAACGGCTTGGGTTCCGGTTCAGTCTTGTTGCTGTCATCGGTATTGTATTAGTCGTTGCTTTCATCGTCGTGAGGGTGTGAGGGTCGTATTATAACTGCCCGAGTGTCCAACTAGTATGCAGTAGTATTTTTTCCGCCTCGAAAGAACCTGCATTTTATTACCCACGACTCAAACCTACGAATTGCAAGTGAACACTCATCCCCTGAGTCGAAATAAAATGGATACGATTCACTAGATTGGGCCAAGGTACCAATTGGCTCTTTTATATGGCACATATTCACAATTTTTTCTTCTATCTACAATGATGATCCTTCAAGGCAAGCCGATTTAATGTGACCAGCTTTTCCACATTTATAGCAAATGATTCCGATCTTCACCTGGGACGGACGGGCAGCGTACTTATTAGAACTTCGTTGCGTCTTACCTCTGTCTCTCTTTGCACGGCAGTCAGCAATTTTCTGTCCCTGTTTTCCGCAAAAGTGGCTTTTCACTACAGGCTGCAATCGCACTCTCTTAACAGCATAATTTTTCAGAACAGATTGGTCTTTTTTGTTGCCAAGGGCTAACGCCTTCAATTCATTTTGCGTCTCGTTGCGTGTCTTGATGTTGGCTGTAAATATTGTGAGTTGCAATTTGTATTCAATTTGAGCCGCACGACCCAGAACAACGGAATTAATGATTTGTTCTATGCTATGCCAAGATTAAATCCGCTGTAGAGCACCATGCTGCAGTACTGGAGCACTCGGGGCATCGGGTTTGAATTTGTGCAAAAATTCAACTGCTTTGATAATTTCAATTATATTGTGGTGTTGTGATTCCAAAATCGAGCAACAACGATCATCAGGATTGACTTGTTGTGAAGGGAATCCCACTTCTGATGTCGGAGAGGGGGTTTTATTGTTTGAATGCAACTCGATATACCTGCTCTGTAGCAAGACAGATTTCTTAATACCAAAATTCTAATGATCGTGTGCTGACCCATTTTACCAATGGTGGCAGCTGCCTTGCAGGCTCCACCAAAATACGAACTCTATATCTTTCTCACTCAAAATCATATCACGCCTAGGCTGCACTAGACAGAGAACTCTGCCGGGCCTACAACACCGAAACGCACATAGTAAACAGAATTGAATAGAATGGGAAGAAATAGAAACACGCAATATGAAGCGTTGTTATGAAATACATACAGAGTAGGTCTTTATCCAATTGGGTTCCTATAGCCAAGCTAGTCCCTATATAAACAGTATATAAAGTAAACATATTAACTTGTTTACTTATCAGCACCAATAAAATAACATAGTAACGTAGCCTTTTGGTTGAGCTTCGGATATCACACATTAAAATCCATCAATGGTTTCACCACACTGGAGTCCACCAATGCATTTTATTCGTTGAAATCCACTAACGTCTCTTTCACCGCCGTCATCCATATTTGAATTCACTAATGGGCTATTGACTGATTTGTTTTTCAACACCCGTTGATTAGCAAACTAATGCGCGTAGCGGGTCTCCTAAGCCGTAAAATTGGGCTTTGGCGTAGAACTTGAAATCCACCCATAGAAAACTATTCTTCAATGAAAGATGCAAGAAGTGCCTCGGAACGGATTCCAACTAACGTTGACGACCAAAAGAAATGTATAATGGACAACGATTTGAGAGTATGCACTTGGAATGTACGAACACTGTATAGACCTGGTGCTGCTCAACAACTAGCAGATACCCTCAAAGCAATTGCAAAGCCGACATCACTGCTATCCAGGAAATACGATGGAGAGGGCAAGGTTGCATAAGGAGAAAAAATTGTGACATATATTATAGCTGCGAGATAACGGCAAGAATTTGTTTGCCGTTTCGTTGTAGGTGCCAAGATACGGCGCAGATTTCTGCAAACAAAGTAAGTTCTTTAACATCAGCCTGATTTGTGCGCACGCCCCCACGGAAGAAAAAGATGATGTTACCAAGGATGCCTTCTATGCGGAGCTCGACCAAACATATGGCCGCTGCCCACCACATGACATTAAAGTACGTCTTGAATATATTAATGCCGAGGTTGGGCGGGAAGGGATCTTTGGTGAAACTGTCGGGCGTTTTAGTTTACATGACACCACTTCGAGCAACGGTCTTCGACTAATTGGCTTCGCTGCAGCGCACAATATGGTGGTGCGTAGTACTGGTTTCATCCATCGGGATATTCACAAGGCATCCTGGATGTCTCCCGATCGACTGACCCGAAATCAGATTGATCATGTTGTGATCGATGCAAGATGTAATACATGCATCTAGCATACTTGACGAGCGATCGTGTAGGGGTCCCAACCTCGACTTTGACCACACCCTTGTTGTAGATAAGGTACGCATACGGCTATGTGTGCCTACAATCGCACGTCAGGGTATGTCAAAAAAGCTGGACATCGAGAAGCTGCAATCACAACGGACAAAAGATGTTTTATCGACTGGAGTCTCTCACTTGCTACGCCACCACACTCCAATGCCTGATAGCACCAGCGATATGTGGGTGCACATATCTCGCTCTCTTCAAGCCGCAACGGAAGAAATCATTGTATTCCGACGTCCTCCTAAGAGGAATCCATGGTACGACCAGTGAAGCAACTGCTGCAAAAAACGTCACCTACCGAAGAACTCTGCAAGCTGGTGCGACAAGTGCTGTTGTAGATGGTTAGACCATGGTCAGACGCAATAAACGATATCTTGAAAGGCGCGAGTGTGAGAGAGGTAAGAGGTATTACTTACGTATAAAAAAAATTTAAATTTAAATCTAAATCTAAATCTGGGGAATAAAAATATAAGAAAATTTATTTATTTTAAATCGATCCAACATTTGTTAAGGATTGAGGAAAACCCAGAAAAACCCAAACAGATAATTTTATTAGTATCAATAAGCACTATTAGAATATTGACAGTATACCATTACTTACGTATATACTATTAGGAGCAATAGTATATGGAAGCATAGTATATTGAAGTAATTATAAGTATGTATAAGAGAATTAGTAAATAGGGCTTACACTGTTACTAATTAATATACTATTAGAAGTAATAGTATATAAAAGTAGCAGAATAATGAAGAATTAAATGGAAGTAAGATAAGTTGAAGAAATGTAGCTAGAAAGGAGGTTATTTGTTTCTATTTACTAAGATATAGGAAAAGAGAAGATTTTAAAGAAGAAAGAGAAGATGCATTTGAGATCACGTTGTCTAGATTATTATAATTAACACATAAAGCGTGGAAAGAGCTGTGTAATGCATAATCTGTTGTGCATGTAGGAAGGGACAATGGGGTATAATTCCTAGTACAACGACAAAGAATAGAAAAACTAAGACGACATAAAATATGTCTGCCTATAATCAGTTTATGTAGAAAAACAGCACCAAGAGTTTCTCTACGATTTATTAGTGAAGGAAGATTAAGAAGAAGAAGCCTACTGGAGTATGACGGTATACGAAGGTTGGGGTCCCAGTATAGACCACGTAAAGCGAACAGCACAAATTGCTTTTAAACGGATTCAATTCGATCCTGCGTGGCACTATACTGAGGGCACCAGACGCACGAACAGTATTCCAGAATCGGCCGAACAAAAGAAATGTAAAGGATTTTTGTGGTTAAAGGATCATTGATTAATTTATAGTCAAATAAGACACCCAAGTCTTTAACCGTGGATATACGTTGCAATGGAATATTGTCAATCGTATAGGAGCTTAAATAGGGTCTAACGCGACTAAATGTCATAAACATACATTTGCACAATTAAAATGCAACTGATTGGTCAGACACCAGCGTTGCAAAGTACTCAAATCTTCTTGAAAATAGTTTTGAGTGGGATCAGTGTATGAACAGATTAGCTTAACATCACCTGCATACATGAGATAATGGGAATGAGAAATAATGGTAGGTAAATCATTTATAAAAGGAGTGAATAAAAGGGGTCCTAAACGACCATATCCAAACATGAAAAATATTTTGCCTCGCGTTATCTAGAAATTTGATCGTTGATCAGTGGCAACGTATAATTTAATCCGCGAAAATCAACGCAAAGTCGGTCAGTGCCATTTTTCTTTTTGTCAAGCAATATGGGACTGGCAAAGGGAGAACAACTAGACCTAAGAATATTGGCTTCTAATAGTTTTTAGTCATATTCCTAACTATTTCCTTTTTGTCCGAACTAAGTCGATATGGTCGTCTTTAAACAGCTTTATTTGGATCAACTAAACGTATTTCTAATTGGTCGCTTATAACTCGGCTTTTTGGAATTCCGTCAATAAAAAAAAGTGATTTATCTACACCGGACAACTCAGTATCAATATTAAATAATAAAAATAGTTATTAGAAACATCCACAGTACATACAGATTAAGTTTTTAAAAGTTCGACCTAGCCGTTTGATACTGTGACGCTAAGGTTATGGTACATAATATATTATACATATCATAATTTAAGGAATCATTTAAAACAACATGAAATAAAAGTTCAAGTGAGTATTCGCATATTTTAACGTTTTATTAAATTTGCACACTACTAGTTACAGTATTATTTCTAATACTTTTAAAAATTAATACTTTTTTTTAATATGTTTTGACCCCAAGGGAGGTCGAGCGGATGTTTTTTTTGAAGCCGTGTTGTTGCTGTGCTGTGATTTCATCTCTGACCCATGGTATGTAGATGGATCGTGACGTTGTCGTGAAATATGTCAGCATTCGATATGATGCACAGTGTTTTCTTTTGGAATCTCTGGAACTTCATTCGATTACACATACTGGCGGTGCCTCAGAGTTGTATTCCGTTGGTCCACATTGGTTTTATGATGCCTTTGTACACTTGCAGTTTTATTTGTTTATTCAGCTTGGAGTGCCTGCCGGTCAGCCAGTAGAATCGCTTGAGTCTGTTCTCAGTCTGCCATCTTTTGTGGAGAAGGTGGGTTCGCCACGTCAGTTTTCTATCAAGGATCATCCCTAGGTATTTTGGAGTGTATTTTTTTGGAATGAGTGAGCCGTTGAGGTAGACCGGTGGGTAGTCTCCTTTGCGTAGAGCAAAACTGGTGAGGGTGTATTAATCAGAGTTGACTGGTATATTCCACATTTTCAGCCATATGTTGAGAGAGTCCAGCTGCTGCTGGATAGTTTCTGAAGCTTCATGAGGGGTGTTTGCAGAGCCCAAGATGCTGTGTTGTCAGCATAATTGGCGATGAGCAATCTCCAGCCTGGGATGTCTGGAATGTCGACTGTGTAAAGTGTGTACAAGATTGGCACCAAGGCGATACCTTGCGACACTCTAGCTCGGATGATCTTAATATTTGATGTCGCATCACCGCATCACTTGTATAAAACTGTTGCTTATGTAGCATTTCAGAAATCCATACTGAGAGGCTGGAAGGTTTGCCTTTATTTTCTGGAGAAGGCCAAAATGCCAGACCCTGTTGAAGGCTTGCTTTACATCGAGCATAACAGTTCAGCAGTATTGGTTTTCTTCGAACGCCTTGAGTATTTGTTCAACAAGCCAGTGGCATTGCTCTGGAGTTCCGTGGGAGCGCCTGAAGCCAAACTGGTGATCACGGATCAGACCGGTCTCGTCCAAAACCGGCAGCACTCTGCGCAGAAATACTCTTTCGAGTATTTTGGAGAGTGTTGCCAATAGACTTATCGGGCGATAAGAGGTGAGATTTGCTTCACATTTCCCAGGCTTTTGTATGAGTATAACCTCAGTACGTCCAAACTGGAAGCAGCGGCTTATTATATTAGACGGCAGTTGTATGCAGGTAGGGGTGAGTAATTTTATCGCTCTAGCGTCGATGCAATCATTGCCAAGGTCCTTTTTTGGATTGAATATAGCAATTTCTTGCTCAATCACATGCCCATATGAGTTGAAGCGATCGGCTTCGTCTTCGAACATCAATCGAAAGGCGTAACTGGATGGTACAGGTGTTCTGCAAAGCCGTCATACCTCTCTTAGTGTTTATTTGTAGCTTGACAGCGCTGTGGTCGGAGGTCAGGCTCGTGTCAATGCCGCAGTTTTGAGGTTGTTATGCTTTTTGAGATGGCAAAATCTAGGATGTCCGGTATCTTGTGCTGGTCCGTGGGCCAGTAGGTGGGCTTACAAGGCGAGTGGCAATTAAGTCCTCTTTTTTGTATACATCGAAATAGTGCTTAGCCTTTGGGGTTGCTAGTTCGTGAGCCCCACCAGGTGTGCTTGGCATTGAAATCACCTCCAATTATAAATCTGGAGCCAAGGCTTCCCGATAGGTGATCGAGCTCGTTGTCCCTAGCGTTGTATTTGGATGGGAAATAACTACCACGAAAGTGATGTCGCCGAAAGAGCTAGGCAGCCTTACCTGAGCACACTGAGCTCAGTCTTCTTGGTACACTGGTAGCTCGATGTACTTCAATCCTCTTTTGATTATTACTGCCGCTCCGCCTCTGGCTCTACCATTGGGATGGTTGGTGTTGATAACGTCATAGCAACTGATTGAAAAGTAGGATCGTTGGGAGAAGTAAGTTTCAGAGATTAGTACGATGTGTTCGACCTCTGGCCTGCTTTTGCGCAGGTTGTTCGCAATCCATATGGTGAGGGTAAGCTTTATTTGCATAGCTTTCCGGCAACGGCTTGGGTTCCGGTTCAGTCTTGTTGCTGTCATCGGTATTGTATTAGTCGTTGCTTTCATCGTCGTGAGGGTGTGAGGGTCGTATTATAACTGCCCGAGTGTCCAACTAGTATGCAGTAGTATTTTTTCCGCCTCGAAAGAACCTGCATTTTATTACCCACGACTCAAACCTACGAATTGCAAGTGAACACTCATCCCCTGAGTCGAAATAAAATGGATACGATTCACTAGATTGGGCCAAGGTACCAATTGGCTCTTTTATATGGCACATATTCACAATTTTTTCTTCTATCTACAATGATGATCCTTCAAGGCAAGCCGATTTAATGTGACCAGCTTTTCCACATTTATAGCAAATGATTCCGATCTTCACCTGGGACGGACGGGCAGCGTACTTATTAGAACTTCGTTGCGTCTTACCTCTGTCTCTCTTTGCACGGCAGTCAGCAATTTTCTGTCCCTGTTTTCCGCAAAAGTGGCTTTTCACTACAGGCTGCAATCGCACTCTCTTAACAGCATAATTTTTCAGAACAGATTGGTCTTTTTTGTTGCCAAGGGCTAACGCCTTCAATTCACTTTGCGTCTCGTTGCGTGTCTTGATGTTGGCTGTAAATATTGTGAGTTGCAATTTGTATTCAATTTGAGCCGCACGACCCAGAACAACGGAATTAATGATTTGTTCTATGCTATGCCAAGATTAAATCCGCTGTAGAGCACCATGCTGCAGTACTGGAGCACTCGGGGCATCGGGTTTGAATTTGTGCAAAAATTCAACTGCTTTGATAATTTCAATTATATTGTGGTGTTGTGATTCCAAAATCGAGCAACAACGATCATCAGGATTGACTTGTTGTGAAGGGAATCCCACTTCTGATGTCGGAGAGGGGGTTTTATTGTTTGAATGCAACTCGATATACCTGCTCTGTAGCAAGACAGATTTCTTAATACCAAAATTCTAATGATCGTGTGCTGACCCATTTTACCAATGGTGGCAGCTGCCTTGCAGGCTCCACCAAAATACGAACTCTATATCTTTCTCACTCAAAATCATATCACGCCTAGGCTGCACTAGACAGAGAACTCTGCCGGGCCTACAACACCGAAACGCACATAGTAAACAGAATTGAATAGAATGGGAAGAAATAGAAACACGCAATATGAAGCGTTGTTATGAAATACATACAGAGTAGGTCTTTATCCAATTGGGTTCCTATAGCCAAGCTAGTCCCTATATAAACAGTATATAAAGTAAACATATTAACTTGTTTACTTATCAGCACCAATAAAATAACATAGTAACGTAGCCTTTTGGTTGAGCTTCGGATATCACACATTAAAATCCATCAATGGTTTCACCACACTGGAGTCCACCAATGCATTTTATTCGTTGAAATCCACTAACGTATTTCTAACGTCTCTTTCACCGCCGTCATCCATATTTGAATTCACTAATGGGCTATTGACTGATTTGTTTTTCAACACCCGTTGATTAGCAAACTAATGCGCGTAGCGGGTCTCCTAAGCCGTAAAATTGGGCTTTGGCGTAGAACTTGAAATCCACCCATAGAAAACTATTCTTCAATGAAAGATGCAAGAAGTGCCTCGGAACGGATTCCAACTAACGTTGACGACCAAAAGAAATGTATAATGGACAACGATTTGAGAGTATGCACTTGGAATGTACGAACACTGTATAGACCTGGTGCTGCTCAACAACTAGCAGATACCCTCAAAGCAATTGCAAAGCCGACATCACTGCTATCCAGGAAATACGATGGAGAGGGCAAGGTTGCATAAGGAGAAAAAATTGTGACATATATTATAGCTGCGAGATAACGGCAAGAATTTGTTTGCCGTTTCGTTGTAGGTGCCAAGATACGGCGCAGATTTCTGCAAACAAAGTAAGTTCTTTAACATCAGCCTGATTTGTGCGCACGCCCCCACGGAAGAAAAAGATGATGTTACCAAGGATGCCTTCTATGCGGAGCTCGACCAAACATATGGCCGCTGCCCACCACATGACATTAAAGTACTTCTTGAATATATTAATGCCGAGGTTGGGCGGGAAGGGATCTTTGGTGAAACTGTCGGGCGTTTTAGTTTACATGACACCACTTCGAGCAACGGTCTTCGACTAATTGGCTTCGCTGCAGCGCACAATATGGTGGTGCGTAGTACTGGTTTCATCCATCGGGATATTCACAGGGCATCCTGGAGATCCATGGTACGACCAGTGAAGCAACTGCTGCAAAAAACGTCACCTACCGAAGAACTCTGGCAAGCTGGTGCGACAAGTGCTGTTGTAGATGGTTAGACCATGGTCAGACGCAAGAAACGATATCTTGAAAGGCGCGAGTGTGAGAGAGGTAAGAGGTATTACTTACGTATCAAAAAAATTTAAATTTAAATCTAAATCTAAATCTGGGGAATAAAAATATAAGAAAATTTATTTATTTTAAATCGATCCAACATTTGTTAAGGATTGAGGACAACCCAGAAAAACCCAAACAGATAATTTTATTAGTATCAATAAGCACTATTAGAATATTGACAGTATACCATTACTTACGTATATACTATTAGGAGCAATAGTATATGGAAGCATAGTATATTGAAGTAATTATAAGTATGTATAAGAGAATTAGTAAATAGGGCTTACACTGTTACTAATTAATATACTATTAGAAGTAATAGTATATAAAAGTAATAGCAGAATAATGAAGAATTAAATAGGAAGTAAGATAAGTTGAAGAGAATGTAGCTAGAAAGGGGAGGTTATATTGTTTCTATTTACTAAGATATAGGAAAAGAGAAGATTTTAAAGAAGAAAGAGAAGATGCATTTGAGATCACGTTGTCTAGATTATTATAATTAACACATTAATCGTGGAAAGAGCTGTGTAATGCATAATCTGTTGTGCATGTAGGAAGGGACAATGGGGTATAATTCCTAGTACAACGACAAAGAATAGAAAAACTAAGACGACATAAAATATGTCTGCCTATAATCAGTTTATGTAGAAAAACAGCACCAAGTGTTTCTCTACGATTTATTAGTGAAGGAAGATTAAGAAGAAGAAGCCTACTGGAGTATGACGGTAGACGAAGGTTGGGGTCCCAGTATAGACCACGTAAAGCGAACAGCACAAATTGCTTTTAAACGGATTCAATTCGATCCTGCGTGGCACTATACTGAGGGCACCAGACGCACGAACAGTATTCCAGAATCGGCCGAACAAAAGAAATGTAAAGGATTTTTGTGGTTAAAGGATCATTGATTAATTTATAGTCAAATAAGACACCCAAGTCTTTAACCGTGGATATACGTTGCAATGGAATATTGTCAATCGTATAGGAGCTTAAATAGGGTCTAACGCGACTAAATGTCATAAACATACATTTGCACAATTAAAATGCAACTGATTGGTCAGACACCAGCGTTGCAAAGTACTCAAATCTTCTTGAAAATAGTTTTGAGTGGGATCAGTGTATGAACAGATTAGCTTAACATCACCTGCATACATGAGATAATGGGAATGAGAAATAATGGTAGGTAAATCATTTATAAAAGGAGTGAATAAAAGGGGTCCTAAACGACCATATCCAAACATGAAAAATATTTTGCCTCGCGTTATCTAGAAATTTGATCGTTGATCAGTGGCAACGTATAATTTAATCCGCAAAAATCAACGCAAAGTCGGTCAGTTGCCTTTTTTTTTTTTGGTCAACAAATATGGGACTGGCAAAGGGAGAACAACTAGACCTAAGAATATTGGCTTCTAATAGTTTTTAGTCATATTCCTAACTATTTCCTTTTTGTCCGAACTAAGTCGATATGGTCGTCTTTAAACAGCTTTATTTGGATCAACTAAACGTATTTCTAATTGGTCGCTTATAACTCGGCTTTTTGGAATTCCGTCAATAAAAAAAAGTGATTTATCTACACCGGACAACTCAGTATCAATATTAAATAATAAAAATAGTTATTAGAAACATCCACAGTACATACAGATTAAGTTTTTAAAAGTTCGACCTAGCCGTTTGATACTGTGACGCTAAGGTTATGGTACATAATATATTATACATATCATAATTTAAGGAATCATTTAAAACAACATGAAATAAAAGTTCAAGTGAGTATTCGCATATTTTAACGTTTTATTAAATTTGCACACTACTAGTTACAGTATTATTTCTAATACTTTTAAAAATTAATACTTTTTTTTAATATGTTTTGACCCCAAGGGAGGTCGAGCGGATGTTTTTTTTTAAGCCGTGTTGTTGCTGTGCTGTGATTTCATCTCTTACCCATGGTATGTAGATGGATCGTGACGTTGTCGTGAAATATGTCAGCATTCGATATGATGCACAGTGTTTTCTTTTGGAATCTCTGGAACTTCATTCGATTACACATACTGGCGGTGCCTCAGAGTTGTATTCCGTTGGTTCATATTGGTCTTATGATGCCTTTGTACACTTGCAGTTTTATTTGTTTATTCAGCTTGGAGTGCCTGCCGGTCAGCCAGTAGAATCGCTTGAGTCTGTTCTCAGTCTGCCATCTTTTGTGGAGAAGGTGGGTTCACCACGTCAGTTTTCTATCAAGGATCATCCCTAGGTATTTTGGAGTGTATTTTTTTGGAATGAGTGAGCCGTTGAGGTAGACCGGTGGGTAGTCTCCTTTGCGTAGAGCAAAGAGTTGACTGGTATATTCCACATTTTCAGCCATATGTTGAGAGAGTCCAGCTGCTGCTGGATAGTTTCTGAAGCTTCATGAGGGGTGTTTGCAGAGGCCAAGATGCTGTGCTGTCAGCATAATTGGCGATGAGCAATCTCCAGCCTGGGATGTCTGGAATGTCGACTGTGTAAAGTGTGTACAAGATTGGCACCAAGGCGATACCTTGCGACACTCTAGCTCGGATGATCTTAATATTTGATGTCGCATCACCGCTTCCTTGTATAAAACTGTTGCTTATGTAGCATTTCAGAAATCCATACTGAGAGGCTGGAAGGCTTGCCTTTATTTTCTGGAGAAGGCCAAAATGCCAGACCCTGTTGAAGGCTTGCCTTACATCGAGCATAACAGATAAGCAGTATTGGTTTTCTTCGAACGCCTTGAGTATTTGTTCAACAAGCCAGTGGCATTGCTCTGGAGTTCCGTGGGAGCGCCTGAAACCAAACTGGTGATCACGGATCAGACCGGTCTCGTCCAAAACCGGCAGCACTCTGCGCAGAAATACTCTTTCGAGTATTTTGGAGAGTGTTGCCAATAGACTTATCGGGCGATAAGAGGTGAGATTTGCTTCACATTTCCCAGGCTTTTGTATGAGTATAACCTCAGTACGTCCAAACTGGAAGCATCGGCTTATTATATTAGACGGCAGTTGTATGCAGGTAGGGGTGAGTAATTTTATCGCTCTAGCGTCGATGCAATCATTGCCAAGGTCCTTTTTTGGATTGAATATAGCAATTTCTTGCTCAATCACATGCCCATATGAGTTGAAGCGATCGGCTTCGTCTTCGAACATCAATCGAAAGGCGTAACTGGATGGTACAGGTGTTCTGCAAAGCCGTCATACCTCTCTTAGTGTTTATTTGTAGCTTGACAGCGCTGTGGTCGGAGGACAGGCTCATGTCAATGCCGCAGTTTTGAGGTTGTTATGCTTTTTGAGATGGCAGAATCTAGGATGTCCGGTATCTTGTGCTGGTCCGTGGGCCAGTAGGTGGGCTTACAAGGCGAGTGGCAATTAAGTCCTCTTTTTTGTATACATCGAAATAGTGCTTAGCCTTTGGGGTTGCTAGTTCGTGAGCCCCACCATGTGTGCTTGGCATTGAAATCACCTCCAATTATAAATCTGGAGCCAAGGCTTCCCGATAGGTGATCGAGCTCGTTGTCCCTAGCGTTGTGTTTGGATGGGAAATAACTACCACGAAAGTGATGTCGCCGAAAGAGCTAGGCAGCCTTACCTGAGCACACTGAGCTCAGTCTTCTTGGTACACTGATAGCTCGATGAACTTCAATCCTCTTTTGATTATTACTGCCGCTCCGCCTCTGGCTCTACCATTGGGATGGTTGGTGTTGATAAGGTCATAGCCACTGATTGAATAGTAGGATCGTTGGGAGAAGTGGGTTTCAGAGATTAGTACGATGTGTTCGACCTCTGGCCTGCTTTTGCACAGGCTGTTCGCCTTTCACATGGTGAGGGTAAGCTTAATTTTTAACAGCTTGGGTTCCGGTTCAGTCTAGTTGCTGTCATCGGTATTGTATTAGTCGTTGCTTTCATCATCGTGAGGGTGTGAGGGTCGTAGTATAACTTCCCGAGTGTCCAAAAAGTATGCAGTAATGTTTTTTCCGCCTGGAAATAACCTGAATCTTATTACTCAGGACTCAAACCTACGGAATGCAAGCAAACACATGTTAGCTTGTACTTCCTAGCAGATCGCTGGCTGGGTTAACGGAGCCCTATTTTAAGAAAATTAAATTCATTAATAGTTGATTGTGATTGTCGCTATGGGATCAATTTTTTGGTGCCTTTAATGGTCACTTATCTCAATTTGTGCCACTAGTGATAATGCACTGTAATCACAATTTTCATCACAGACTTTTTACACGTGAATGCACTCTCTATCACAGTTCACAACCACTACACATCGAAAGTTTAGATGGCACAAGTTTCTTAACAAGTGAACACTCGGCTCCTGAGTCGGAATAAAATCCATACGAGTCACCAGATTGGCTCTTTTATATTGCACATATTCATGCGTTTTTCTTCTATCTACAACGATGATTCTTCAAGGCAAGCCGATTTAATGCGACCTGCGTTTCCACATCTATAGCAAATGATTCCGATCTTCACCTGGGACGGACGGGCAGCGTACTGATTGGAACTTCGTTGCGTTTTACCTCTATCTCTCTTTGCACGGCAGTCAGCAATTTTCTGACCCTGTTTGCAAAAATGGCATTTTACTACAGGCTGCAATCGCATTCTCTAATTAGCACAATTTTGCAGAGCAGATTGGTCTTTTTTGTGGCCAAAAGCGAACGCCTTCAATTCCTGTTGCGTCTCGTTGCGTGTCTTGTATTGGTTGTAAATATTGTGCGTTGCAGTTTATATTCAATTTGAGCCGCACGAGCCAGAACATCGGGAACAATGACATGTTCTATACTCTATACAGAGCACTCGAAAAGGTTCATGCAGAGAGTAGTGAGTAGTTCAAGTAATAAGAGAAAGTGGTGTAAATGTGAGTCAATTTCGCCAATCATTATTTTATGTAAAAACAAGACTTCCAGCACCGTGCGACGGTTAGTAAGAGAAGGGAGATTAATTTATAGCAGCATACTGTTGTATGGAGGCAAATCGGTATCTGGAACCAAGTGAAAGCCACGAAGAGCAAAAAGAAAAATCTGACTCAGACTACAGACTCTATTCCATCTTGGTGTACCGAACTTTTAGGATACCACACACAAGATCCGTATTTCAAAATGGGCTGAACCAGTGAAGTATAGAGCAATTTAGTCGTGTAAGGGTCGCTAAATTCCTTAGACCCTCGTTTTATAAATAAAAGAGATTGAGTCGCCTAATTGACACAGTCTAATCTCTTAAGAGAAATCCGGCCAATCATGTAATTAAATGTGTGAGGCGTACTTCTATAGAATGATATAACCTTACATTTAGAGCAATTCAGAAACAACAAGTTGCATTTACATTAAATACAAAACAAATCTGATCTGACTGCAATAAATAAGGAAAGTTGTTGTCAATATATGATAAGCACAGCTCCACATCATCGGCGTACATTAGTACATAGGAGTGAAGAAAAGTAGACGGAAGATCGTTAATAAATATATTAAAAAGAAAAAGGCCCAAGGTGGCTACCCTGGTAACAGAAGTAATATTGACGGGCTTAGATGAGCCTTTAAAAATAACTTTTTGGGTGCTACAAAAAAAGAATTCGGCAATCAACATAAGAAGACTGTGTGAAAATCCGATAACGCTAATTTTTCTAAGCAAGAGATTGTGGTTTACAGAATCAAAAGTGTTGGTGAAATCTGTGTAAACTTTATCAGTCTGCTTTTTGTTCTGGAAACATTTGCCAACAAGGGCTATTGCGTAGATCCATACCAAAAAAAAAAATATAAGCGTACATACATACATACATACATGTATACGCATAGGCGATTGTTAATGTGTATGTCGTGAACAGACGTATGAAGATATAGAGATATATATAGAGCGGCGGAGCGATTGGAAGAGATGATTTCTATGCTTCGTCTTACATTTTTATTTTGCACAAGCCCTTCCTTTGTTTCTTGGTTATACACTATAATGCAAGGAATTAGCTTTTTTTTCTCGCAAAGCAATGACAAATATAAGAGAACAAAAAAGGATAATAATAATAATCTAAGTGGAAAAGAAATATTGTAAATTAATATAAGTTAGTTTTTTCGTTGTTCCATTTTTTTTATTTAATTTATTATGTTACACTAACAAGGAAAAAAAAAAAGTGAAGTGTAAAGAAAGACAGAGGAATGCGGTGCTAACAAGCGGTTGTTCCCTTATTAAGCGAGTGCGCGTAATCATTCTCTTTTTTCGACAGTTGATTCGTGGAGCCCGCCGAAACATCTTTCGTCGATGGACCCGAACAAAATAAAGCAATAAGTCTGTCAATTTTAAACTCTGTTAAATAATTGTCTGCGTATCACGAACTAAGGCGATTCCAAAAATATAAACTTAGTTCGCGATAAGCCCTCAAGCAATTTTATATGCACCTCCCGCAATTCTTTTCTTCTTTGTTTTGATTTGGTTTGATTAAGCTAATGCATTTGATTTTGCATTAATGTATTTTCGTTAATATTTGGCATTACAATAGTCTGCACAATTTTAGTTTTGTGTAGCTTAAAATCATTTTGTTTCAAAGTAAACTAATAGATCGATCATAGCCTAAAATTTGACAAACATATCGCGCTTACAGTCAACGAGGCGACTCAATCTCTTGGATTTATCAAACGATGGTCTAAGGAATTCGACGACCCTTATACGACTAAGCTGCTATATACTTCTCTTGTTCGGCCTATTCTGGAATACGGATCTTGTGTGTGGTCTCCTCAATATTCGGTACACCAAGACAGAATTGAGTCTGTTCAAAAGAAGTTCCTTCTTTTTGCCCTTCGCGGCTTTAACTGAGTTCCAGGTACTGATTTGCCTTCATACCACAGTAGATTGCAATTAATTAACCTCCCATCTCTTACTAACCGTCGCATGATGCTGGGAGTTCTATTTTTACATAAATTAATAATTGGCAAAATTGACTCATCTCTGCTATTGAGCCAAATTAACTTTTCTGTACCTTTGAGACGTACACGTAACTTTACACCGATTTCTCTAAATACTTGTAATACTAACTATTCTCTGCATGAACCTTTTCGAGTTCTCTGTGTTGACTACAACAGACTTTCTCGAGTCTTCAACACAGAATCCTCTTTTGATACGATTAAGAACCATATCCTTAACTTTTTAACACGTAGAAACTTGCACTAATTTGCTTTACTAATCATAGTGATCTGTTTGGGTTTTTCTGGGTTTTTCTGGGTTTTTCTGGGTTTTTCCCAATCCTCGCAACAAATGTTGGATCATTTAATATTCTTATTTTGAACACCCCAGATATTAATCTTAAATTTATTTCTTAAATATTTCATTTTAAATTTAAATTATATTTTTCAGTTTTAATTTATATTAAAAATTGTAATTTTTTGGTCGACTGTTAATAGTTGACATTAAATAAATAAATAAATAAATATAGCAAAGGCATTCGTCGCTTTGATTAAGATTTGATAGGACCTGGATCTGGCTATTAAAATCATACAAAATAAAAAATACAAAATACATTTGTTTTAAATAAAAAAAAAAACGATATTAATGTTTAACAATTAAAATGAAACGAACATTTTTTTAAATATTGTTAGTATAATTAATGCATCCCGTTATCCCTATATAACTTTAGTTTTATTAATAATTATTATAATGTATCTTAACTCAAAAAACCTCTTAATTCGGAAATCATGATGGTGTGTACGTGTGGTGATACGTAGCGTTAATAACAGCCTAACGCTACAGCACAACTAAAGGCAGTGTAGGCTCCCTTCTTTTTCCCCTATCCTTTATCCCGTCCTTACACGCGAAATTTTTGTAACAATAATTTTGATAACGGAGCAATAAAGTAGCGATGCGGTCTTGTACCCCAATTCCAATTGCCGACAAGCTAGACCCGGAAATGAATCGCGTGATCCGATCGACTACAACATTCCATCATACTCTTCAACATCCACCTATGTTATACGTCCGTCAATGATATGGCCAAGCAGGTGGCAAGAGACCTAACAAATGCATTCGATGCTCCAAGGCGTGAAAAAGCAGGCGGGAGCTTGCGAGGAGAAAAGCCTGCTACGGAAAGCCTGCAAGAAGCCGATCCCCAAGAACTTGCGGTAGGCAAGACATTGACCTCACGGTCAGTGTTATTCGTATAGCTAAGACCAAATGCTTCCTCCAAATATGTGCTGAGGCTGAAGTTAATCCTTTGGCCACCCTGAAGAAAAAGAACAGTAGCCAAAATCTACACAATATGTCTAGATAAAGGTGTCTTTTCAACAGTGTCGAAGCTCCAGCAGCTTAACCTCATCCCACAAGGGGACAGTCCAATCCGTGATCCTTTTGGCTACAGGCCAATCTGCTTCCACGATACGACAGAATCTCGCTGGAAAAAATCTTGTACAGCCGACTTCTGAGTATAGCCAAACCTCAATACGGATTCCGTAAGGCGCGTTCTACAGTGGATACTATCAAAGCCAGAGTTGACATAGCAAACAAAAAGAATAGAGAAAAAAATTTTTTGAAGGATAAAAGTGGATTGAGATCCAGTGGGTAAGCAGTCCGTAGATCGTCTGCCTAGAGAGATGAGCGAGATATACAGGCCAGGCGCTCGATCAATGACGGCGCATAGTCAATGGAATCAACGACTTGCGTCAATAAACGCATTACAGACTAGATGCGATGAGGTGAATAAGGGTAGACGCAAGAATTAATTCCTAGAACACATGATTGGGTGAAGCGACAGGGAGGGGAACTAAACTTCCACGTTATCCAGTTCCTTTCTGTTAATGGTATAGGAAACATTTGCATAGGTTCAAGCATGAGGAGGCTTAAGATTGTCCATACTGTCCGCACTATGATAAAGATTAATGTGAAAGGTATAAAGCATCACCTCGGTGGGTTCTTTCAATAAATTCGGTTCATACTGGAGGAAAAAGAGAATTGGAGAGATGTGACGCACCTCATTGTCTACAGCGTTGAACTGAGGGTTACCGTTGCTTTCAGCAATACTACATCTAAAAATAAATATTTTTTATGTTTTTTTTGGGTTTACTACTATACGCAATTTTTCTGAAAGACTGTCTACAAAGAAAAATTTAAGATTATTGATAACTACTAATTACATTATTATTATTATTAATTATTAACTCTATACTAGTATTGTAGTTTTAATTACTTTTATTAGAGTGCGAATATGTAGATGTTTTAGCTATTTGGCGTGTAAAAAATTGTATATTTTATGATTCTTAAAATGTTTGTGAATACACACGTGCATCACTAATGAAAAACAACTGCCACGCGCCATATTTCATATGTTCTGTGTTTGGTACCCAAGCAAATTAACAAAAGTTGCTTAAAATTAATTAAATTTAAAAAGAAAATTACTTACCACCTAGTGTACTTTTTTCAACCTTATTAAATAATTTCGAATAAGGTATTTTAAAAATTATGTTTCTTAAATTAAATAAATAGATACACATTGACTATCTTGACTTTTGTTTATCAATGTACAAATAATTCTCTTTATCTTTTTCAGTTAAGCTTACTCATGAGCTGCTGATAAGGCGGTCTGAAAGTGATACACGCACGGAAAGTGATACAGAATCAAAAAGCCTTGTGCTATTATTTTTCGCAGATATTATCATATGTACGGTATGCATGTTTACATGCATTTCTACATACAGTGAGTCAAAAAAGTATTGGCACACCTCTGCTTTAAAAGTTTGTCACGTGTTATAACGTTTTGGTCCACTCAACATACTGCAAAAGTAAAAAGACCATTTTTAATAAGGAACATTTTAATATTATTTAAAAAAAAAAAAAAAAATTATACAATATTTAATTTTTGGTTGCACTGTCAGACAAAACAAAACCAAAAAAAAGTCACGGTATTCACGTCAAAAAAGGATTGGCACACGTGTTCAATAATAATAGTATTCAGCCGATTATTAATATTTAATACTTTGTTGAGCCTACTTTTTAAATAGCTTTTAAGCGTCTGTGCATACTTTGTATTAACTTATCCGATTCCCTTGCTGATATTGTTTTCCATTCCATGCGTTAAGCAACCTTTAAAGAATCTCTTGATGAATTATGGTGCTTTCAAAAATTTTTCTCAAGCAGATACCAAATATGCTCAATGGGAGTCATGTCTGGTGATTGTGATGGTGTTTTTAATTATTAACAGTTGTAAATAAGCCATTTCTAGACTAGATACGATGAGTGTTTGGGTCAAACTACCACTGCTGCCCATTTAATCCCAATTTACGGACACACTGGAGCCAAGTTTTCTGTGAGAATGTTCATGTACACTCTTTTATCCATTCTGTCATCAATAACAAGATTAGCAACTCCAGATGCAGCGAAACACCCCCAAACCATAACATTACCGCCGCCATGTTTCACTGTCTGTATAATATTATTATGTTGCAGCTCTTTGTATGGTTTTCGCCAAAACTTCTGTGAGCCATCTGAGGCAAAAAGATTATACCTTGACTCGTCACTAAATATAACATTATTCCAAAAGGATTTCGGCTTATTTACGTGGCGTTTGGCCAACTGAAACCTCTTTTTTTAATTAACCTTCGAAATTAAGGGTTTACCCCGAGAAAGTTATCCATGAGACCTGCTCTGTTTGTGGGTGAAATTTTTGGCAGAAACTTTTCTACATTTCATTACGCAACTTGACAGCAGAAATTTTCGGATTTTGAGCCACTGCAGCAACTACAATTCGCTCCTGGCGTAGTATAAAATTTTTTGGTCTTCTAGATCTGCTCTTATTCTCAAGTTTTCCGGTGTTTGTACTTAATAATGTTTCGGACACTGGAATAGCACCTCTGCACTTTATTGTCAATTTTCTGTTAAGGTTTTTGCTGGACATGGAGGCTAATAATCAATTTTTAGTCATCTAGCGAGATTTCTGATCCTCTACCCATTTTGCTCAACATGTCACAAAGTGAAGATTAATAGTAACTTGAAATGCACTATTACGCAATAGCTATGCATTCTGTTGTAACGGTATAAAGATCAGAAACTTCAAAGAATACCGTTAGGTAAGGGAAAACATGGCATACACATAAAGTGTGGCAATATTTTTTGGATGTGTTTTCGGTTCAATTCTTCTTCTTTGTATTGTATTTCCTTTCTGATTACAAGTAACGGGAAATTTGATCCATTGTATTAAGATTTAACTAATTATACCTACTACATCAACATTTTGTTTTTCAATATCAGTTAATTCGTTCTAAGGCACACATATCTTCAAAAACAGTGAAAGTTCCAATACTTTTTTGACTCACTGTACATATTACATATCAATTGAAAGGTATTAATGCATAGCTCATATATGTATATATATATATATATATATATAATATATATTCCTGATCTGGCTCCGTCGGTTCAAAAAATATATGTCAATTTATTTTTACTTTTATTTTCAACTTTTATTATAAGAGTTTCAGCGTAACTGTTATTTTCAACTTGTATTTTAAAAGTTAAAAATAACAGTTATGGATTAATTTTTATATTAAAATTGATAAGTAAAAATTATTTTTGATTTTTATTATTTAAATAAATTTAAACAGTTAAAAATAACTTTTTTAATAGAAATCAAAATATAATTATTATTTTCTAATTTTTTTGAATAAAAATTATAAGCGTTACGGTCCCTGGTATTTTTACATCGACTCACTCTATAAGTCGCTTACTTATTCTTCTCATACTTACACGATCAACCTTTGTAACAACGATATTGTACACATCCTATCGGGTTCGAACAGTCTTACGTATCGAAATCGGAATACCCTATTATGCATATTATATTTATATACTATATGTTTAATTATGTTATCAATTCATTATATTACTATCAAATATTCATATATAAATATGAAGTAGCCTAAAAGGCAAATTCAAATTAAAAAACATTCTGTGTAATTTTGCTACTTGCACTGTCATACTAGATTTAAAAATTTACTAGCATTCTCGCCTTGATTTACGAGGGGCAACAGCTGTAAAAAGAGAAGAAGATGGTGGTGTAATATTACGCTCTGCTAGTTTATTTATTTTACTACAAGTGATGTGGAACAAAGATGGAAATTATATTAGGAGTAAGTCCAACAGTAACTACTGGAGCAGTACCAGATAAAGTGGTGTATCCAAATCCTGAGCAGCAGTTAAAGTTGGGAATTTTGCTAGATGGCAGAAATCAAAGGCATTTCAATAACTGGATATATAGTGACTTGGCAAAGATTATCTAGATTTTTTTTTTATTTAAAAGCTTTAGGTTGCAGATCCCGAAATCAAAAGCTAACTTGGTCAAACTCTTACTAGTCAGTCTTATACATTTCTAGGAGTCCAGTTACGATTCTCTATTAAGTCGACAATACTGCTGCCGATATGATAAAGTTCTGCACAGCAAGTATGAACCACGTATAATTAAACTTTCATTATAACGTATAAATAAAATTTGTTTGATGCTGATTAATGCTGATTGATGCTGATCATGAATATATATTTATTTACTTTATGGGATCCTAGATTTTTCCTTTTGCCTGTTACTTACTTTTCCCGGAATTTATTTATTTAATGTCAACTATTAACAATATTAAAAAAATATATATACTTTACAATTACATGTAACATAAGACAAATTTAAAATAATTGAATTAAATTCAAAATATGAATTTAAATTATAAATTAAAGTTAATACTAGGATGTTCAAAATAAAAGTATTAAATGATCCAACATTTGTTGCGAGGATTGGGAAAAACCCATTCAGATCACTGATTGATTGTTGATTATTGATTAATTAGCCTCTTATTACTCACTTTTATAGGTTATGGATAATAAACATACCTATTTCGAAAATGCTATATTAAGCTCTTTCAGCGATTTGAATGTTAAACGCCTATTTTGACGCCCAATATATACATATATGCACACAAAGGGCTTAACAATGTCTCATCTAACTTTTCAATTTTAAAGTTAAAAATATTCAAAATAACAAATACGCACAAAAAATTACTACTTTCTTATGACTAACTAAATTTTTTAAAAGAGGGTGAAATTCTAAAGTAATGTCCAATGCAAGCGTACATAAAAATTTATAAGGTTTAGATTTTGGCTGTTCCTTATTATAATCACGGCAAAAGACAAAATGTGTGACGGGAAGATCAATAATTGTCCCCCCAATTTTTAACAGCCATGCAAGATACATACAACATTCCTTGCAATAATAGCACACCTAACAAAAACGCAACCGTTATGGAAACTAAGATAAATTTATCAGCCCCAAATAGCCTGAAAGGCCAAACGCCAGGCTATAACAAACTAAACTACACAATGATCAAACACACCTCAAATGCACTCAAAAGCCGTATCATCTTATTTTTCAATAACATATTAGACAACTACATACCACAAACATACAAGAACAGCACAATAGCCCCAATATACAAAACAACAAGACAAATCAAGTATTACATCATACAGACTAATAGGTTTAAACCCATGTGTATCCAAATTATTAGACAAAAGAATAGCAAAAGACTGTGGTAGTTTGGTACATCTAACAAATTAGTAATCAGTCACCAATTAGGTTTCAAAAAAGGAAAGTCTGTTACAGAGTGTCTACTCTATGTAGACATGTTAACAAAACCCTCTCCTCAAAAAAACACCTATCAATTATATCCATCGATTTCGCAAAAGCAGATACACCAGAAACTAATAAGAAAGTCAGAGGTAAAACAAATGGCAAATATTCGAATATACACCCTTTGCGCAATGGGATCCCAGAAGGATCACCACTCTCAGTAATTATATTTTTAATTGCCTTCAATAGCCTAGAAGACCAAATCGAGACTCACAAAAAATTTTAATTCATAGCTTACGCAGACAACTTCAATATACAATATATATATATACAATATATACAATATATACAATATATACAATATATACAATATATACAATATATACAATATATACAATATATACAATATATACAATATATACAATATATACAATATATACAATATATACAATATATACAATATATACAATATATACAATATATACAATATATACAATATATACAATATATACAATATATACAATATATACAATATATACAATATATACAATATATACAATATATACAATATATACAATATATACAATATATACAATATATACAATATATACAATATACAATATACAATATTACAATATTACAATATTGACCTGAAAAAAAAAAAACAAAAACATGACAATAAACCTAGATAGACTCTTTAAGGACATAGACGCATGGTGCACAACCTTAGGCGCACCACTGCCGCACCATTATATGCCGGAAAATTAATTGCGTTTGTAATGTATCAACAAACACAGCAGTCATCAACGAAGTTAAAAAATTAAAGATACCGGCTTAACAGTCAGCTCCAGATACAAATGGAAATTAGAACTAAACAATTACACGCAAAAACATTCAAAATAATTACACAACCACAAGAGTCCCCCAAAAAAAAGAAAAAACAATTAATTTAATAAATCATAAACACACGAGACCATTCAGGAAATCGGCCATCAAAAAATGTTTTGACATTTGCAAGAACCTGGATGTTACCCTCAACCATAAAATCTGAAGCCAGACACAATTAACACTCAACTGAAACACTACAGCAAATCACAAACCAACAAAGACATACAACCGATTCTTCAGCGAAATTAAACATACACTAAGAAATTACAATATCAAATACACAGACGGATCACTAAACCAAAAAGGCTATGAGCACGCAACTGAGCACAACATTAATAAACTTGCGGTCCCACACAGTCTACACAGCGGAAGTCATCGCTCTACTCGATGCGATAAAAATGGCAGTCATATTCCCTCAAAAGACATGCATTTGCTCGGACTCCCTCTCGGAAATCAAAGCAATCCAAAACATAAACAATGACACACTAATTGCCACAAAAACCCATAACTAAACACAACTCGAAAATCAAAATCCTCTGGATTCCAAGCAAGAACATGCAGACAAAGCCGCCAAAATAGCAACAGTCTCACCCCTCGTAATAGCACCAAATTTAAATCATAGTAGAGACATAAAAAATCACATAAAGAAATCGTTCGCAAACGAAACAGAAAACTTACTTTTACCTCGACTTGGTATCAAACTACCAACCACAATAGACCCCACATAGATCGATACGTACATACTTCTTAAAAAACTTAAACAGAAAAGAACTACCTAACATCATTAGACTTCGACTCGGACACACAAAGATTACACAAAAACACAAACTTCTTCAGACCATCGACAACAACTACCAATACTGCAACACAAACATATGTACCCATCACAATCAAACATCCAAGACGAATGCACAGCATTCCAACAGCTACGAATCCAGATCCCAAGCCACTCCCTCACATTACTTCTATCCCATCCAACTCCAGACAAAATAATAATAATAATTAGCGATTTTATCAAAAAAGCCAAACTAACACATCACTTATAAAACTAAAAAAAGAAGCCAACAAAGAAAACAAAAATAACACAATTATGTAAATATGTACATACAAAGACATAACCTAACCATAAGTAGCCAATTACTAGACATATTAAACTTAACACACAAAAATATAAATATCGACACCCGTATTTAATTATAATTACGCATTAATATAATCATGTTATTTAAATACAACACACAACATCAGCCGAAAGCCCTAGTAGCTATGGGTGCACTCCCTTACAGCTTTAGTTTTACCTATAAGCATACAGTTAATTAAATAAATAAATAAATATTCATACATATGTATATGCGCACGTGCATTAGGCCTGAGCGCAGTGCTCGTTGCATTAAAAATACAAATTGGAACAGAAGACTATTTTACTGTGAAATCTCAATTTTCTTGAAGTTCATGTGCGGTGGGAAGGATATGTCATTTGAACATCATTGCGTATAATGAGCATAAATCTAAGGGCTTATACATGACTTTAAGGTTTTATGTAGTTGGGTTTACCCGCAGTTATGGACTTCGCAACTCAGCTTTAGTCTATTTATATCTCGCTGATGAATATACCGCATGACTTGTATTAAAAAAAGAGCACCAAGACACTTGCCAAATGTTAAATTAATTTTGTGAGCAGGCATTAATTGATAGTCAATTACAGTTCCACAATGTACACACAAAGCCGCACATGAATCGACACCCATGAGCAACCAAAGACGATTGCTCTATAAATAAACTAACAGATGAGGCAATGAGCAATACACGAGAGCACATAAACTTAACGGACGTATTTCAAAAGTTTGAAAGAGAAAATAAGACGTAATCCCTGTATTTTAAAGAGAAAGTATGAGTAGGTACAGATTGAGAAACTATTCATTACACCGGGGTATTGCTGCACTGGCAGGTCACCCCTAACGCTGTAGTTTTTAATAAATATCGGACAAGGAGACTCTCTGACGTAAAAATACACGAATTTTACTAAAATACATAACACGAAAGAATTACTTAAACATGTTTAAACTTTGATCTATGTGAACATTATCTACTAAAAATATGTTCCTTAAATATGTAGCTATAAAGTAGCTTAATAATTAATAAGCTAACTTACAAAAAAAAATACAATTATTGATTCCTTAAGCAGCTGAGACAACATACATATCACCGACAGTCGTGTTGCGTACTCAGACCAAAATTGGAATCTAGAGAGCACATTGAGAGCTTTCAAAGCCCGCGCACGAAAAAAACTGCGCAGCATCCCGGCGTACCATTCTTCGTATTTTGTTCGGCTCGCATCGGAATATACCTCGTCATGGTATTTGATATCGTGGCTGCAAACTGTTCTAACAGTTGCCATCAATAAATTGTCCATTTACCACGCGTTTTCGCCGCATCAGCAGAAACTTTTTGGATTCGCATTTCTTTGTTATATACATAACTGGAATCTAAAATTAGCGGCGAAATAATTTTGGCTAATTGTTATCCGTCCATGCCATGCGCGATAAAATATCACAACTTTTTTGCTTGCAAAAAAACGCATGCAAAAACAATTCAACAGATAAAAGAGGTGGGTAAAATACAATCGCCAAGTGCGTTAGGCAGTTAATATACTAAAACTAATTAACCTTGGATAATAGGCGAAAGGTCTAATAGATATGACAGATAGTTTGCAAGTGCGAACAGCTGTATCTTTTATTTCGTGTTTAGTAATTTTCTTATGCTGGTCATCAAATATGGATAAAAGGGATTTTTTAAGTTAATGGAAATATACATATTAAATAGGAAGAAGGAAACATAATGGATTTCATATAAAATCATATATATATAAATATAATCACACCCAGGATCAATAGGCTAATGAATTTAGCCATGTCCGTCTGTCTGTATGAAGGCGTCGATCACAGACAGTATAAATGATACATACTACAATTTGGTATGGGGGTTTTTGCATTTATTACTTTCAATTTTGAGAATCTCCTTCAGACAACCATTACAAAACCATAAACACCTTTTATGTGGGCAAGCTTCAACTGATAATAAAAATATTTTGAACTAATGTGTTTATACATTTGCAGTCTACATTCGGGTTGCAAATTGTATGAAGATTAGATAATAAATTAAAAAGATACTCAGTAAATACTTTAAAGCACAGAACTAATGCTTATAGTGTGTGTAAAAATGAGAGTCTGAGAGTTTTTATGGGTGATCAGTTAAATTTGACTATGCTTCAAGTATAAAAAACCTGTATTAACGATATGTCGTTGTCGGGCACTGTCGACTGGAGAATTCTTACCTGTTGTGTAATTATCTGATATTTCGTTTTGTTCCATTATTTTTTACGTGCGCCTTTTTTACGGTAACTGATAGGACGTAATGTGTCAACAAAAGCAACGAGTAACACGGCAATGTGTGTCAATGGGTCCCTTGGGACAGAAGGGCCCGAAGCGACAGAGACCGACTCATCAGGGACCGGGCGGTTGCGGAAGCCGCTGGCGGGGAATGGCTCAACGCAGAACGACTCTGTTCACCTCGAGAGAAGGTAAGGGTAGGTGATTTATGCATACGTAGAAAACGTTGATAAATTATAACTAAGCAATATTTCGTCGGTCTTGAATTACATGGTCAAATTTCAGCATGTTAATGAAATTAACTTGTATACAAGTAAACAAGCTCTACATTGGGCGACACTAAATATCGCCAACCTTATTAAAGTTCGTACTCAGAACCGCACACAGTTACATTTTTTACACAAGCACGCCTACAAAAAATCGATAACGACGGCAGCGTCGCTAACTAACTTGCATGTCATGTGATAATGGTGTTGCTCCTAAGGTAATTCAAAACATAAAAACTATGGTCTGTCGAGTGTACTTCAGTACAAAAAGCCCTTAACTCTAATGAGGTATGCTCTAACCTAAAATCTGACTAAAATTCAAGCACACACACTGAAGTACTGCTGTGGTACTTCAATTACCAAATAACTGACCATGTTTTATATAGTTTCGGCAGTCCTGCGACATTTTTAGCACACCGGTGTCAGTGTAATTTGCCTATTGTAGTGTTCATCCGTTCATCCGAACAGACTGACTTTTGATCCTGATAAAGAATATATTTATTTGTTGTTTCTTTAACTTAGAAACGAACAATTTATAATATTTTCTGCTAAAAATCCACAATATTTTAATAAATAAAGATAGAGAGGAGATTTTAACCTAAACAAAAATATCGATAGGTTTTTAGCTTATCATATAACGTTTATAGTCAATTACATTAGACATCGCAGCTTGTGATAATTTCTGATATCACTGTCTATGAGTGCCGCTATTTTGATGAAATCAACTGTTTTATGCTTATATTGAATGACATATGTGAAATATGTGTATGTGTCCCGTAAGATTTTTCGAAAGGAAAAAAGAAACTGAATATTATAAATTACATTGCCATCTTTAAATGGTACAAAAAGTGTCACTGTAAATATTGCAGTCGTTGCAGCACTTTTGCGGCAATTCATTGACAACTTTCTTGTATGACTGCGGCAGACATGCGACATTTTTGGGTTGCGGCACTTTAGCGGCATCAGTATAAATTAGCTATAACACTATTCCTTGTTAATTTAAAATTAGGGTTTTAGATGATCAAATAATGAGAAAAAAATATGTTTAAATTAATACAAAATTAAAAGGGAGAAATAAAGTGCTATTTCGTTTCGGGATTTGATATACAAAAATTAAAAATATTGTAAAAAAAATGTGTCTTCGTGATGTGCATTGATTGTGGTGAAACTTGTTGGCTGGTACACACTCAGCAAGTCTGAAGCGATCTAAAACTTCCTAATGTATTAATCTTGGCTAATATTGATCAACTTTCGGTTTGTTTATTTCTAGTCCTAGAAAATAATTAGCTTGCCTATTCTCTCTAATGTACATGCATTGGTTTGCATAACTGGCCTAAATTCAAGCTATTCCGGAAAAGCAAAAAAACATGTTATTGAATGTTATGCCCAGTATTTGGGTCCCGTTGCAAGATGTGGTATTCTTTTTTATTTTATTGAAGTTAATAAGGAGTAAGAATTGGTCGGCATGATTCAACATTTAATTTGACGGAGTTGGGTTTGTGGATTGGGGATTGGGACTGTAGAATTTGTTTTTGGTATGGGTCAGAAATATTGTTGTATAGTTTTACTATTCTGTATTTGACTGTGTTGGATGTGTTTCTTATGATAGGGTAAGATATTTTATTTAGCTCAGGAATTGTACCCTTAAGTAGTAAATAGAGCGAAGAATAGTTTGTATAAAGTTATCTTTTGTTTTATTTCTAGAGTGCGACATGGTTGGGAGATTGGTTGGTTGTTATTGTATTTATGTGCTATGAAATCGGTATCAAATTAATAACCTGAGTTGTGCAGAATGGTTGCCTATTGTATTCTTCCATATTATCTTATGATTGTCTAAGGGACTATTAATGCTATGCATTAACTTAAATGCAATTAATCCGCGAAGCCCTCTGACGTTTGACCAGATTTTGATGTAGGCGGACTTAATTTCTGATGTAAGTTCTATGACAGATTGATTTTTTTTATTAAGTTTGAGTATTCTTTGTAATACTGCGTTTGATTTTTTGTAATTATGATGTTTTCTTGTGCATAGTTTTGTTTTAATGCTCGCCAAGCTCTAAGTTTGTTGTCTCTTACCACAGCTAGGTTTTTTGTCCACTAGGGCACTTTTTAAAAAAAGTTTTGCAATTATTTGAATTGTCCTTGTTGGTGTTATTGCTAATTAATTGTGTTGCTGATTTCTTGTGTCAGTTTTTTTGAATTGTAGCAAATCAACTTGGTTGATTTTAATATTTTCTGTAAAACTTTGCGAAAAAATTTAAGGGATTAGAAAGTGAACATTTCTACTAAGGTCGTCGAGAACTTTCCATTTGGTTTTTGGCATAAGATCAGGAGTGCAGAATGATAGGTCTACAGGTGTAAACGTGTTGTACATAGTACACAAAAATGTGTAGGGGATTTGTCGTTTAAAAGTGTAAAGTTGGTTTTATCCATAAACTCAACTATAGTGTTCCTCTTCTATTGCATTATGTTGAACACTAATATAACGAATATTGATGGGTTTTCAATGTTTAGTACGTTTCTTAAGTTATTATATGAGAATTGAGTTCTTGGTGAACTGTACGTTGAAATAACGGTACTTTTTTTTTATTTTTTTTTTTTTATTGTTTTGACCTCTATTGCAATTTCCTCGAAACATTGCTTAAGTTTATTTGTGTACATTGGATGGATTTGTGTACTCGGATTGCAACTCCTCTAAACGTATTCAAAGCTGTATTGTTAATAATAATGTTATTTATTAATATTGGTATGTGGTTATCTTTAATTATATGTATTTTTTGTATTGAAATTATTTGTGGCCTATGTTCCTTAAATATAATTATAAGTTCATTGTTATTATTTTAATAACTTTCCATGTTCCATTGCAGAATATATATCAACATTATTAAAAAAGAAGAAATTTAATTTGTTGTTAAATGCGTTTGGGCGCATGTAGTATAGTTTTTAAGCTAACTATACTACTATGTAAAAAATAATAATTCTACATTGCCGGTTCCATGCCCTTTGTATTTAGTTTATGTAAGGAGGATTTGACTCCTTACAGTCCAATCAAATGAATTTCGACCAAATACAGGTCGAAAGCTACACCCTCTTACTTAGACCCGCTATTACGAGAAAAGTATTTTAAATTATAATATAGTGTCGGTTTTATTTTTGAGTTGCTCTTAGGACTTTGGATTGAGGTGTACATTTTAATTCGGTTAGCTTCCGTTTAGGGGTCATTTTAAATAGAATCACTAAATTATATTTAAGTTTTTTTGGCTATGTAGCTTCTAGGTTACCACCTCCCTCTTGTGGTTCTTACTTGTAGTTGTTAAGTGTTCGTATTTGTTTGATTCTTTTGTAGCACATATTCGCTAGATGTTGCTACATGCTACGTCTTTACAGGTTGTTTGGGTATCATTAGGTCTTGCTGAGGCATTGAATTCTGTTAATTGTTACGAGGTGATTAATGCAAAAGTGTGTTTTCCAACCTTCTGTTTAGCAAACCTTGAATATACTGTTTTTATGTCCGTTTTTGCAGAGTTTGCATGGCTTTTACCTATTGTTTTTCAATAAAAATAGGTTCCGCTGGTTGCTCCATTTTGTGTATAAATCGATAACGACGGCAGCGTCGCTAACTAACTTGCATGTCATGTGATAATGGTGTTGCTCCTAAGGTAATTCAAAACATAAAAACTATGGTCTGTCGAGTGTACTTCAGTACAAAAAGCCCTTAACTCTAATGAGGTATGCTCTAACCTAAAATCTGACTAAAATTCAAGCACACACACTGAAGTACTGCTGTGGTACTTCAATTACCAAATAACTGACCATGTTTTATATAGTTTCGGCAGTCCTGCGACATTTTTAGCACACCGGTGTCAGTGTAATTTGCCTATTGTAGTGTTCATCCGTTCATCCGAACAGACTGACTTTTGATCCTGATAAAGAATATATTTATTTGTTGTTTCTTTAACTTAGAAACGAACAATTTATAATATTTTCTGCTAAAAATCCACAATATTTTAATAAATAAAGATAGAGAGGAGATTTTAACCTAAACAAAAATATCGATAGGTTTTTAGCTTATCATATAACGTTTATAGTAAATTACATTAGACATCGCAGCTTGTGATAATTTCTGATATCACTGTCTATGAGTGCCGCTATTTTGATGAAATCAACTGTTTTATGCTTATATTGAATGACATATGTGAAATATGTGTATGTGTCCCGTAAGATTTTTCGAAAGGAAAAAAGAAACTGAATATTATAAATTACATTGCCATCTTTAAATGGTACAAAAAGTGTCACTGTAAATATTGCAGTCGTTGCAGCACTTTTGCGGCAATTCATTGACAACTTTCTTGTATGACTGCGGCAGACATGCGACATTTTTGGGTTGCGGCACTTTAGCGGCATCAGTATAAATTAGCTATAACACTATTCCTTGTTAATTTAAAATTAGGGTTTTAGATGATCAAATAATGAGAAAAAAATATGTTTAAATTAATACAAAATTAAAAGGGAGAAATAAAGTGCTATTTCGTTTCGGGATTTGATATACAAAAATTAAAAATATTGTAAAAAAAATGTGTCTTCGTGATGTGCATTGATTGTGGTGAAACTTGTTGGCTGGTACACACTCAGCAAGTCTGAAGCGATCTAAAACTTCCTAATGTATTAATCTTGGCTAATATTGATCAACTTTCGGTTTGTTTATTTCTAGTCCTAGAAAATAATTAGCTTGCCTATTCTCTCTAATGTACATGCATTGGTTTGCATAACTGGCCTAAGTTCAAGCTATTCCGGAAAAGCAAAAAAACATGTTATTGAATGTTATGCCCAGTATTTGGGTCCCGTTGCAAGATGTGGTATTCTTTTTTATTTTATTGAAGTTAATAAGGAGTAAGAATTGGTCGGCATGATTCAACATATAATTTGACGGAGTTGGGTTTGTGGATTGGGACTGTAGAATTTGTTTTTGGTATGGGTCAGAAATATTGTTGTATAGTTTTACTATTCTGTATTTGACTGTGTTGGATGTGTTTCTTATGATAGGGTAAGATATTTTATTTAGCTCAGGAATTGTACCCTTAAGTAGTAAATAGAGCGAAGAATAGTTTGTATAAAGTTATCTTTTGTTTTATTTCTAGAGTGCGACATGGTTGGGAGATTGGTTGGTTGTTATTGTATTTATGTGCTATGAAATCGGTATCAAATTAATAACCTGAGTTGTGCAGAATGGTTGCCTATTGTATTCTTCCATATTATCTTATGATTGTCTAAGGGACTATTAATGCTATGCATTAACTTAAATGCAATTAATCCGCGAAGCCCTCTGACGTTTGACCAGATTTTGATGTAGGCGGACTTAATTTCTGATGTAAGTTCTATGACAGATTGATTTTTTTTATTAAGTTTGAGTATTCTTTGTAATACTGCGTTTGATTTTTTGTAATTATGATGTTTTCTTGTGCATAGTTTTGTTTTAATGCTCGCCAAGCTCTAAGTTTGTTGTCTCTTACCACAGCTAGGTTTTTTGTCCACTAGGGCACTTTTTAAAAAAAGTTTTGCAATTATTTGAATTGTCCTTGTTGGTGTTATTGCTAATTAATTGTGTTGCTGATTTCTTGTGTCAGTTTTTTTGAATTGTAGCAAATCAACTTGGTTGATTTTAATATTTTCTGTAAAACTTTGCGAAAAAATTTAAGGGATTAGAAAGTGAACATTTCTACTAAGGTCGTCGAGAACTTTCCATTTGGTTTTTGGCATAAGATCAGGAGTGCAGAATGATAGGTCTACAGGTGTAAACGTGTTGTACAAAGTACATAAAAATGTGTAGGGGATTTGTCGTTTAAAAGTGTAAAGTTGGTTTTATCCATAAACTCAACTATAGTGTTCCTCTTCTATTGCATTATGTTGAACACTAATATAACGAATATTGATGGGTTTTCAATGTTTAGTACGTTTTTTAAGTTATTATATGAGAATTGAGTTCTTGGTGAACTGTACGTTGAAATAACGGTACTTTTTTTATTTATTTTTTTTTTTTTATTGTTTTGACCTCTATTGCAATTTCCTCGAAACATTGTTTAAGTTTATTTGTGTACATTGGATGGATTTGTGTACTCGGATTGCAACTCCTCTAAACGTATTCAAAGCTGTATTGTTAATAATATTGTTATTTATTAATATTGGTATGTGGTTATCTTTAATTATATGTATTTTTTGTATTGAAATTATTTGTGGCCTAAGTTCCTTAAATATAATTATAAGTTCATTGTTATTATTTTAATAACTTTCCATATTCCATTGCAGAATATATATCAACATTATTAAAAAAGAAGAAATTTAATTTGTTGTTAAATGCGTTTGGGCGCATGTAATATTATAAAATTTAAATTTTGTATTGTTTTTTTTTTCAATGTTTTGGTCTCAGCGGTTGGTTATATTTGAACTCATTAAGTATACCAATAGTCCAATCAAATGAATTTCGACCAAATACAGGTCGAAAGCTACACCCTCTCACTTAGACCCGCTATTACGAGAAAAGTATTTTAAATTATAATATAGTGTCGGTTTTATTTTTGAGTTGCTCTTAGGACTTTGGATTGAGGTGTACATTTTAATTCGGTTAGCTTCCGTTTAGGGGTCATTTTAAATAGAATCACTAAATTATATTTAAGTTTTTTTGGCTATGTAGCTTCTAGGTTACCACCTCCCTCTTGTGGTTCTTACTTGTAGTTGTTAAGTGTTCGTATTTGTTTGATTCTTTTGTAGCACATATTCGCTAGATGTTGCTACATGCTACGTCTTTACAGGTTGTTTGGGTATCATTAGGTCTTGCTGAGGCATTGAATTCTGTTAATTGTTACGAGGTGATTAATGCAAAAGTGTGTTTTCCAACCTTCTGTTTAGCAAACCTTGAATATACTGTTTTTATGTCCGTTTTTGCAGAGTTTGCATGGCTTTTACCTATTGTTTTTCAATAAAAATAGGTTCCGCTGGTTGCTCCATTTTGTGTATAAATCGATAACGACGGCAGCGTCGCTAACTAACTTGCATGTCATGTGATAATGGTGTTGCTCCTAAGGTAATTCAAAACATAAAAACTATGGTCTGTCGAGTGTACTTCAGTACAAAAAGCCCTTAACTCTAATGAGGTATGCTCTAACCTAAAATCTGACTAAAATTCAAGCACACACACTGAAGTACTGCTGTGGTACTTCAATTACCAAATAACTGACCATGTTTTATATAGTTTCGGCAGTCCTGCGACATTTTTAGCACACCGGTGTCAGTGTAATTTGCCTATTGTAGTGTTCATCCGTTCATCCGAACAGACTGACTTTTGATCCTGATAAAGAATATATTTATTTGTTGTTTCTTTAACTTAGAAACGAACAATTTATAATATTTTCTGCTAAAAATCCACAATATTTTAATAAATAAAGATAGAGAGGAGATTTTAACCTAAACAAAAATATCGATAGCTTTTTAGCTTATCATATAACGTTTATAGTAAATTACATTAGACATCGCAGCTTGTGATAATTTCTGATATCACTGTCTATGAGTGCCGCTATTTTGATGAAATCAACTGTTTTATGCTTATATTGAATGACATATGTGAAATATGTGTATGTGTCCCGTAAGATTTTTCGAAAGGAAAAAAGAAACTGAATATTATAAATTACATTGCCATCTTTAAATGGTACAAAAAGTGTCACTGTAAATATTGCAGTCGTTGCAGCACTTTTGCGGCAATTCATTGACAACTTTCTTGTATGACTGCGGCAGACATGCGACATTTTTGGGTTGCGGCACTTTAGCGGCATCAGTATAAATTAGCTATAACACTATTCCTTGTTAATTTAAAATTAGGGTTTTAGATGATCAAATAATGAGAAAAAAATATGTTTAAATTAATACAAAATTAAAAGGGAGAAATAAAGTGCTATTTCGTTTCGGGATTTGATATACAAAAATTAAAAATATTGTAAAAAAAATGTGTCTTCGTGATGTGCATTGATTGTGGTGAAACTTGTTGGCTGGTACACACTCAGCAAGTCTGAAGCGATCTAAAACTTCCTAATGTATTAATCTTGGCTAATATTGATCAACTTTCGGTTTGTTTATTTCTAGTCCTAGAAAATAATTAGCTTGCCTATTCTCTCTAATGTACATGCATTGGTTTGCATAACTGGCCTAAGTTCAAGCTATTCCGGAAAAGCAAAAAAACATGTTATTGAATGTTATGCCCAGTATTTGGGTCCCGTTGCAAGATGTGGTATTCTTTTGTATTTTATTGAAGTTAATAAGGAGTAAGAATTGGTCGGCATGATTCAACATTTAATTTGACGGAGTTGGGTTTGTGGATTGGGGATTGGGACTGTAGAATTTGTTTTTGGTATGGGTCAGAAATATTGTTGTATAGTTTTACTATTCTGTATTTGACTGTGTTGGATGGGTTTCTTATGATAGGGTAAGATATTTTATTTAGCTCAGGAATTGTACCCTTAAGTAGTAAATAGAGCGAAGAATAGTTTGGATAAAGTTATCTTTTGTTTTATTTCTAGAGTGCGACATGGTTGGGAGGTTGGTTGGTTGTTATTGTATTTATGTGCTATGAAATCGGTATCAAATTAATAACCTGAGTTGTGCAGAATGGTTGCCTATTGTATTCTTCCATATTATCTTATAATTGTCTATGGGATTATTAATGCTATGCATTAACTTTAATGCAATTAATCCGCGAAGCCCTCTGATGTTTGACCAGATGTTGATGTAGGCGGACTTAATTTCTGATGTAAGCTCTAATTATTTTTTTTATTAGGTTTGAGTATTCTTTGTAATAGTGCGTTTGATTTTTTGTAATTTATGATGTTTTCTCGTGCATAGTTTTGTTTTAATGCTCTCCAAGCTCTAAGTTTGTTGTCTCTTACCACAGCTAGGTTTTTTGTCCACTAAGGAACTTTGTAAAAAAAAGTTTTGCAATTATTTGAATTGTTCTTGTTGGTGTTATTGCTAATTAATTGTGTTGATGATTTCTTGTGTCAGTTTTTTTTGAATTGTAGCAAATCAACTTGGTTGATTTTAAGGTGTGGCCTTCTAATATTCTTTGTAAAGCCTTGCGAAAAAATTTAAGGGATTGGAAAGTGATCATTTCTACTAAGGTCGTTGAGAACTTTCCATTTGGTTTTAGGCATAAGGTCAGGAGTGCAGAATGATAGGTGAACAAATGTTAATGTGTTGTACAACGTGTACAAAAATGTGTAGGAGATTTGTCGTTTAAAAGTGTAAGGTTGGTGTAGTGAAATAATTTTATTTCTGAATTAAACTGAATTAATTTGTAGCAACGGTGCAGCTCTACCAGAATCAGACATGCATATTAACCGATAGAAATAAGACCAAAAGAAATCGATTGGGTTTAATTTTATAGAATCGTTGTGCATAAACTGGCAAGCACAACACTATTTAATAAACTCAATATTTTATGGTCTATTAATGTGTATAAATGCGGGCTCGTCACGCAACGTTTTTATTAAATATAAAAACAAACGCCAGATTAAATAAAATTCACAAGAATTTTAAGTCAATTGCAAACGATTGTGAAATTCACCTTGTATGTATAACGGATTTGTGCTGTGACTTGGCTTCGGTATATACATGTACATATAAGCGACACGTGAGATATAGTGGCCTCAGTGACACAAATAGAGATCAGTGGATCTGAATGAATTTGCGTAGCGCAAAAAGCTTGAAAAAGCAGACAACATCGACGCCAAGTAAAAGAAATAATATGAATTCGGACGAAGAGATAGCGGCACTCAGCAGTGATGAGAACTAGACAATGATAAAAAATAAAAACGATCATCCAAATTTAACGACTATGGTAAGTTTAATGAATAAAATGATGGAGCAAATGGCTATACATGTAGCATCTCTGAAAGAAGTCATAAAGGAAACGGTCAAACAGGAAGTAAAGACCGTCATGCATGCAGCGTGTGACAAGGAGTCAGATCAAAACGACGCACATGGTTCCCATGCTCCACTGGGTGGCACTGATGGATTTAGTGCGGGCAGCGCACATAGAAAAGGAAGCGCAATCAATGCAAACATCGATCTTGATTGGACAGAAGGCGCTCATAGATCTATCGGATCGACTATTGGAGTTGCACAAGGCGACACACTACTGGGTGGCACAATTCGATTTGGCAAGACGTTTTCTGGTGACGGACGTTCTCAAGGTGGTGCTCTCAAGGCTGGACTGCCATTGGCAAACGGAACTCAACATCATGAAGACCGAGACCGGGGTTACAAACACTGGCGAGATGAAAAACTTTGAGACGACTAGATGCGTTAATTTTTATACTATCATGGTACAGGGTGAGTCAGATTTTGGTGCCACAGAGCTGCAGAGTTTTAACGCATATGGTAAAAGTAAATATTTTAACACAAATTCAAATCCTTATAGTAATGTTAATAGTACACAACGACATTAGGGGGACAGTCATATAGTTGACTTGCCTATATTTAATGACCAAGCTGAGGATTGGCCCGTCTTTAGCACTTCTGCGGCGTTTGGTAACACTAACCTACAAAATTAGTTAAAAAAAAGCTTAAGAGGTGAGGTAAAGGACGAGATTGCAGGTAAGCTGATCAACCCAGCATATGTTGGGCACATTATGAGCAGTCTGGAATTGAAGTATGGACATGCTGAACTGCTTATTCGGAGCCAATTGGAAAAGGTAGCAGAAATGTCACAGATTGTGGAAAACAATTTGGAAAAACTTTATTACATAAGGACTATGTAAAGTCGAATACTTTACAACAGAGAATTTCGGGGTTAAAGTACCAGAAAAATGTTTGCTATCGAGCAATGTAACTCGTGCTCGAAAGTTGTTAGCAGAAACAACAAGACAGCTGGATGATGCTTATGAAACTGGGCTTTTGTGGTCGGAAGATATGGTTAAATTACCCGACAGCTATGAAATGGCTTTAAAGAGACTACGCACCACTGATAATAAGATTCTCAATACAGAAAACCCAGACGAATACGAAAGTGATGTAATGAACCTGGTTAACAAAGGGTATGCAGTAAAACTATCAGAAGACGAAGCCGAGCATATTGGACCCCGAACATGGTATTTACCACACTTCGGCGTCTTCAATATCAACAAACCCAAAAAGATGAGACTTGTTTTTGATGCGGCAGCTACTGTAGACGGCACTTCCCTGAATACTAATTTGTTGAAAGGACCAGATGAAATTCCATCATTAACGCAAATCTTATTTCAGTTCCGACAACGTATAATTGCAGAATGTGCCGACATCAAGGAGATGTTCTTGCAAGTCAAAGTCAGAGAGGAAGATCAGGATTAATTTCGTTGTCTATGGCGACATGGAAATACACAGGATATCATCGATATCTACGAAATGCAGGTGATGATTTTCGGAGCAGCATGTTCCCCTTGTTGCGCTCAACATATAAAAAATATAAATGCATTATGCATTATGCTACCGAAAATAGAGACGAGGTCATCAAGGCAATTCAATCAAACAACTACGTCGATGACTTTGTGGCCAGCTTTACATCAGAGCAAAAAGCATACGACATTAGTAAAGAAGTCAAACGTGTACATAGATTGGCACATTTTGAACTAAGAGGATTTGTTTCTAACTTGTCGGATGTTCAGCGTAAGCTTAATGACTATGACAGCAATGATGTCCAAGATGCCTTGCAATTAGATAGTAAAACAGTAGACAAGATATTGGGCATGTTCTGGGAGAGTCAACAGAATAATCAAATTTTTGACCTAAAAATGAATCGTTTGGATAAGAACACAGTACATGGCTTGAAACATCCAACTAAAAGACAATTGCTTAGCTTAGTAATTTCTGTTTATCCTATCCTCTCGGATGCTTGCTGATCTAATGATATATGGCAAAGTATTAGTGCAGGACGTATGGCGTACAGGTATATGTTGGAATGATTTAATACCAGAGAAAATTTTTGAGCGGTTTCTTCAATGGATACGACAGCTTGGTAACGTAAAGAATTTTAAAATAGCCCGATGTTACTCACGAAAATTCTTGTTGCAGGAAACAATTGTTGAACTTCACGTTTTCGTTGATGCAAGTGAACAAGCATTTCCAGCAGTTACATACTGGCGCATAATAAATGAAAACAAAGTTGAAATATCGTTTGCTGCTGGAAAAACTAGATGCGCACCGTTGAAACTGCTATTGATACCAAGACTAGAATTGCAAGCAGCCGTTTTGGGCACTCGGCTAAGGACATCAATATTGGAGAGTCACGACATAAGAGTGCATCGATCAATAATATGGTCAGACTCGCGAACCGTGATCTCTTGGATACGATCAGACCACCGCAAATATAAACAATTCGTAGCGCACCGAACTAGTGAAATTCTTGAGACGACAAACGAAAGTAACTGGCGCTGGGTACCAACACAACTCAATCCGGCAGACAAGGCTACTAAAACAATCAAAAATATTAGTTATGACCCACAGACGATATCGACAAGTGGACCAGACTTTCTGTTGGAGCCGGAATCACTCTGGCCATGTCAAGAAAAGCAAACAATTTATATAAATGACTTAATGGTAAGGCGAAAAATCATCTTACATATAAGTGAGGAGTCACTGATTGACATTGGGCGTTTTTCTAGATATGTACGTCTGAAACGAAAGGTAGGACAATATTACTTCAAAGAGCGAATTATATATGTTTTGAATATATATATTTTTGAAAAGAATACAACGCTCGACTTATATTTATGATATATATTTAAGTAGCGGGGGAGAGGTAAGTGATGACAATTGTCTAACTATCGCGTCAGCCTATCATACTGCCAAAGGGTCACAGACTGACCAATTTGATCGTTCAACACTATCATGGAATATATAACCACCAAAATGATAAGCTAATTGTTAATGAAATACGACGTAAGTTCTGGATGATAAACTTGCGCTGCACTGTTAAGCGGGCTAAAGCATCATGTTAATTCTGTAAAAATCAAAACGCAAAGCCCATTCCCACATTGATGCGACAACTGTCACTAGATCATATAACACACCATATAATAGACCATTCACTTTTACCGGAATTGATTACTTAGGACCCGTAATAGTTACGGTTGGGCGTCGGCATGAAAATCGCTGGGTAGCATTGTTTACTTGCTTAACAATTCGAGCTATTCACTTGGAGCTAGTGGAAGACTTATCGACTGACGCAAGTATTGTGGCGATCAGGAATTTCGTTACCAGAAGAGGTATTTTTAGCGTCATCAGATCCGATATGGGCACGGATAATGAATTAAAAAAGACAAAGGACTTGTTTGACTGGAAATACATAAAATCAGAGCTAGCAGAAAAGGCCATTAAATGGAAATTTAACTATGCTGGAAAAGAGGTGTAGTCGTTCAACCTATACAAGCTAAGGACGGGCAAATCAGAATTTTATTTTTGAATTTACCTGAATTAATTTGTAGCAATTCTAGATAGAAATAAGACCTAAATAAATAAATTAATTTTAATTTTGAAGAATCGTTGTGCATAAACTGGCAAGCGCAACACTATTTAATAAACTCAATATTTTATGTTCTATTAATGTGTATAGATGCGGGCTTGGTACGCAATTGTTGATTTTATTGCATGATTTGAACACTAATATTTTGTGTGCCATTGATTTATTTATTTATTTTAAGTCAACTAAAAGCAGCTGACTACGAAATTAAATTTAAAACAAATAAAGTATTTAAATTATAAAATTAAAATAAAAATTCAAACTCAAAGTAAAAATAAAAAAAATGTAAAATTTAAATTTAAATCTAAATCTAAATTGAAGTATGTAGTAACAAATATTGATGGGGTTTCAATGTTTAGTACGTTTTCTATGTTATTATATGAGAATTGAGTTCTTGGTGAACTGTACGTTGAAATAACGCTATTATTTTTTTGTATTCTTTTGACCTCTATTGCAATTGCCTCGAAACATTGTTTAAGTTTATTTGTGTACATTGGATGGATTTGTGTACTGGGATTGCAACTCCTCTAAAATTGAAATTAGTTGTGGCTTATGTTCCTTAATTATAATTATAAGTTCATTGTAATAATATAAATGACGTTTCATGTTCCATTGCAGAATATATATTAACATTAGCGAATGTTAATATATATTAGAATATATATACATATATATGCGTTTAGGCGCATGTAATATTATTAAATTGAAATTTTGTATTGTTTTTTTATGTTTTGGTCTCAGCGGTGCTGACGGGGAGCGTGGTACAAATTGGTTATATTTGAACCCATTAAGTATACCAATAGTCCAATCAAATGAATTTCGACCAAATACAGGTCGAGAGCTTCACCCTCTCAGTTAGACCCGCTAATACGAGAAAAGTATTTTAAATTATAATATAGTATCGGTCATTGTTTGAACAAAATCAGAATCGAATCTTTCGATTTTGTTTTATTTTTGAGTTGATCTTAGGACTTTGGATTGAGGTGTACATTTTAATTCGGTTAGCTTCCGTTTAGGGGTCATTTTAAGTAGAATCACTAAATTATATTAAAGTTTTTTTGGCTATGTAGCTTCTAGGTTACCACCTCCGTCTTGTGGTTCTTATTTGTAGTTCGTACTTGGAGTTGTTTCTTAAGTGTTCGTATTTGTTTGATTCTTTTGTAGCACATATTCGCTAGATGTTGCTACATGCTACGTCTTTACAGGTTGTTTGGGTATCATTAGGTCTTGTTGAGGCATTGAATTGTGTTAATGGTTACGAGGTGATTGATGAAAAAGTGTTTTTTTCATCCTTGTGCTTAGAAAACCTTGAATATACTGTTTTCAAGTCGGTTTTTTTAGAGTTTGAATGGCTTTTACCTATTGTTTTTCAAAAAAAATATGTAATTTCTTGTCAATCAGTAAATGATAGATGTTTATGCATTGCGCAGTTGACACAGTGCATCCGGTGGTTGCCTCATTTTGTGTAGGTCTAGTATCTAGACTCTACTGCTTTGTCAAAATTGCCTAACTTGTTTTTCGATAAAAGCACTTCTTAACACTGTGCTGGCGTACATGGTGTTTAGCCAATATACAAATTTTTTGTTATTGGTTAGTGTTTTTTTTTTGGGTACGGTGCAAGAACTGAATATTTCCTTAAAAGGCGCGGTTTTTGTATGGATACGGACTATTCTGGAAAACAAACAGTACGTTACAAGTGTTTTTAGAGAACTTTCTCTATTAAATTAATTGTAAATCGTTTTTTTCTAAACCCGACCCACTATATATAGCATAGTAGATTATTTAAAATAACCAATTCTTTGACGATATTCGTTTACGGTCTTGATTCTCTCCTAAGCAATTGGTTGTTTGTTACAATTTGTATGTCAGAATAATACTATTCTTTGATCAAGAGTTTTTAATATGACGGGTGCATTTGAAGGCAACAAATATTGGCTTGTAACAAGCTACATATCTAGGATTTCTTTACGATTTTGTTTATCTCTTTTAATTTCACACTATATTGGCCAAGGTTATAATCTAGGAAAACTATCCTGCGCGCAGTCAGTAGCTACTGTGTAGTGTGGCTAACCAAATTTAATATTACAAATGTCGCTTATGCCGACGCTACAACCAATCTTGTGAAGAATTTTTGACTCGTTGACAATATTACACTTTATTGTTGATATATGAACATCATATGTTGTGCACAGGTCATATTTATTTGCATCATTTTTAATAGTTTCGATGATTTCTAGGTTTTCTTTGGTTGTTAAACCTTAATAGTGCTTAGGTTTTTGCTTATATTCTCTTGACTAGTGTGAATTGCCAAACCGTACGCACGTTTGGTTGCATTGCCTGCAGTGTTCCGCATCGCGCATTAGTAAAAGAAACAAACAAAAAAAAGAGAACGGTAAGCAGAGCCGACGCCACTATGTCGGCGAAACTAATAAGAAAAGTGCCAAAAATTTAATCTGGCCTTTAAATCAGTATAGATTAACTGCATAATATATGCAAATTATTAAATACTAAATACTACTCAATTAGAAAAATCTCTATAAGAGTCGAATTGCATTGTTTAAGTGAAAATAATTTCACTCAAGTCTGCGGCCACGTACAAAGAGGTAAACATGAGCTCTTCTCGTTTGCAACTAAGAACAATAAGCCGTACAAAGCTGTGCTCACAGGCCTCGATGATTTTAATGCAGAGGTTGTGAAGAGCCAACTCATCCGCATGGGTATACAATGCATCGACGCCAAACTTATCCAAAGGAAAAGACCAAACAACTTTGTCCACTCGTTGTATGTGGTACATTGTGATAATAAGTCAGTCAGTCTGAACGAGCTGAAGAAAAATTATGCCGTCATTGACCATATCAGAGTCAAATGGGAATACCAAAAACGAAAAAAGAACATCATAACCCAGTGCTATAACTGCCAGATGTTTGGTAATGGTTCGTACCAGTCTGCGGTTAAGGCTTATTGCATGAACTGCGCTGGAAACAGTCGATTGTGAAGATAGCCTACTCGTCAAGTGTGCCAACTGTCACAGCTCTCACAAAGCAAACTCAGTAGAGTCTCCAGGAAGAACTAACTACTAGTATGGCTAGGAATTCCTTATAGGCACCACAATTGAATTGTTTTACAGCCTTCCCTTACCTTAATTGGCATACGGCAAAACCAACAAAGCCGACCTGGGAAAGGCCTCAGGAGTCAAGTGGTACCGACCTCTTTTCGCTGGGGGAACTGAAATCCCTCACTTTTGACCTAATTAACAACTTAAGAAATTGTAAAACTAAGACAGAGCAATTTGAGGTTATAACCTCACTTGCATTTAAGTTTCCTTCTTAATGTCTGATAATCTAAAAATTATAGCGTGGAATGTCAATGGCATTCTCAACAAAAAAGAAGAATTCCGTCACTTTATGTCCGATAACAATATAGACATTTGCCTGTTATCAGAAACATGGTTAAGTAACACCACTTCAGTCAATATATGCAGCTATAACTGCTATAGAAATGACCGATCGTATAACAGAGGGGGAGGGGTAGCAATATTCATTAAGAAGATATATTTTTAATAGAAATGGTATACAAACATCTATATACTCTTGCTATTTTCTGGGGGTCGAGCAAATTCCAGAAGTAAACAGCTTTTTCATGCCGATATCCACAAGCTGACTAGTTTGAATGGAAGTTACATCCGAGGAGGTGACTTTAATTGTCGTCATCAATCGTGGGGCTGTCTCACGTTGGGCAACTGTAACAATTTTTACCAATCATAACCGCCAGAGAGCACTTATATTCCTGCAGGTAGACTTGGCAGTCCCTCAACCTTAGATACTCGTATATTTCTAACAAACCGCCCGCAACACCTAGCAAATCTGCGCGTAATAATCACACTCAGTTCAGACGACCTACCGGTGCTACTAGATGTCACTGATGAACCGCACCTATCTAATGACTTCTTTCGCTATGACACATAGAGCCCACGTCCATGTGCCACCCAGACGACATTGACAACATGATTAATAGATTCAGTGGGGTTTTTTAAAGATTTAAGCATACCTAATATACGCATAAGATTTACCCCAAAACTACTTCCACAGAACACTAAACTTAATGAAAAGCAGGAATATCCGAAGGCGTCACTGGATAAGGCATAGACATCTAACTGATCTCGTCCTTTTCAAGTGGATAAATAGACAAGACCTGCTGATTTGCTCTCCTCATATAGGCCTATCAGTCTTCTATCGTCAGTTAGCAAAACCCTGGAAAAAGTAATTTAGGACAAAATTATACAATTTATTGATTTGAACAGTATTCTGCCACGTGAACAATTTGGGTTTCGTAAAGAGCACAACACCGTGCATCTCCTTATCAGAATTAAAAAGATTATCAAAAGCAATTTTTCTAGTTGAAAGTCGAATGGCATGATATTGATAGACATAAAAGCCGCTTTTGACTCTGTGGGGCACGAAGGCTTAGTTCATAAAATGTTATGCTTTAATTTCCCTCCAGCGATTGTAATGATAGTCCAAAGTTTTCTAAAAAATCGAATCTTCGTGGTACATTTAGGAAAATCTACGTCTACGACGATACTTATTCCTGTGGGTTGTCCGCAAGGCTCCTGCCTTTCACCCATTCTTTATAATATATATACATCCGATTTCCCCACTTTACCCCACTTCACAAAATCGATTTTTGCGGATGACACTGATATCCTGTGCCCCGGTTCACTTTCTGTAAATATAACAAGAAATCTTCAAGAAGCATACAATTGTGTAGACGAGTATTTTTACAAGTGGAAAATTTTGGTAAGCCCAGAAAAGACAAAGGCTCACTCGTAAACGCAAAGACCAAATATTAAATATTTGGGCATTACCTTGGACAAGAAACTGACATTTAGGGACCATATAAACGTCACCAACAAAAAACTGAAAGCTCTGGTTCGCTCTCTGTACCCATTTTAAAACAGGAACTTAAGATTAAAGCTTGAAAAAAAATGTTCCTCTTCAGGTCAATCTTCCAAGCTGTATCGTTTTACGGTGCACTAGTATGGTCTGACATAGCCAATTTTCACCTAAACCAGATGCAGATCAGCCAAAATAAAATCTTAAAGCTAATCTTTAACCTTCCTTGGCATCACTCTATGATTGATCTACATTGTCGAGCCAAAATTTAAATGGCAGATACTAAGTTAGCGCGACTATCGCATAATTTTTTCTCCAAATGTCAGGACTCAATACACCCTCATATAAATAGTTGTAAGTTTATATTTTAAGTTATCACGGGGTTTTTATTATGTATTTTCCCCCCAATTAATAAGTCAGTTATCGCATCATATCATTATTTGTTTACATATATATATCTAAGCAGAAAAGGAGTCTATGAAGCCTATCCTTTTAATACTAGTCTAAGTCAAATCACAATACATTGTAAATATCATTATAAGTGAAAATAAATGAAATGAAATGAAAAATTCTCTAGTCAAGCAATGACTTTACCAAAAAAATAATTTGCTGCAAATATTTTTTTTTTGTTAATAAAGCAAACTAAGCTTGGTTTTGATTTTAATTTTGGAAAACAAATGCTATTTTTAGAAGAATAGCAAGGAAAAGAAATGATTGATCTCTTATAATTTTTTTTTTCTAACTATTTGCTGTTGGTACAATGATTCCATAATAAGAGTGCAGTTATAACATACATAAACAGTCAATAATAATTCAAAAGACATACGACAATAAGAGATGCAAAGAACAAATAGAATCATGTTTGTAATTTGGTACCCAATTTTTCTCAAATAAAAATTAAAATAAATGGCAAAGTTAATATTTTACTAACATTTACGATAAATATTTCTCTATATGAAAATAAAAATTAAAAAAATGTTCTGCTACTTTTATTTTTTTTGGTCATGGTGGACCTTTTGGCGGAAATGCCCAAATATTTTATGTGGTCGTAGATAATTTTGTATGTATCGTAATATATAAATTTTACACATACATATATATTTAGCCAAGATACAACTTTTTTTCGTGGAGCATAAGCAATTTTAATTTTTGGATTGGGCGATACTTTAAAATTTTACATGCACAGACGACTGGATAAAATGTGTAAAAATTGGCAAACAAGTTATTGAAAACAGAACGGGCTTAACTAAGTACTTTACACTTTCTTATTTCAAAGAATCGGACATTCATAATGTAAGGAGTCAAATCCTCCTTACATAAACTAAATACAAAGGGCATGGAACCGGCAATGTAGAATTATTATTTTTTACATAGTAGTATAGTTAGCTTAAAACAAGCTACGCGCTTCAGGGCAAGCAGCGGGAAACCCGCTATCGGGGCCAACACTCGGCCGCTTCGAACAGAGATAAGCAACGGCTGCCCACGAATACAGAAGAGCTCATCTCAAAAGTTGAACCAATAGAATGCAAGATAAGCTTTTGCATACGCGCTCACTGTCCAACAGTGGGAGAGCGAGATTAAATGCAAGATAAGCTTTTGCATACGCGCTCACTGTCCAACAGTGGGAGAGCGAGATTAAATGCAAGATAAGCTTTTGCATACGCGCTCACTGTCCAACAGCGGGAGAGCGAGATCAAATGCAGATAAGCTTATGCATACGCGCTCACTGTTCAACAAGAACAACAACAAGTGAGAGAGCGAGATTATATGCAAGATAAGCTTATGCATGCGCGTTTGCCGTTGTGACTTACACACAGACATTACGAACGAAAAGGGCAGCTTACACATGCGCGCAACAACAACAAAGAGAGCATGCGCTTTTATCTATGGGTCCAGCAATAAGACGAGCGGCAGAATCGTATTAGCATTAGGTCGCGATGCTAATTAGAAAAAAGGCAAATGAGAGTTGAGCTAGAGCATCGAAACGGAACGGACGTGATCGGCGAGTAACATGGAGTGTTACTCATGGGCAGGAGATTTAACACACTAAATAAAACTAAATCAAATATTACAAATTAACATTACACAATAACTTGAAATAATAAATGATAAATAATAAAACAACAACAATAGCAACAACCACAGATCACGGCCACGTGCCACCACGAATACCCACACACGCACACTCACACCCGGTGCACAACAACAACCGCAGCAACACACACACACACACAGATGATGCACAACAACAGCAGAGGCCGTCACAACCACGAATACCCACACACGCACACTCACACCCGGTGCACAACATTGCAGACATTGACCCTTGGGGTACGGCCTACAAGGTTGTCACTAAGACACTTAGGAGTCAGGAGACGCTCAGAGTGACTTGCCATAAACTGCTTAGAAATATCGTAGCAGCGCTTTTCCCTGAGCACCCCCAGCCAGACGAGATAACCCTCGACACAGACAATGAGCCATGGCATCTAGTCAGCGAAGAGGAGGTAGTTGCAGCAGCCAAGCAAATCGGCGATAGGAAAGCCCCCGGTCCGGATGGAGTTCCTAACCGCGCTCTTAAGCTTGCAGTAGCCACCACACCAGCGGCTTTTGCACGCACCTTTAATAGATGCCTGGAAGATGGAGTTTTTCCCAAGCGATGGAAACAGCAGCGTCTTATTCTTCTTCCAAAAGGAAATAAGCCCATAGAGGAACCCTCAGGATACCGTCCAATCTGTCTGCTAGATACGATTGGCAAGATCCTTGAGAAAATCATCTACAGCAGGCTGTTAGCCGTAGTGGAAGAGAAGAAAGCGCTGTCAGACTCCCAGTACGGATTTCGAAAAGGCAGATCGACGGTAGACGCCATCAAGGCAGTGGTCGACATCGCCTCTAGAGCTATTGAAGGTGTACGCTGGAGGTGGGGTACCAAAGAGTATTGTGCTGTTGTGACGCTAGACATTCGCAACGCCTTTAACTCGGCGAGATGGGCACGCATAAAAGGTGCTCTTCTCAGAATTGGTATACCTAGGTATCTGCTGAGAATAATTTCGAGCTACCTCTCCGATAGAGTGCTGGAGTATGACACGGACAGAGGCCTAAAACACTATAAGGTGACGGCCGGTGTTCCACAGGGTTCGGTCTTAGGACCACTCCTGTGGAATATAATGTACGATGATGTCCTAAGAGTCGAGCTGCCTCTGGGGTGTAAGCTCATTGGCTTCGCTGACGACCTTGCACTGGTGGTAGTGGCAAAGGAGATCGGAGAGGTGGAAGCGGCTGCAACTGCCTCCATAAAAATCGTGGCAAGGTGGATGGAGGAAGCTGGGCTCGAGCTAGCAGGCCATAAAACGGAAGCTGTGCTTATAACCAGTAGAAAACATGTAGAGTACATGAGCGTAAAAGTGGGTGAGTCAACGATAAAGTCCAAACCGTTTATCAAGTATCTTGGTGTCATGCTAGACAACAGATTAAGCTTTCATCCACATATGAAATACGTCAACGAGAAGGCGTCCAAAATGCAGGGAGCCCTTTCGAGGATGCTTCCAAACATTGGCGGGCCGAAACCCGGAAGACGTTTGCTTATGGCGAATGTAGTAGCCTCAATACTGCTGTATGCTGCACCAATATGGGCATCAGTAGTAGCCAAAAACAAGTGCTTGGCGAAGAAATTGAAGACGCCGTACAGGTTGGCGGCACTTTGAGTAATATCCGGATTCAGAACAGTTTCCGAGGATGCTGCACTTGTTTTGGCAGGTATGATCCCAGTGGACATACTAGCGACGGAAATGCTGGCGATATACAAATCTCGCACTCAAGAGGGGAACATAGAACCCCTTGAGGCAATTCGGAAGAGGGAGAGGCAAATGTCCGTGGTTGCATGGCAAGCAAGATGGGAAGCAGGAACCAAAGGAAGGTGGACATTCCGGCTTATTCCCTGCATCGATACTTGGCTGGGACGACGTTCAGGGGAAGTTAACTTCCACCTGACTCAATTCCTGACAGGCCATGGTGGTTACAGAAAGTATCTGCACAGGTTCAAGCACGAGAATGTTCCCGATTGCCCAACCTGTCCGAGCAGCATTGAAGATCCGGAGCATGTGTTGTATCACTGCACCAGATACGATGATAAACGGGACGGTGTGCCAACAGTAGAGGGACTGATTGCATTCATGATGGAGAGCAAGGAGAAGTGGGTGTGCATCAACCAGCTCATAACATGCATCCAGAGGGATCTGAGAAGATGCGAAAATGAGCGACGTGTGGCGGTGAATGCCTAATTTAGGCTACCCTTCCCCGCGAAGTAATACTTTGCGGTGATCCCGCGGGGAATGTGGTGTGTGGTGTGGGGGTGAGTTTAGTACGTATGCGCATGAGATGTTTTCTCGCGAGTCGTGCATGCTGTTAGCACGGGCTAACGCATCTTTTAGAAGATTCTCATCCCGACTGGCGCTCCAGTAAAAAAAAAAAAAAAAAAACCCGGTGCACAACAACAGCCGCGCACACACCCACACACGAGGCACAACCAGCCGCGAATACACACACACGCACACTCACACCCGGTGCACAACAACAACCGCGCACACACCCACACACGAGGCACAACCGCAGCAACATACACACACACAGATGATGCACAACAACAGCAGCGGCCGTCACAGTCACACACACACACACACACGCATACGTACCGGAAGAATAAGACGAACGGGGTAAGCAGGGGGTATATAACCTAGCTTGGTGGGGATAGGGTATCGTGGGGTAGGAATAAAGTAGTGTTTAAGTAATAAACGAAAATGAAGTAGAAAGATCGTTCTCCTTTAATGCAAGGAACAGTCCGGTAGTTAGAACCTTTTTCCCCTTTCCCTCCTTCCTTACCCATCTGTCACGATTTAGGGACGGGTGGATCAAAGTGGATGTGCAGAGATGTACCCAACCCGGCATCCATTGAGATTCACCCAATCCCGAAATCTGACCACATTTTCCCCTTCCTCTCCTCTCCCCCGGTACGATTCAGGGACAGGAGAGAACCAACGTGGATGTGCAGAGATGTACCCAACCCGGCATCCATGGAGGTTCTCCACTCCCACAGATCGGACCACACTTCCCCTCCTCCCTTGGCTGTCCCATTGCCGGGCAACGTGGTTGGTGATGACCCGAGCAGCGTGCAGAGAGGTGCCTCCCTCGGCGCTCTTTGGCTATTTATCAACCCGGAGCCCGATGATGGGCCGGCCTTCTTTCCCTTGGTGACACTCCGGATCGCGCTCTCATCCCTGGCGTCCAGGAGATAGAGAGGGAGACCCGGAGAACCATAGTGGAGTGGGTTGCGGAGTTAGACTCCAGGTAATCCCAGTGTACACCTCACCCGAGTCTCAGCATCCCTCTTATTTCTGGTAGGAGTTCCCTGGACGCGACTGAGCTTGCCCCGGAAAACTACCTTACAATAATATTAAAATCTCTCAATTTAAGTTTGCATTGAATACAGGCAGTATTTTGGCATTGACATTGACAATGAAATTTTAAATTTACGTTCACATTTGATTATTTATACATTTATTTATATATTTACTTGTATGAAAAGATGGCTAATAACATCTCACAGTACTTGCTGTGAATAGGAAATCTAACCTGTTGATTAAGTGATGAGTAGCGATTATTTGGACCCTGAAATAAGGGCACTAACAGTTTATTCTTCAGCTATTTTCCACAAAAAAATCTTGCTAAAATTTATAATTGCATTGATATATTAATTTTTTTTTATAGGCTGGGCCTCTTCAGTGGGGTGGCTCTAATTGTCGGAACTATGATAGGTAAGTAGACCTAAACATCTTTGACATCTATTTAAATTCTAGTTCAGACAAACCAGAAATCATAAACGTTAATTTTTTTAATGAGTTGAATTTATCTGACAACCTTAATATTGTCATCACAATTGCTAAAGATTTGTTGGCGTTCACCCTTTTAAAATATGAAATTTTGAAATTTTCCCTACATAACATGTAACGTTGACAAAAAAATATACATATATTTGTGCTACCAGTAAAAAAACGTAAACTCATAGAAAGTAAAAAGAAGCACTTGTATGTTGCATATATGAGATAATTTTCAGGGTTCGACTGAAAGCTTGTCATATTCTCATATTAAATCTCATATAAATATTTTTAATAAGTACTATACATGTTTCTACTCTTTAGTCGCTTTTTCTAAATGTGTGTAACATTCCGAAAGAATAATCTCCGACCACATAAATTATATAGATAGTCCACGAAAGATAACGTAAACCCAAAACCTTTTTTTTTTATGTTTAATAATTAATTATTTCGAAAAATTTCTTTTATATAAAAAATAAACATTTCTATGTTTACGTGTTGCTTTCAAATTATTTTGAACTAGGGAAATTCCCTAAAACGCAAGTAAGATATGAGTATTATTTTTGGTTGCGTGTAAAACGCACAATGCATTTCTGTTTCAACTTTGGGTTAACAGAGTGCAAATTTTCTTAGATTTGAACATCTCGGTAAAACTAAGAAATCTTTGTGCAAAACACAAAAAATATTAAATTTGGCGTACTTAGCAAAAACAAGTAATGTTGACAAATCAACAATTAGAAGCATTAAAAAGAAAAATGAAATTATTTTAAATATGCTTGAACGATATTATTTGTGGGCCTTGAAAAACAAGTGTTAACTTCAGAGCTGCCCAAAATAGAGTAAGATCCGTTTTAATTAATAGAAAAAAATATAGATATAGAGAAAGTATAATTATATTTAAAGATTTTTTAAACTTACCTTATACTTGTTTGGCACCAGTTTTGATAATGTAAATACTCCTTGGTGTTAGTTGAGTCATGTTATCGACGTTACCTGTATTCTTGATCAGAATCAATAATCGACTAGAACTTGCTATGTCCTGCTGTGCGTCTGGCTGTCTGTCTGGATAAGGGACGTCTTAGAGACTGTAAAAGCTAGAGACACCAAATGTATGTGGGTTCCTGTATACCGTACACAGACCAGGTTTACTTTAAAATATTGAATTTCTACCACCAGCCCACGAAAATCGTTCAAATATATAGTTTAAACGTATTTTTGAACTAATTGCTTTAATTTTTTAACCTTTGCAGTTTCATAGCGATCGAATATTAATCAAAGCAGTTATTCACAACTCAATTGAAAAATTTAAGCTGCACTAAGCTGCTTGCATTGGCGTTACAGCAGAGTTTGAACTAGCACATGCAGGAACTTGCTTGAAGTGTGTGTCATATTCTTAATCAGCATCAATAGCCGAGTCGATCTATTTCCGTATGTCCGTTTGAATGAGTGGATCTAAGAGACTAAGAGGTAGAGCCGCTAAATGTTGTATGTAAGTTCTTAGATACTATACCCAGATTAAGTTTGTTTATTGTTTCATTGCGCTTACACATTACAACATGTAGTGCGTTTAACTTTGTGCGTAGGAATTTATGTATGTACATATGATACATATGAATGTACATGGGGTAAGAGTTCCACAGAGTCGGGTACATGCGATTTCAGCATGTTTCATTGTTTTATTAAGAGCTTCAATTGAACCTATAACAAACAGATTAATTCACCAATATGCAACTCAGAGTCGCAGTTGCTTTGTTCAGAATTGTTTGGGTTGACACGTGTATTAAAGCGCTTGACGCGGTGTACGGAGGCACTTACATACTATAATTCTAGCATTAAGTAGTATCGAAATGCAGTTTGTACTCCAATAAAAAGTGAATAGTGCTCTGCCCGCGCCTTTGCTTATTTAACGATTCATCTGGTCGATCTTCTTTTTTGGCATTGGGGCGACCACAAGCACAACCCAATCCTGCTGCCATTCATGTAGGTGCGAGCGATATGGAAATTAAAAGGGGGAAAAGGGATTGCCTAATACCGTTGTAGTAATCTTGTATGATACATATATACACCGGGCGATATTGGATTAGCTGCGCACTAAATTATCTCCTTATTCGTGACGCAACATTTACATATCGACATAACGACGCTTACCACGCGACGTTTTACCTTGGCAGCAGATGCTTTTGCATACCAACTCCCGTTTCACAATGAAGGTCAGCAGATCGCTTTTTGGTAGCCACCACATAACTTTACACCTTTACTCGTCAGCATAAGTGGCGATAGCTTTGTCCGTAACATTTTTACACTTTAGCTCCTGAATCACGCGGTTAGAATTGGAAATCCAGTTTATCAAGCCACCGTCCAAGTGAATATTCTTTACGGTAGTTGCCAGCTGAATCATCTCGTATTCTCTATCTATCGACTGCAGTCAATTATTTACGAACGTGTTGATGAATCGTGTGTGAATGGCTTTAATTACTATAACGTGCGTCTTTTTGTAAAATTCGATCCTTTATATAGTTTTCGGAGTTTTCGGCTATTACTTCACCAGTGCAGACGTGTACTCCGCAACATCTTATCGCTAAATCTCAGTCTCGCTCTGCACGTTTTGCACGGTTTTTTCTTCTCCGTGCTATTTTATTTCTTTACTTCACTTTCTGATAGTGCTTTATTTTGCTAAAATGCCCCCTGGCATTTTCAGTTTCCTCTGTTAGCTGATAGTCCCCAAAACAAAAAACTTTCCATAGACCAATTGTGTCTTTTCCTGGGCTACCGGTACTATAACATCCTAACCCAAGTTTCGTTGTTCTCTCCTCTGCCAACGAGGGCAAGGCAATGAAAGACTTTTCCTGCTCTGTAATTCACCGCGCCATTCAACTCATCAGCAAAGCTACGAGCTTCTTCTTTTGACTAAGGATTCTATTGTGGCCAATAAATTCCTTGCCACGACAAATCTTTTCGACAAATGCAAAATTAAATGCAGTTTACACGAGTCTCTTAACTCGACAAAAGGAACAATCTCCGCCCCTTTTCTCATAAATATCCGGAAGAAAAAATAGTTAAGGAACTCTCTTCACAAGGTGTAACAAGCGTCTAAAAATTTTCCAAAACCATCGACGGCATGGCAAAACCAAGTGGAGTAATCCTTCTTACCTTTGATCTGTACCACCTTCTGTACTCGCTAGACGTTTCTTGGTACAAAGCAATGGTAAAACCATACACATCAAATCCTTTGCGTTGTAAAAGCTGCCAAGAATTCAGAAAGGCCATAAAACGCTGGACAAAGCCAGCGATTTGTGCAAATTGCAACCTTACTCCACACGAAGCTCCATGCTCGCGCATGCAATGTGCCAATAGCTCTGGGGAACACCCAGCTACGAGCAACAAATGTCCAGAATGTATTAAAAAAAATAAATTCTCAAAATACAATATCAAACTAAATGCTCATACTTGTATAAGGAAACAAAACAAAACTATATGTCCATTAACCGTTCTTCTAATCTCTTAAACAATCAATTGTTTGCTGATATGGTAAACGGGAATATAAACCAAAGAGACAATAATTCCACACAAAAATAAAACTGTAAGATCAGTTCACTTCTCCTATCCCCCGTACTTCCACTAAAACAACAAAAAACCAGTCCAAGAAACACTAATAACAACAATAAAAATAACAACAACAAAGCAACAACAAGTATTTACACACAATATTACTCTATCGGCCCCGCTGATAACACAGACTCTACTACGAACAAAAAATCGCAAACCTACAAAACAGACGCAGAATGCGTCGAAATTAAAAACAAAAACTCCATCACACATTGAAACATAAACAACTCCTCAAAATATATTCACTTAACCCCAACCCCTCTCACCCCTCCTCTGCCGATCTCTCCTCCACTGATATGGATATCAGTGAGGCTGACGATCTCTCTACTTCTTTCCTACCTATTATCTGTGTTTCTGTCCCCGCACGCATAGAAGCACAAGATATTTGCACTTGCTATTCTCATGCACAACCAATTACCTATCTATTAACCTTTTTTTTATATTTTCAATGTCCTACTCAATACTTTAATGGAACATAAACGTCATTCGTAATAATTTAATTGATTTACAAGTGCATTTGAAAGAACACAAACCAGATCTAGTTGCCTTACAAGAAACTCACATCGAATTCAATTCATCAGCAAACATCTCTAATTGCTACATCCACTACTTCAACAATTTACCTAATGTTTCCGGTCGTAAGCACGGCATTGACTTTCTTGTTAAAAAAGACCTGCCCCACAAATACATACCCATTAATTCCAATATTTCGGCCCAGGCAATCGACATGGGATTTAAAATAAAATTCATTAATACCTACATTCCTCCTAGTCAAAGATTCAACATTAAAGATTTAAATCTAACTATCAGCAAGTCCGTAACACCTCTAGTTACTATGGGCGACTTCAACGCCTGGAGCCCACTCTGGGGCTCTCCCCATAGCAATCAAAGGGGCAAAGTAATTGAAAAATTTGTTACCATTAACAACATATCCTGCATTAACGATGGTTTTCCAACTCATTTCTCCACACACATTCGTTTACTCATGTTGACCTCTCCTTCTTTTCTCCCGAAATCCTTCCATATATTATATTTAAAAACTTTAAAAACTTTTGACAGCTTATGTGGTAGTGACCACTTCCCTTTAAGACTAAGCTTAACCACCCATCAAACGTAAAATTATATCAGACAAATTGGCAAAACTTTCGTTCATTTCTCGAGTCCATCGTTCAAAATCAAAAATTTCACAAAACATCAACAAAAAAGTTTCCTACATCCACAAACAAGTCCGCACTGCTGCACACTATCATATTCCTCAATCCAAGGCTCCACACACCAAAAATTTAACCTCATGGAGGAATAAAGAATTGTCCCACCTTACAGATTCAAAACAAAAAGCCTGACACACATTCAAAACTAGGCCAACAACAGGAATCTTAGTGACTGAACATGGAACACATACTATACGCTGACAATGTCCTAATCTAAATAAAAAATACATGCACAGCTTATTCAATATTCAAAAATATTATTGAAACTATAAATACCCTGTCCCTTACGTCTTGTGCTAGTCTGGCATCAAACAAATGTAAATTACTTCATATCTGCAAAAAACATAATTGGAAACCACTAGATCTTAAGCTTACTCATACATTTTCTATTACGCTAACAATTTTAGAATTTTAGGTGTTATTTTTGACAATAAGCTTAACTTTAAGGAGCACTGTAAATATCTAAAAACTAAACTAGCTTTAAGATTAAACATCATTAAATACCTCACTTCCAGTCGATCCGCAGCACATAGAACTACAATGATAAATGCAACACGATATCTTATACATTCAAACATTAACTATGCCCTGCCGATCTATGGCCACCCATCAAAAGCGAACATTTCATCAATTTCACCTCCATACAACACTGCCGTCAGAAGAAGTATCCGTGCGATCCCAACATCTCCAACAATGGCTATTCTGGCAGAAGCTGGTCTAACTATATTGGAAAATAGACTTTTGCAAACTCTCTAAAGCGTAGTACGTAGAAGCTAGCACATCTAGTCCTTTGAGTAGCACGTCATGCAACAACAAGCCATCCCATTCAAGCCGAATCTCATTTTTGTTTGGATGGCGTACTGTAAAAGTGGAAAGAAACCATGAGTACTAGCTGACTGCTTACTCCCTTTAAGTTTACGTATGTATCCTTTAGTTTTGTAGCTCTCCATTGTGCTTGTCATAAAGGTGGCAGACCGATATCCTTAGACATTTTCTTCTAGACATTTTACGCGCTTCAATGCTATACCGTAACAGTCAGGTAGCTTTTTTGAATTTCCACAATAACCGAGTCTGCCAACGTTTTTTGGTTGGGTCGTTACATGTTGTCGCCTTCATTATTTTTCTGGGACGCTCATCTTCTTTTGATCTTCGGGGCTTCGTCGATGTGTTCACGTCGATCGATGCCACGGAAACATATTTCTTCATGACTTTAAGATTGTAGAACCTCTTGATATTTTTGGTCTTTCTAGCATTTTCTCGCTCCCATCGCGGTTGACTCTGCCCTTGTCGACTTGCCGGGGATGTCCTTGCCCATCAGTTGGTGTCACAGAGCTCTGTTTTGTAGGCGTAGACAACGCAGATACCTTTGGTTTTAATTCGTTAATACTGTTAATAGACTGTTAATAATCTTAAGAAGTCAAAAATTTGTAAATGTTTTATTTGAGCAAAATATTTTTACATTTTCCAATGTTATTTAGGTAACAAGTCGCCAGTAACGGCACGGCACACGCTATGTCTAATGTCTAAAATAAAGAAAACATTTACAAGTTTGATATTTTCTAAAATGAAACGTTTTTATTTTCAACGTTCATGGAGAAATTTGAAATAAAGTTTAATAAACAGAAACTACTAATAAAAATAATTGTGTCTACATCTAAAGAATTGTGTCTACATCTAAAGATGTGCGTTGAGTATAATAGGAATGTAAGTAAGGGCAAAATCAACCAGGAGTTAGGTGATTTGTAGTCTGCTGCAATCGACTATAGATCTGTTTCTTGTTTTATTTTCTTTTAATTTACAAAAATATTATAAAAAAATAAATAAAAAAATGGTAATGTTTGACGATTTGTATGAGGCAAGTTATGATGACTTCACAACCCTCACTGAATGCTTTGTGCCCTTCAAATACTTGTGTTCGTGATAAAGTTTAACAATTCCGTAGCCTTGATTCCATTGGAAACATAAAATTTTAAGCAAGATCGTTGTTAAATTTTTTTGTTCATGCAGAAAATCAACAGACAAACTTTTCGCGTCGTTAACAAACAGGTGCCAATCACAAACTAATTGACTTAGGAAAACATCTAGAAAATTGTTTTTATCGATTCGGTTTGCGTACGCAGTTAAATGTACCACTCTGGGTCAACTTTGACCTGATGGTATGTCTTTACGTATTTTTATGAATGTATTAGCTAACTAAGTTATAGCATTTAGATACGTTTTCGTCAATGTTAATCGAAACGTAATTCGGACATTAAGTGAATACTGCTCGAATTAATTTTTCTAGCAGTTTATTTAAGCATACTTGTAATTAAATGATTTAAAATCAATGCAAAAACGTCGAATATATACGATATTATACTCACTCACAGTGCATTTTTGGTGTGCTTGAGCGAGATAATTCCACTATGTAATAGACAAACTATAATAAACATTATGTAGAATCTAATATACATAAAACGTACATTTAAATTTTAATTGGACCTAAGGTATTTATCATTCAAATTGATTAGCTCAAAAAAGCAACGCTGGACACCATTTACTATCGCACTCGAAGAGAATGTTCGCCTGTAGGTAGTCAATTAAAATTCTCTACAAAGTGCTTCTGAGTAAATGTTGATTTGGCGGCATTATTATATTTCGATTCCAAAAAATGTTTAATTAATTCGTTGACTCAGTATTAGCATTTGTATTAAAATCTATTATTGTATATTGGTAATAAACATGCATTTGTACCTACAAAGACCAGTGAAGATTCGTTTTCTGCAATATAGGAAAAACGTTATTATTACCAAGTAATCTCTTATCTGCTTATTGGGAACCTTGTCTTTTATTTATAATCGGCACAATCAGTATTAGTCATCAGTGTTAGTTTTATATTATGATTCTTAAGATTGTATGCTTAAAATAATCCTGGCTCCTTCGGTGCAAAAGTAGCCACGATTGTAACAGCAGCTAAGCATTAGTTCTACAAAAGAGCTAATAATATTGTGGAAATGTATGTAGCAGGCAGAAGGAAGTACCTCTGACCATATAAAGAAAATATATTTGTAGCGCAAAATATGTCTGTCTGACTGGCCGTTCATCCGTATGGACATGTTGATTTCAGAGACTGTAATAGCTAGAGCTAAATATTGTAGTATGATTTCGTATGAAGACCTCCCCCTACCCCAGCAAATCAATATAACATGTTTATGACCCACATATATTAACCGATCGTTTTTATTCTTTACACATGTGTGTAAGCAATTTCTTGTTTATGTCGCAAATTTCTTAAATGTCGGACAAACACACAACCATATATTCAAGAATTAATAAAGTATGATGCTGGACAGCTCTAGAGGTAGTGATTTGGCACCTTTTATGTTATCCTTAATTTAATATAATAGGTTACAGTTGTATTTTTTAATTTATCTAAATATGTGGGAAATAAAGAATGACTAGTGAAATCGTCAAATTAATTAAATCTTTTTTGCATACATATATTACAAACGACAAAAAACATAATCAAATTGGCTTTTTCGTTAAGCTTTGTAACAATTTCAGTATAAATTAATGAAATATCGATTTTTCGGTGTTAATATTCTCGATTTTGTAAAATTTTCATTAAATTTAGGGAAAAATCCAAGAATAAAAATATAACCCTTGATTTTGCAAAGTATTGATTATAATAAATGAACTTGGTGTCGTTTAAGAAATATTCTTCAAAATCCAAGTATACCGTCCAAATTAATTTTCTTTTTTGGCTGTTTTACCACAGTCATAAAAATATAGCAAGGCACCTTATTAACTAATATTTATATCGTTTAGCAAAATTAATGCAAGAACAACCAATTTATATAATGGTGTTATAAGGTGTGCTAAAGATTTATAAGGCATTCGGCTGTCTCTTGATCGACTGACTCGGAATCAGATTGATCATGTTGTGATCTATTTAAGGCATGCATCTAGCATGGGATCGTGTCGGGGTCCGGGGACCACAACCTTGTTGTGTGCACACGGCTATGTGTGCCTACAATCGCACGAAAGCTGGACATCGGGACATTCTCACGAGCATATTGTGTAAGAGACTGAAACCACATGCAGAGGACTGATTGGATTTGAACAATGCGGTTTCTATCCTGGTAAATTTACCATTGGCCAGATCTTCATGAGAACCAAATCAATACGTGCCACCTATTTGTCGATTATAAGGCCGCTTTCGATAGCCTACGGCGTAAACGCCCATACGCTGCCATGTCTGAGCTTGGTATTCCTGCAAACTTTGTGCGACTCTGCAGAATGTCATTGAGCAATACCAGCAGCTCTTTCAAGGTACGAAATGACTATTTTAAAACCTTTAATACCAAATGTGGTCTCAGACAAAGCGATTCGCTGTCTGGGATGCTGTTCACCCTACTGGTGGATAGTATTTCAAGAAAGGCTGGAGTGCATCGGAAGGGGACCGTATTAGCAAAGGTGCTGCCCAGCACCTGGGTTAGGCAGATGATATTGATATCATTGGTCGTACCAAGCGTGATGTAACTGCAAGTTTTGGGACTATTGGGACTATTGTATGACGACGTAGACGTTGGCAGTCTTGATTAACATACAAAGACTTCGCTGGCTGGGACACGTTGTGCGCATGGAAGGCGAAGCTCCAGGGGTTCTTGATGCGGTTGTAGGTGGATAACGGGTTTGGCAACGTAAGGCCGGGCGTTCTCATGCTGTAGAATCAAATTTTCGTGCCTCTGCCCTAATTGTGGCCGCTCTAAACCCTTCTTTTTTTTGCCGCTGGCGTTATTGTTCACAGACGAAAAACAACGTTCAGCATATCTTAGCTTCAAATCATAAGAAACCCAAGTTTCATATTTTTAAACCTTTCCCAACGCTTGTAATAGGACCAATAAACAGTCATAAATCATTCAAACCATTTATTATTCAGATTGTTTTTCAAAATTGCCTTTATTGGGTATCGTAAAAGATGTGCAAGCCAATGTCATCCCAATGTGAAAATATTTTTTATCAGGTAGAGATAAAGATGTACTATCATACTCCGCCCATTTTGAAGAATCGGTATAAAGCTTTCAGCACAATGTTAGTACCGCCACAACGACGGGTAGATTACACACTGTATACTATTAAATAAAAGCTTTTTCAATAAAATAATATTACAACAGTTCCGTTTCACTAAGCAATATTTATGACCTAATGATAAAAGACTGGTTTCATAGTTACGACAGCGATTTATTAATGACACAGGACTCTGTTATGTAATATGTTTTGAGACCACAAAAGATGTTTCGTATTATGGCAATTGAGGCATAACTCTTTTTTGAGTCCAGTTATCTAATCTGGTACAATTTTGTGGCCAAGAATATGTCAAGGTGCGCAGACGACGGCCTTGGTGATATTTTATTTTGGTTATGAGGTCTAAATTTTTTAAAACCTGATTACTTGGCGTGCTTCATAAAATTGGAACCTCTGCTTAAACAATTATAGCAGCAGTTCCCACCATAGAATATGTAGGTTACTGAAGGCTGATTTATTACATGTTGCTGAAGATCTTTAAGACCCATGCATGAAAAGATCCAGTAAATAAAATATAATAAAATAAATAATAATAAAAAAAAAATACAGCTTCGTTAGTAAAGTACATTTGATGGTCTAAGAAGTGAATAATAATTTCTCATAAGGTATAGGACAATTAAATATTTTTTTAATAAAATATAATTTAGACATAAAGCGTGGAATAAGCTGTGATAACATAGGGAGGAAAAGTAAAATATAGTTCCTTATTGACCGACGGGGAGCATAAGACTGTAGACGACCTAATAAGCAAGAAGTGTAAACATCGCCAATAACCAATTTAGACAAAAAAAAATAAAACCAACAGTCATGGAAGATTTAAGAGAACTACCTACAGCTCTACGATAATAGAAGATTAGAATTTCAGCTTAGTCCATTTAAAGCGAATAATACAAATTGTTTGCCAATAATATTCAGGTTGGTATTTTAACTATGGACACCAGATGCACGACCAGTAAACAAGTAGAATCATTTTGAAAAACAATTTGTATTCCAAGATCGACCAAATAAGTGAAACATAAAGGTTTTTCTAGTGGTGAACGGTGTAAAATGTTACCTAGGTATATGTTGAAAAGTATGGTGGAATGTTGTAGTCGATCGGATCACGCGATTTCTTTCCGGCTTTAGCTCGTCGGTAATTGGGAGTGGGGTAAAAGACCGCATCGCTACTATATTACTCCGTAATCAAAATTATTGTCACTAAAACTTCGAGTGCAATGGACGGGATAAGGGATAGGGGAAAAAGAGGTATGCCTACATTGCCTTTAGTTGTGTTGTAGCGTTAGGCTGTTATTAACGTATCCCCACCCAACCTTGATTATTCTCTGCTATCATCATTACTGAGTTATCCCTTACACAACTCAAGCTGCTCTACACACTACAAACAATCATGATTTCCGAATAAAAGTTGTTTTAGTTGGAATACATAATAATATTTATTAATAAAATTAAAGTTATCCCTATTAGTTAGTAATATTATGTATAAAATTTCTGTTTCAATTTAATTGTTAAACATTAATATAGTTATCCATTACTTACAAAATGATTTTAAACTACACAAAACTATAATTGTGCAGACTAGTGTAATGCCAAATATTAACGAAAATGCATTAATGCAAAATCAGTTGCATTAGCTTAATCAAACCAAAATAAAAACAAAAAAGAAAACAATAACGGTAGGTGCATATAACATTTGCTGACGGCTTATCGCGAACTAAGTTTCTATTATTGGAATCGCCTTAGTTAGTTCGTGATACGCAGAAGATAATTTAAGGGAGTTTAAAATTAACAGACTTACTACTTTATTTTGTTTGGGTCCTTCGACGAAAGATTTTTCGGCGTGCTCCACGAAATAGCTGTCGTAAAAAGAGAATGATTACGCGCACTCGCTTAACAAGGGAAATACCGCTTGTTAGCACCGCATTCCTCTGTCTTTCTTTGCACTTCACTTTTTTTCACTATTACTGTAACATAATAAATTAAATAAAAAAATAGAACAACGAAAAAACTAACTTATATTAAATTACAATATTTCTTTTCCACTTAGATTATTATTATTATAATTTTTTTCTCTTAAATTTGTCATTGCTTTGTGGGAAAACGAACTTATTCTTTGCATTATAGTGTATAGCCAAAAAAACGAAGGGCTTGAACAAAATAAAAATATAAAACAAAGCATAGAAATCATCGCTTCCAATTGCTCCGCCGCTCTATCTATCTTCATACGTCTGTCCACGGCATACACACTAACAGTCGCCTATGTATGTATGCGTATACATTTTGATGTTAACAATGTTTTTTTTGCAAAGACGTCTACTCGCCTTGACTGATGCAATAGGAAAAAAAGTGCCTAGCTCATCCACTAGCCTGGTTTTTCCCTGCATCTTGTTGGAATCAAAAGTTCATGTCATTGCCTTTGACACTGGAAATTGCTCCAGGGTTTCTACTGCTATCGCTAACTCTTAACTTTTCTTTTGCCCCGATAGCAATGATTTGCCCTATAGGTGGAGCTAATCATACCTCAATGCATAAGTAAAAAATAAAAAATATTACAAAATATCCGTTATAATTTATTAATGTATAATAATATCATTTCTTTTTTTACATTAACATTACATTTTTATTGTATAATTTAATTAATTATCATTAATAACCTTTATGTTATCTACTTCTAATTTCGGCTTTTCGAGTCTACTCCCACAATCAAAACGATAACTCGAAAAAAAACAAAAAAACGTTGCCGCCTGTCAGGCTGTTTTAAAATTGCTTTCTGCCAAATGCGCCATTACAGGTTAGTTTTTATTTTTATTTTTATTTTTTTTTTATTTTCTTTATTAAGGTATACGGGGTAAACTGTATAACCTCTTCATAACCTTTTTATTTATGCATCAATATGGCGCTCCTGCTAACCGATAAAATTTAGCCTTTTCAATATGAAAATTAATAACAATTATCAAATAACAATAGCAATTAAATTCTAGATTTTCGGCTTTCGCCTATTTAACCTTGACTGGCATCTTGTTGTGGTCAGGCCTTTTACTAGTCTGTTTTTGTGGCTCTCGTCTGTCGTTGTTCCGGCTGGAGTGGTTGTTAATTTGGGCAAAGACCGTTACCAATTTTAAATGTTTGTGTAGAATTGTATTTCTTAAGTACCTCTCACAGCCAGTGGTGAGTCTTGTTATAAGGTTTTGCGCCACCTGGATTCTCCTAATCTGGCTATCGCAGGTCAGTCCACAGATTGGACACGCATATCTCCAGAACGGTGCAATAATTTGATTATTTTTGTGTAATTATTACAAGCTGACAGTAAGCTTGTTGATAAGCTTGTTGCTGCGTGGGTTAAGGACCCAAAAGTGCTTAGCCACCGCCGCTCGTATCCGGGTCCTAAGCAATGAGACGTGCTTTTCAAAAGTTAATCTGCGATCCAGGATGACACCAAGATATTTTGCCGAGTTGGCCTGTTAAACAGGTGCGCCCTCGATTGATATAGCAGGCGGCGATCTACGTAGCAGGGTGAAGCAAACATTGGATGACTTGGCGCTGTTAATGCTTATGTTCCAGCGTCTCGCCTATGACGAGAATGTTGTGACGTAATTTTGGATACCATCGGCAGCATCGTACTCGCAGGGGGACCCATAAGAGATGTAAGCATCGTCAGCGAATGTGGCAAGCATAGTTTTTTTGGCTTGTCATAGGTGAACCTCTGCTGTACTGCCTAGCAGAGGGCCAAGGACACTTCCCTGTGGAACACAAGCTGCCATTTTCTGGGCCACAGGCTAGTAAGAGATGGGAGACTAATTAGTAGCAGTCTACTGTAGTATGAAAGCAAATCGGTACCTGGAACCGAGTTAAAAACACGAACCGAATATTAAGGAGATCACACAAAAGATCCGCATTCCAGAATGGGCCGAACGAGTTCAGTATAGAGCAGTCTAGTCGCTTAAGGGTCGTCACATTTCTTAGACCATCGATTGAAATTTGAGTCACCTTATTGCAATATGCCTATTAATTTTAATCTATGATCGAGTAAAATTCCCAAGTCGGCGACAAAATCTTATCTCTCAAGGGAAATCCAGTCTAGCATGTAAATTTGTGAGGCTCACTTCTGTAGAATGACAATACCTTACATTTAGAGCAATTTAGAAACAACAAGTTGCATTTACACCAAGCAAAAAACAAATCCAGATTTGATTGCAATAAATAAGGAGCATTGTTGTCATTATATGATAAGCACAGCTCCACATCATCGGCGGTCATAAGTACATAGGAGTGAAGAAAAATAGACTAAAGAACTGAAGATAAATAGATTGAAAAGTAAAGGACCGAGATGGCTACTTTGGACTACACCAGAGGCACAAAAACCGGCTTAGATAGTGAGGTTTTAAAAATGACTTTTTGGGTTCTACAATTAAGATATTGTGAAATCTACATAAGAAGGCTGTGTGGAAATCCGATAATGCTAAGTTTTCTAAGCAATAGATAGTGGTTAACATAATCAAAAGCCTTGCTGAAATCTGTTTGAACGACATCAGTCTGCTTTTTGTTCTGCAAACCTTGTATAACAAGGGTGGTAAGCTCAAGCTCTATTGTTTTTAACATCGGACTTTGAACCATTTTTGTGAAGAGAAATTACAAACGATTCTGTCCAAACGACAGGGATAGAGCACGAGTTAACAAACAATTCAAACAAATTTAGCAAGGGCTTACATAGAGAATCAGCACAATACCTAAGTACAAGGTGGTACTCCATCTGTTCCTGGTGAATAACCTGGCTTGATTAAAATAAGTTCGTTAAGTAACGAACTTTCCAGGATCACATGACTAAAAATGCAGTTAGATTTCGGCAAGGTATAAGGATAAGAGGAATTAGGAAGAAAGTTAGAAGATGAATAAGTAGATTGGAAGAATTCTTCAAAAAGATCGGCTGCAGCCAGGTCAGTATTGGCTTTCATGTCTTCATAAATAACAGATGAGGGCAGTACGGAATTTTTTCGTCTGGCATTGACAATGTTGTAGAACTGCCTATAATTTTGAGCAAATTGCAAACGATAACGAATTAGGCAATTATTGTAACAACGTGAATTACACACGTGAATTACACACAACGTGAATTTAACGACGCCGTGTCGTAGCCATCGGCTACAGCCTCATGACTCACCACAGGCTCGGGCAATTCCGAAAGTCTGATAGATGCACAGGCGAGGCTTCATGGACGAAGCTGGACGAGGAATAGGTCATTTGGTCCGGGACCACAAAACCAGAAAGAAGCGAAATAATAGCAACTCAAAGATCTAAAACTGTCCGGGAAAGGGGCTGTCGAGCGATTCTCCAGCCAATGTGATAAATACAAAAGTGAAAGCATAGAAGGACGCTAAGACGCAGAGAAGTGCCACCATCTGAAGGGCGACAATTCCAAAGCGAAACCACAAATAAGCTATCCCGGCTAAGAATACCTCGCATATTTCTAGGGCAAACGAGGCATTTAGGCGGTCGTAACGGTGAGCCCTTTTATGCCCGAGTGTATGGTATTCCACGCTCGCTGTGCATAGACCGTTACGTAACCGACCTTTACGTGACCGCTAAAGTCCGTACCATCCAGACACTAGCGGCACGACGAATAGTCACTTATACGCTTTCCGTCGAAACAGGGTATCCTTTAGTGTAGGCATCTACCGCACTAAGGGTAACCTCGCACTGGACACTTTCACCCTACGTTTCTTTCCTCTCTCATGCCAGAGTATAGACATAGCCATACCCTGTACGTTATTAAAGTAGCTAAATTAGAGACAAAGAATACCCAATAAAGATTGTCAAAACTATAAGCCGCCATCTTCGAGTTCTTTCTCTGATAACTCCACACCCATAGTTCCACAGGTAGAGCATCTTTACAAGTATTCTTGTAGAGTGAATCCTGGCTAGACTGAGTTCATACCTACTGGCCAGAATTGCCCCTTTACAAGTGGCGCCCGAGCAGCGAGGATCTTAGCGACGTAAAGCCCCGCTAATCTTCGCGCAGCACGAGTAATCCCAGACAATAAAGGAAAAAAAACAGGGTAACGCTATCGCAAGCGCACATAAAACGGAAAAAAAAACCGAATCTCACTGCACAAGCAGCAGCAACAACTAAGCAAGCGCAGCGCTGCATACAACACCAAAAACTGAAAGAGAGATAGAGCGGGTCAGTTAAAAAAACGCGAATGCTCCAAGTGACGGAACAACAAAATCCGCCGCGTCAGCGCAGCAGGAACTTTTACCGTGGTATGAGTATGCACATATTGGGGTCAAAAAGGAAAATACGGTGTTGTACCCTGGGCATGACTTATTTGTAACTGGATGAACTTCGAAGACTCAATCTTTAATTTTAAAGGCGTTTACTTTAATCAAAGTACATACAAATAATTTACCTTTATAATATAAATGAATTAAATAAATCGATTATTTTAATTAAAGGAGTTTACCTGAATTAAAGTAAGTAAAAATAAAATTTTTATTAATTAAGTATTTTTAATTGAAGGCGTTTTACCTCAATTAAAATACAAGTTAAAATTAATTATTTTAATTAAAGGTGTTTACCTTAATTAAAATAAGTATAAATAAAAATTTTCATAGTTCTTATTAATAAAAATAAATCAATTATTTTAATTAAGGCCGTTTACCTTAATTAAAATAAATAAAAATAAAAATAAATAAAATACCTTAATTAAAATAAGTAAAAATAAAATTTTTATTACTTCAGTATTTTTAATTGAAGGCGTTTTTCCTCAATTAAAATGCAAGTCAAGGTTAAATATTTTAATTAAGGACATTTACCTTAATTAAGATAAATAAAAATAAATATTTTCACAATAGTTATCAATAAAGGAAATCAAGTATTCTTAATTAATGGCGTATACCTTAATTAAAATACAATCCAATAATATAAACCGGAATTAATACGCTAATTAGCAGCGCTTGACTCAACAATAAGTAACGAGGAAGATAAAGGAAACATGGATAACGCCGAACTTGGGAACCCAGGCGTAGGAGTACGTTGGGTGCACTACAGGCGTTAGGAGGAGTTGGAAGCGATAGCTCGCGAGCTTGGACTCGACACAGAAGGCCGCGTGGAGGATTTACGGCGTGGTATTGTGGCCTTTATCTCCAGAGGGCAGCACACACCGTATGTCTAAGCGCGCTTGGGCGAAATGGAGTCCCAGTACGCCAGAACCGCGGAGCCCAAGGAAGCAGACATTAGGCCAGAGAAGAAACAACAGCCGGACCAGAAGGCTAGGATGAGGCCGGAACCCTAGCTGGCGGTGCAAGGAGGTGCTGCCGAACAAATCTCGCCTGCGGCGGTGACGCCAAGAAGGGTGACCCCGGTGATAGGAGTGTCGGAGGGTGCGCTGGACTATGCAGTCACACCCAGCTTCCCACGGAGTTATAGAGGATCTGAGCAACAGAGTAGAGTCCCCAACTCCCCATTTCGCACGACACTCGATGGTCGTCCCCGAGCAAGTCCGGAAATGGGGAGTGCACTTCAACGGCCAGACGGACCAGCTCTCGTTCATAGAGGAGATCGAGTATAGGGCGAGTGCATACGATGTAGACACGGACAGGTTGCCAAGAGCAATGGGCGAGGCGCTGACGGGCAGGGCAGCGATGTGGCTGCGCACGAGCCGAGTTCGTGATATCCATGGGAGGAGTTCCATGCAGAATTCCTGGAATTCTTTCTAACAGCGCGATACTCATCCCGGCTGGAAGACGAAATAAGGACTCGACACCAACGTAAAGGCGAGAGCTTCAAGAATTACCTTCTGGAGCTCCGTACGCTTATGCAGCGTACCGGATACAGTGCGGCCCGAGAGCTCGATCGGGCTTACGAGAACATCGCCCCGAAATACTTAATGTACATCAAGCCAACAGACTTCTCGACGATACAGGAGCTGATGCGATTGACGGTGGAGTTTGAGCGTATAGAGCTGCGAGCCCGAGACTCAGAGCAAGCCGAGAGCAGCAGACAGCCGAGAGTAGCGTCATACGCAACAAACAACTGGCGGGATCAGCAGCCGAGCGGACACAAGGGATTTGGCAACCCCCTGGAACCCATTCAGGAACACTCCAGCAGCAGATGCTCAGGCACCGGTAAGGCGAACCAGTACCAAAGCCATGCCAAGGAGTCACGACGAGAGACCAGGATCACGGCCCAAAGAAGGACTGTCAGGCAATGGGGAAGCCGACCGGGTGTGCTTTAACTGCAGGCAGACAGGCCACTTCGCGAGAGAATGCAGTAGTCCGCGGGTGCGTTTCTGGAGGAGGTGTGGCGCAACGAGCGAAGCCAGTAGGAACTGTTGCCAGGCGGGAAACGGGCAGCGACGCTACTCGGAGCGGGAACGAGTGGATGTCGGGAACACCAATCCCCGGATTTAAAGCGACCACTAAAGATGAAGGCAGACGCGTGACTGCCACCATTAGGCTATGCGGAGCAACCGCTACAGCTACGGTAGACACGGGAGCCTCTAGCAGCTTCATAAGGGCGGATTGCGCCAAGGAACTGGAAACACAATGACCATAGTGAGTAGAAATGCCAAAATTAAGCTGGCAGACGAGTCTACGAAGAGGATCGGCAGGGCGCTCGTGGCAATGGTCGAGCTAGCCGGGGTAGAAGCCGAGGTGGCCCCTTTGGTGATAGACACGATGGTAGATAGGATAATCCTAGGGTTGGACTTCCTCGGGACTGTAGGAGCCAGCCTACGTTGTGGAGGAGCGGAAATTATACTGGGCGCGGACCACGACGCGAAATCTACGCCGACTGCGAGGTACGTCGAGGGACCGGGGAGTGATGCTGAGATTCTAGTAAGCCAGCACGATGAGGTGATGGATCAGGGGGAACTGGCCGATTTTGGGATCAGCGAAGAAGTGGAAGGGGACGGCAATGCGACAGATGAGGAAACTCTGGAGCCGAAGTTGCGCGAATTTCTACGCACAGAGCTGGCTGTGTTCGACGAGCTGAAAGGAGTGACCCACATAGCCGACCACCGCATCACCCCACTAAAAGATAAGCCGATTAAGCAGAGGTATTACCCTAAAAATTCGGCAATGCAGCAGGTGATAGACGATTAAGTGGCCGAGTTGCTTCAGTCTGGAGCGGTGGAAGCCTCTGCGAGAGGTGTTCCGACAGCTGGGAGCGGCGAATCTGCGCCTAAACAAAGAGAAGTGCTACTTCTTTAAAGAAAGGTTGGTTTACTTAGGTCACGTGGTCAGCGCAGAAGGGATTCAGACAGACCCAGCGAAGGTAGCTGCTATCGAGCAGATGAAAGTCGTACGAACATTAAGGAGCTGCGTCAATACTTGGGGATGGCGTCATGGTATCGGAGGTTCGTACCGTTACGCCAGCCGGAAGCTAACTAGGTCAGAAGAAAACTACTCAGCTACCGAAAAGGAGTGCCTTGCGATCGTGCGCTCAATCCGGAAGCTAAGGTGCTACTTGGAAGGATATCGCTTCGACGTGATAACCGACCACCAAGCCCTGAGGTCAATCGAGAGTCCGTCAGGCAGGATCCGTCGATGGGCACTGGAGTAACAGCAGTTCCAATTTGATGTACATTATCGCAAGGGAAAGCTCAATGTCGTGGCCGATGCGCTGTCACACCAACCACTGGAGGTATTGCAACGGGCATTACAGGAAGAGGAGCAGTGTAAGTGGATCAACAGGCTGAGAGAACGGATCAGACAGGACCCTTCAAGATTCACAGACTACAAAGAGGAAAACGGGCTGATGTGTCGGCTGCTGGGGCATTGAGCCGACGACGAGGATTATGTACCTTGGAAGTTGTGCGTTACAACGGCACAGAGGAAGCGAGTACTCCAGGAGTGCCACGACGATCCTAGCAGGCCATCAAGGGGTGAGAAAGACGATCACACGGTTGGCACAGAGGTACTATTGGCCAGGAATGCCCCGGGACGCGGCGGGACACGTCACGTGCTGCGTGGTATGTCAAAGGTTCAAGACAGAGCAGCGGAGGCCGGCCGGGCAGATGTTGACGAGACAGGTGAGCGCCCCATACTGCCCGCAACAGAATCCCACCGAGCGAACAAACCGGACAATGAAAACCATGATTGCCCAGCTCATAGAGGAACGACAGGACGAATGGGACGCGTTGTTACCGGAAATAGCCCTTGTACTGAACTCGAGCATAGCCGACTCCACAGGATTCTCGCCCGCGTTCTTGGTTCAAGGTAGAGAACCCCGGCTCCTCGGAGCATTCTATGTTGAGTTCACCAAAGGTGCTGCAGGAGTTACACCTCAGGAGAAGGCGACGAGGCTCAAGGAGATTTTCAAGATAGTCCGAGGCAACCTACAAAAAGCATCATTCCACCAAAGACCTAAGGTACGGGATGAAGTGCTGCTGAAACAGCATCACCTATCTAACGCGGCAGACGGCTTTACGACTAAGTTGGCACCGAAGTACGACGGTCCATATACAGTGATCGGCTTCGTATCTCCCAATATAGTGCGTCTGGCAAAGAAAGGGAAGAGTAGGCAAGGAGACAGAAGAAGAGGCAGTTTCGGTGGAGAGCGTCCCCCACCGACACTGACGGTATGCGAGGCAGGGCCGACAGTAGGCGCAAAACGGACATTTCGTCTTTTTAGAACAGCCAATTAACCCAATAGCAATATCTTGATTAAATTTCAGAACAAAAAAAAAAACAAACAAAAAAAGAAGGATGAAGTACATCGTCATCAGTTTCGACGAGTCCGACAACGAGTGGGAATACGAAGACTCCGATGCGGGGTCGGAGGAGTGGTCAGACACAGAGCCGGCGCCTAGCTTTTCGTCCCGAAGCCATTATAACAGCCGGGATCCTCGAATGGGATGCGGGTACGAGGAGCGGCGACGAGGCGAACCACGTCCAGCTGCCCATACACGACGCACCAGTTCACGGACAAACAGGTGGAGGTATACGACGGCGTCGTTATAATTCGGCATACGGTGACGACCGTCGTGTGCATCACGGCACCAAGGGCACGAGAACCACACGAGAGTCATGACTCACCATAGGCTCGGGCAATCCCGAAAGTCCCCCCGGTCCGGGACCACAAAACCAGCGAGAAGCGAAATAATAGCAACTCAAAGATCTAAAACTGTCCGGGAAAGGGGCTGTCGAGCGATTCTCCAGCCAATGTGATAAATACAAAAGTGAAAGCATAGAAGGACGCTAAGACGCAGAGAAGTGCCACCATCTGAAGGGCGACAATTCCAAAGCGAAACCACAAATAAGCTATCCCGGCTAAGAATACCTCGCATATTTCTAGGGCAAACGAGGCATTTAGGCGGTCGTAACGGTGAGCCCTTTTATGCCCGAGCGTACGGTATTCCACGCTCGCTGTGCATAGACCGTTACGTAACCGACCTTTACGTGACCGCTAGAGTCCGTACCATCCAGACACTAACGGCACGACAAATAGTCACTTATACGCTTTCCGTCGAAACAGGGTATCCTTTAGTGTAGGCATCTACCGCACTAAGGGTAACCTCACACTGGACGATAGCCCCAACATTTTCACCCTACGTTTCTTTCCTCTCTCATGCCAGAGTATAGACATAGCCATACCCTGTACGTTATCAAAGTAGCTAAATTAGAGACAAAGAATACCCAATAAAGATTGTCAAAACTATAAGCCGCCATCTTCGAGTTCTTTCTCTGATAACTCCACTACCTTTGTTCCACGGGTAGAGCATCTTTACAAGTATTTTTGTAGAGTGAATCCTGGCTAGACTGAGTTCATATCCACTGTCCAGAATTGCCCCTTTACATCCTTTACAATTAAGGCCTTTGGCCAGAATAAATTCCAATTTTTTGCCAAATTATTGTAAGAAGAAGCGCTATTAGAGTTGTGTTGTGAAATCGGAAAGCCGATTGCTTCTATTTAACTCAAACTCTTTTATAATTAAGTCTTTCGGCCAGAAGGTTTTGCAACATATAGTGTTGAATGCTTTCGCCGAAACACTAATTTTGAAAGAGTTAATTTCCCTAGGACAACTAAATCTAAATTTATCAACAGATAAATCAAATATTTTCTACTTCGCTAGGATGTAGGCCTTAACATCATCAACCGAAGTGTAAGGGGCAAGCCGAGAGACAAAAATTTGTTTTTTAAATGGGACGGCTAACTGGGGCTTAGCAGCCCTAATTACTTGCAGTGGGATAGATACTGACAAGCTCTGGGGGAACTAAGAGCAGTGTTATTGACCGCCGAATCAGCTTCAATTAAATTCTTAGCGGCCCCCATAGAAGGAGGCGAGTTAAAACTCATAAGCTGCTCGATATTATCAGTAATGTTGTTAATAGGACTTAGATCAGTTGCAGGTTAAGGGTGTTAAAGGTTGTAGTGTTGCCAAGAAGACTGATGTTGAAGGCACTACAGTCTTCGGCTCAGACAGCATGGATGACAGTTTTAAATTATTAAAATTATCATCCAAGGTCTTGAAATCAGCATGCAGTTTTAAAAATGCTGCTCGAGTATTAAAACCCTGCCTTGTCTGCGTCATGAATTTCTGAAATTTCAGTTCTGCTTCACGAGCAACAAAATCTATTTTGGGGCACAGAATTGGTTGTAATAATGCAGAAGGCACTAATTGAAATGCTGACAAAAACCCTATACATAAATACAATGGTTGTACTGATGACGGAACTATGTAAAACGCTTTCTTCTCGCGTCTACATCGCTGATAAAATTTGATTATTCGAGATCGGGAACGCTAACGACTTAAGAGTTTAAACGTTTTTTATTGGTTTATTTTTAAATGTTATAAATCTGGGTACACGATATTGTCCTATTCGGTAAAGTTTATTTTGTGAATTCAGTATGTTCTTTTAACTTGTGCTTGTCGGTTTGGAAGCAAATAGTTTGTGTGTATCTGTCGACAGTACACGACCTAAGTAGTTTTTTGAATTATTAAAATTTGTACATGATGGCTTATAAGAATTTTCTGGACCACAGCCATAACATAAAATATATATTGATACAAATAAATATACAAATGAAATAAATAGTAAAATTAATTTAAAAAATCAGTCTTGTGCGAGCATTTGACCTGTACACACGTCAAAGCGCATAGTGAATATTCAACTAATCAAAAAGAACCGTAAACATTCAAAATTCCAAAAACAATAAGACGCAGGCCCTTATCTGCCGGCGATGCCGTTATGTCGCCAAGAATGAAACGAAAAGTGAAAAAAATTGACACTGGACAGCAGCCAGCTACCAGCAGTAACTATTACTCTCCACTGCAAACACAGGAACAATCATACGATGATATGGAAGATAAGGAGGTTGCTAACGATGAGCATATCATCTCCAAAATCAAAGTGTATGTACCACCAATAACGGTGCTGAAATGCACAGTGGAACAACTACATAAATTCTGCAAAGAAATAAATTGCATTAATTATTCTGAAATGACAAAAATGACAAGCCCTATAAAGCGTTGCTTTAAGGCTTAGAAGAAATGGATCCACAATTACTGAAGAACGTTCTTATCATGCTTGGCCTCCAGTGCTTGGATATCAAACGAGTATAGCGAAAGAGACAAAATAACTCCATATTGACCATATATGTAGTTTATTTTGATAACAAATCCGTTACTCTCAACGAGCTGAGAAAAAACCACTCAATAATTAACTACGTGAGAGTCAAATGGGAGTTTCAGAAGCAAAATATCAGCAGAATTACGCAATCTTACAATTGCCAAATGTTTGGACATGGATCAAACAAATGTGCCGTCAAGTCATACTGCTTAGTTTGCGCAGGAATTCACAAAACCTCTGATTGCCCCAATGGATCAGCCGTTAAATGTGTAAATTGTAGTGGTTCGCATAAATCTAACGATTTAAACTGTCCAAGCAGGATCAGCTATATTAACTTAAGATTTAAATCTCAACCAAGCCAAGGTAGATTCGAAGCTAATAATAACATAGTTGTTAAGACCCCAAATTTGGATAATAATAAAGAGTTTCCAAGCTCCCTTAACTAATTAAATACCCATCCAAACTCCATCTGGGCTAAGCCAGTCAGCTCATCCAATGTGAATGATGAGCTCTTCTCTATAGAAGAGATGAAGTCACTTAGTTTTGATTTAATTAAAAATTAAAAAAAATGCAAGTCAAAGGCTGACCAATTCGAAGTAATAGCTTCACTCGCGTGTAAGTTCCTAACATAATGTCTAGCAACCTTTCTGTTATAACATGGAACGCTCGAGGCGTCAACAACAAAAAAGATGAGCTTTTTAACTTTCTCACAGGCGTAAATAGCGGAGTGGAATTGGGAAAGGTTCTGGGAGAAGGAGACAGAGAAAGTACAGGGGAAATGTCTAATATGTTAGGAGAGGGATTTAGGGTGGGGGATGGAGAAATGGCAATAGGTACGGGCACAGTTTAAAGCTCAGCTACTTCCGTACGACGCGGCTCAAAATTGAATTGACTAAGCAATTCAACGTTTGAGTCAAAATCGCTCGCCAGTCGTTTAGCTATTTTGCTCATTTTAACAAACTGATTGCGTACCATATTGTACATCTTGCTGAAGTCGCGCTGCATAACATAGCAAGATGGGCACGCCCATCGAATGCCGCCTTTTGGTTTAGCCGAGGCGGAACTGAGTTTATTAATTTTATCGCAGTCACGTCCGGATAAACCAGCGCACTCAGAGTGCATCATATTGTCACACAACCAACAATAAATGAATTGGAGTTGAGCTGACTCAGACACTTTGAGTGAGCACGACTAAAAACAGCAAGACATAATGAAATGTTAGTAAAGAGATCAAGAAAAATTCACTCAATAAAAGAAACAGAGGAAAAGTAAACAAACAACGTTACAACAACAAAATGTAAGTTGATACGAACGCAACGCAAAGCGCGAAAGCGAAATGAAAATATAGAAGCAACTACTGCCGAAATTTAGAGCAACAACAACACAGCAGTGACGCCGCGTTAGGTGATGCGCTAAAAACGAAATTAAAAACAAAAACAAAACACAGCACAGACGCCGCGTTGGGAAAAAAATGTAAATAATTACTTACAAGAATAGATTTCAACGAAATAAAAAATCGCAAAGTGCGCGGAAACACAAAATAAGTTGAAAGCACAATTATACACAATTTAAAAAGCAGGTAAAGAAGGATAAAATGTTAATTTGAATAGAGCGCGAAAAAATTACACTACTAGGCTACTAGATATCGATAGATACGATAGATTATGTAGAAGGGGCGGAGGGGTAGCTATAATTATTAAAAAATCTATTCGCCATACATTGCTACCCCTCCCAAACACTAAAATTATAGAATCTATTGGCATAAATATAATAAATAATTCTGGAAACTGTACACCAGTATATTGTTGCTACTTTCCCGGTAGCCCTTCGGATTCTGCACACAAACAAATTTTCTTAAACGACATTCGTCTTTTAACCCGACATCCTATAAACTTTATGATTGGGGGCGATTTTAATAGTCGACACAGACTCTGGGGGTGTAGCCGTGCTAACATTTGGGGAACACTGCTATACGATTTTATAATATCAATGGGGTTCACAGTTCACTTCCCTATGGAGCATTCATATATACCAGCCAGCCATAGATGTCAGACCTCTACATTAGATATCTTTGTTACAAACAAACCCCAATTATTATCCAACACCTTAACTATGAACGATTTAGGCTCGGATCATCTTCCAGTCCAAGCCGTATTTCACACAAACTATAGTTCAATAAATAATTTCTATTACGACATTAAAAAAGCAAACTGGGCTGTTTTTCAAAGAGTAATTAACCGATTGCTCCCAAACTCTGAGGTTATTTCGACTCGTTCTGCAGAGGATATATTAAATTCAATTAACGAGTTAAGCTCTGTTATCCTACTACCAAGAGATCGGAGCATCCCAAAAAAGAAATTCGGCCCTCACACAAACCCCTTCCACAGAATATAGTTGATAAAACTCCGAAATCGTCATCGCAGAAACTGGTTGAGACATAGAAACAATGCAGATTTGGTTATGGTCAGATGGCTTAGCCAACTCATTAATACTCAGTTATCTAAGCTGAGAAACGAAAGTTGGAATCACTTCTTATCCTCCCTAGATAAAAATCTCCCTTCTCCCTTTTGGAAATTATCAAAAGTCATCAAGAAGAAGTTTCCCAACCCTAAGACACGACCAAAATATTTACACGAAATCAGAAGAAAAAGCTGAGTTGCTCGCTTCGATATTTGTTTCAATTCACACGCATTCACGTAATCTTAGTGACCGTATTACTACCTGTGAAGTTGCTACTTTCATGTCCTCTTTAAACTCCTTGGTAGTTGATTACGACGGTTCTTATTTGAGTAATTCTCAAAAGATCTCATTGATTCTTAAAGACCTCAAACCTAAAAAGTCTGTGGGACTTGATAATATCGATAATTTGTGTCTAAAAGCCCTTCCTAGAAAAGGAGTGGAATATATTACATCTATTACAAATGAATGTCTTCACCTAGGCTATTTCCCCCAGATATGGAAGCTCTCCAAGGTCATTCCTATTTTGAAAGCCAACAAGCCTTCTGAGAAACCGTCCTCTTATAGACCAATCAGCCTGCTTTCATCCCTAAGTAAGGTCTTGGAGAAAGTAATAAAGAAAAGGCTATTCGACTTTGTCGAAAGTAATGATATCCTTCCGTCACAACAATTTGGTTTGCGACGCGAACAAAACGCCGTTCACCCACTATTCAGAATTAACAAACTCGTTAAGTCAAACTTCAATAATTCGAAATAAACGGGTATGGTCCTATTAGACATCAAAGCAGCATTCGAATACGTTTGGCATGAAGGCCTAGTTTATAAAATCAATTGTCTACACTTCCCGATTCACATCATCTAAATAATTTGTAGTTTTCTGACAAATCGATCTTTTACTGTCTACATAGGTAACACACATTCTCGTATAGTTCAAATACCTGCAGGATGCCCTCAAGGGTCATGTCTTTCCCCAATCCTTTACAATATATTTACATCCGATATCCCCGTCCTCCGTGGGTGTACTGCATCAATTTTTGCAGATGATACAGCAATTCTTTGCTCTGAATTGTTGGCAGCTGACATATCAGACCTGCTCCAAGAAGCTTTCAACACCCTAGTGGGTTACTTCGATAAATGGAAAATACTCGTAAACGCAGAAAAAACTCAAGCAATTTTCTTTACAAGGAAACGTAAGAGTATTTTTACGCCATCCAGCAATATTAGTCTCAACCGAGTTGAAATAAATTGGGGAAATAATGTTAGATATCTTGGATTCATATTAGACAAAAAATTAAATTTTTCCGATCACATCCAACACATTATCAAAAAAACTAAAATATTAGCAAAGTTACTGTACCCTCTCATAAATAGGAATTCTAGATTAAATATAGAAAACAAAATGTACCTATTCAGATCAATTTTCCAGTCGGTAATGTTTTATGGGGCTCCAGTCTGGGCTGACATTGCTAACATGCACATTAAAAAATTACAAATGGCCCAAAACAAGTTATTGAAAATGATACTGAACCGGCCATGGCACTATTCCACTATACAATTGCATCATACTGCCAGAGTTGAACTAGTTTCGATGAGAATCGATAAGCTCCGCTCCAATATCACCAAAAAATGCAGGTACTCTTCCTACGCACACTTAAATAATATTCACAATTTGTAGATATGTAAATTCAACCACCTTAGCAATAAGCCTAGTAATTAGGAATTAGTTAGTAAGGCTACATTTACTGGGTCTTTTGTACATAAATTTTCTCCCAAACTTATAATAATACTTAAATGTTATCCTCTTTAATATAAATCAATTGACTAAGTAGAAAAGGAACTGTAACTTGCCTGTACTCTTAAAACATAAAATGTATTCCCACTTGTACAAATTATACAATTAATTTGAAATAAATAATTAATTAAAAAAAAATTAGAAAAGTGTATCGATACAAATAAATAATAATTAATTTGCTTCAATTCTATGATTTGAAGAAAAACAAACAAAAATCAGACGTAACTTTTTCTGCCAAAAAATCATATAAAATGTTCGGAAATTATGACAAGCTTTCATGTGTAAGACTGTACAATGTAGGTAAAAGGAAATGGTTCAATTCAAATGGTCAGTACGCAGTACCGTCACTACGACTTAGCTCAGACAATAATATAATCACATTTTAAAAGTTTAACGTATGTTTTATTATGTTTAATCATGCTTAACATAACGGTTATATGCGGTATATACCAGCAACATTCCAGCATTGCGTTAAGTCTGAGCAATACATATTATATATATAGCAACATACGTATTCAGTATTTCTCAAAGAAATTTGGTAGCTCTCTTTTAGAAGTGGTCAGTGATGCCTTACGCCTAAATACAAACAAAATTGTAAAAATTATCTGAAAACAAGTGCCTAATATGTTATTTTATATTTTCCTTTTTTATATGTAGATGCCAGCAAAATTTCCTGCCTTTTTTTTATTATGACAAGAAAATATACAAATAACACTTTTCGAAGAGAGTAGAAAATATTTTTGAAACTAGTAGTGAACTAATTTTAATCAGATTCACTGGTCCAGTGATATGTTGTGTGCTGCTTTAGCCTGCTGAATTTAACGGTAGGCAGCAGAATAATTTCGCTGACCTAAGTCCAGAAGTAACTCAACATACTATATGTAGCTTGTAGCAACTCAACATAAACAGCATCAATAATTTTGGACGGAAATGTATGTATTTTCTTTTTGTTTTTTTAATTTTGTCAACTGTTGTATGACGCATGATTATATAGGTACCGCCGAATAGGCTGCTTCTGGCCCCACGTTGGGCGCCAAAATAATAATATACATAATTTAATATATAATATATTGTATATGTACAATAATTACGAAATTGTAACTTGTTAACTAGGTAAATGTTGAGGAGTATGATGGAATGATGTAGCTGATCGGATCACGCGATAGCTTTCTGGCTCTAACTCGTTGGCTAAGTGGGTATCAATATTATTGCTATTCAATCTGACATGATTGGGATAAGAGATAAGGGGAAAAAGGGAGAAGCCTTCATTGCCTTTAGTTGTGCTGTGGCGTTAGGCTTTTATTAACGCCACGTATCCCCACCCAACCTTGATCCCTCTTTGCTTATACTTCTTTATTACATTGAGTAATCCCTTACACAACTAAAGCCGATCTACACACTACACATTATCATGATTTCCAAATAAAAATTTCTTATTTACAGTACATTATAATATTTATTAAAAAAAAAAACTAAATTTATCCCTATGACTAACATTATTTCGTTTTATTTTATTCGTTAAATATTCTTATTTACTTTCCTTTAGAAACAAAATGCTTTAGAACTGCACAGAGCTAAAATTTTGCAGACAAGTATTAAAGAAAATATAATAATGCAAAAAAATTCAGTGAAACTAGCTGAAACAAAACAAAGACAAAAAAAATAAAAAAGAATTGCGGTAGGTGCATATAAAATTGGCGGGGGCTTAACGCGAACTAATACGCAATAAGACTAGACGATAATTTAAGAGAGTTAAATTAAATGACAAACTTACTGCATTGAGTTCGGATTCATCGGCGAAAGATCTTTCGGCGAGCTCCCCGAATCAGTTGTCGCACTCGCTTAACAAGAGAACGACCGCTTGTTAGCACCGTATTCCTGTTCTTCGTTTGCAATTCGCCTTACTTATTTATTAGTGTGTAACATAATAAACTACAAAAATATAGTACAAAGAAAAATACTAACTAATATTAATTTTAAAGTTTTTTCCATTTGGACAGTTTATTTTTTCTCTTTTTTACATTGAGAAAAAAACGAATCCTTTAAATTACAGTCTATAACAAATAGACAAGAGCTTTGTGAAAATATAAATATAAAACGAAGCATAATAATTAACATCTCCAATTGCTCCGCCGCTCTCTATCTTCATACGTTTGTGGCATCACGACATTCACTCTAAAAATCAGCTATAAGCCGAAAGATACTGTTTTATATATTTTTTTTGTTTCGCTTGATAAGTGTCAACTGGATGCGTTTTCCTAAGCGAAGACTTAGACTTTTAAACAGACAAACATGTCCATGGCTTTAGGCTCTCAGATGAGAAAATGGGTCCATGGCTTTTAAACCCAAAAGTAGGTGCCACATCTGATCCAATAAAAATATAGATCAGATGCCAGATGCTTAAAATAAATTTATAAACCTAATAAAAAAATGAAAAGTTACCTTAATATTCTATATACGGCACTTAAAACACTTTGATTCAGGCACAGGCACGTTACTTTACTTAGAAACTTTAACTGCATCAATTACAATATACTTTTTTTCGCTCTTACAAATAATTATTGTAAAGATGTCTATTCGCATTGACAATTGCAATAGGAAAGAGAGTGCTTAGCTCATCCACTGGCCCTGGTCCCCTTTCCCAGTATCTTGTTGGTGTCAAAAGTTCATGTCATTGCCTTTGACCCTGGATATTGCCCCCAAGGTTTCTACTGCTATCGTTTACTTTCTTAATACTTTTTGGCCTCGATAGCAATGATTTGCCCAGTAGGTGGAGCTAATCAACCTCAATATATAAATATAAAACTTAAGAAAAAAATTACAAAAATACTGTTATCAATATATATTTATATTTATGTATAATGCTTTCATATTTATTGTCATTAATACCTTTTTAAATAATAACATAATTTCTTACTATGAATAAACTTTATGCTATCTACTACTATTTCTGCCTTTCGTGTCTACTCCTACAATCAAAATGACAGTTCGAAAGACAAGAAACGTTGCCGACCTTCAGGCCGTTTTAAGTATTGTTTTCTGCGCAAAGTGCCATTACAACGGATCATTAAATTCCTTTAAGAAATGTTTAATGTATCCAAGTACTTGGGTATAAACTATAATGATTAGAGCAAAAACGCTTGGAGTTTCAATCAATTTAACAATTGTATCTAACTTAGAAATTTAATATGATAAACTTATTTCGCTTGTTATGAAGTTGAATTAGGCATCTTTACTAGGAAATAGAAACTTACCGCATTTAAAGAATAGACTACAAATACAATAGTATTGAAATACCGTAGGAAAAGATAAGACACGAGGCTGTCCTTTTATAAGGATAACCTCTAGCGGAATCGTCGTTAGCTTCATATATAAAAAAAAAAAAAATGAGAAAGGGGACATTAAGGATTTATTCTTCGAATGCAAAACTAAAAAATTGTTGCGGGTCACGGTGTACCGCTTTTTAAAACGAGCTTGGTAATTCTAGTAAAATACAGCATTAAAAAAATGAGAATCATAATTTGGCTACAGACTTTTTGTGCCTATCAACATTAGAATCAGATTTCTTGAAATTTTTAGTATTTTTCTTTACAAATATCAAAAAGTTTATATAATATAAAGTATCATAGAAAGCACAATGAAGAAGATTCGATTAGAATCAAGTGCCGCTTTAACGGCAATTAACACGACATCAGCCCACCGAATCATTCAAGCAAAAATATGTATTATTATTATTATATGGCATTTAACAGCCTAATCGGGTCACAGCCTGATGCAGGATTTACCTCCACGCATCTCTATCCTGTGCGCGTCTTCTGCAATTGACAACTACAAGGTCCGCCAGTGCTGTGGTGACTTTGTCCTGTAAGCTTATCCGGGGCCTTCCTCTCCTCCGTTGTCCACCTACCACCGCATCAAAAACCTTACGAGCTGGAGCTTCGCTTTCCATGCGTACAACTAGTCCCAGCCAGCGAAATCTCTGTGTGTTCACCCGACTGATAACGTCCATGTCGTCGTGCAGCTCATACAGCTCGTTGTTCCACCTGATACGGTAGGTTTCGCCAATGCATACAGGTCCAAAAATTTTACGAAGAATTTTTCTGTCAAACACTGGCTTCAGCTCTATAAAAAATCACTGGAAGGATGAGTGTCTTGTAGAGTCTTGTCTTCGTCCGACGAGAGAGGGCTCTACTATAAAATTGCCTACTCAGCTCCACCTGTTGGCAAGTGTTATCCTTCGTTTTATCTCCAGGCTGACATCATTGCGTAGCAGAACCAAGGTATATTAACTTCTTTGCGGTCTCAAAGTTATAGCTCCCTGCAGTTAGCTGAGAATCAAGACGCCGTGATTCTCTGCTTGAGCACACCATAATCTTTGTTTTGTCCAGATTAACTGCTAGACCAACTTTAGCCGATTCTTTCTCAATAGCCCCAAAAGCTGCAGTTACATTACGCTTGGTACGAGCAATGATATCAATATCATCAGCGTATCCAAGGATTTGTTTGCTAAAATTGTCCCCGTCCGATGCACTCCAGCCTTTCTTACAATACTCTCCATTAGTAGGTTGAAGAGCATCGCAGACAGCAAGTCGTCTTGTCTGAGACCACGCTTGGTATTAAAGGTTTCGGAATGGTCATTTCCTACCTTGACAGAGCTGCTGGTAGAGAGAGTCACACAAGCTTTTCAGGAATACCAAGCTCAGACATGGCAGCGTATAGGCGGTCACGTCGTGGCCTATCGAAAGCGGCTTTATAATCGACAAAAAGGTGGTATGTGTCGAATTGGTTCTCATTTGTCTTCTCCAGGACTTGGCGCAGTTTGATTGGTAGATTTACCAGGTCGGAAACCGCATGCTCCAATCAGCGCCTCTGCGTATGGTTCCAGACTCTCACACAATACTCTCGTGAGAACCTTATATGCAATGGGCAAAAGGCTTATGCCACGATAGTTGGTTTGCAGTGTGGCGTCCTCCTTTTTTAAAATGGGGCAAATGATACTGAGGCTCCAAACGTCAAGCATGCTTCTCAAGTCGACGCACTACCTCCTCGTGGTTCCCTCTGGATTGTTTTTCAACACCCGTTGATTAGCAAACTAAAGCGCACGGCCGTTAAATTAGGTTTTGGAGTAGGACTTGAAACACCCATAGAAGACTATTTTTCAATGGAAGATGCAAGTAGTGCATATCTATGTACTGATAGAAATATACATTTGCATAATTTCGCAGTACAATATGGTAGGAGCCAACCAAGCCTTTGAAAAATAGACAACCCAATTATTATATTTTAAAAATGCCTTTTAGCTTTCTTGCGTCTCTATTAATTTAATCTGCTGATCAATGACGTTTTTGGGAACAAAAAAAATCACAGGGGACCAGGTCTGGAGAATACGGTGACTGCGGCACCATTAATGTGTTGTTTTTAGCCAAATATTTGCGCAAATGCAACGATGTGTGAGCAGGGGCGATACCATGGTGCAAAAGCCAATTTTTTCTTCTTCCACAAATCCGGGCGTTTCTAGCAGATTGCTTCCCGCAAATGGCGCATAATATTTTTTTTTTTCTTGGTTTATATTTTTATTTGTAATCTGTCTTACGACAATCGACAAATTTTTCAGAAAATAAGATTAACAGGATTGTTTAAGCTCCAGTGAGCATAAACAATACATATTACACACTAGTTAACTAACAACTCTACTTGGTAGATCCAGTATATGATATCTTTTTAATCGTCTTAGGTCACTACTGTTATCTAACAGGTCTAGGGCAGGATTATTGTCGTGGTTGTGCAGTCTATTTATATATCTCTTACCACGTCTGGTGATTTCATCTTTAACGAAGCGTATATTTAAATCTTTGTGGATGTCAAAGTTGCTCATATACCAAAGAGCACCTGTTATGTTCCTTAGAGTCATTGATTGGTACCTTGGTAGTATCTCAATATTGGAATGGCTTGCTGTGCCCCCGAGTTCCATGGCGTATGTCCATACAGGCTTAAGTATGGCCTTATAAAGACGAACATTATTCTCCAGGTCCATCTGAGAACGCGGTCCTAGTAACCAGTACATTTATTTTATTTTTTGCTTTGAGCTGTGTTTGCTTAGCTTTTATGTGGGCCTTCCATGTGAGTCTTCGGTCCATGTGCACTCCAAGGTACTTCACAGTATTGCTAGTTGGTATCGCCGTGCCGTTTAGTGTTACTGGCGGGCAGTTTCCTTTCCTTAAGAAAAATGTCACTTGAGGCGATTTCTGGGCGTTGACCACAATTCGCCACCTTGTTCAATTGTTTTAAATTCCTCTTGCAAGTACTGCGATGCGAGAACTGGAGAAACGTTTCTTGTAATTATAACCGTGTCATCAGCGTATGTATCTGCCCCTATATTGCGACTGATGGGAATATCAGAAGTGAAAATTGTGTATAGGACAGGCTCTAGCACACTTCCTTGAGGCACTCCTGCGTTAATATTGTATAGTTTAAAGAAACCATCTTGCTCTTGCACATAGAATGTTCTGCTTGTAAGATAAGATCTTATTATGTGATAGAAGGGGGCAGGTAACCATTTTTTAATATTGAATAATAGACCGGATGCCAAACCTTGTCAAACGCCTGTTTGATATCTAAGAAAACGCCTGAGCAATACTCTTTGGTCTCGAACGCATTTGTAATCGATTTAACAATTCGATAACATTGCTCAATTGTTTCATGGCCTTTTCTAAACCCAAACTGGTGTTCGGGTATGATATGATCGCCCAGCACTGATAACATTCTTCTTAATAGTATTTTCTCAAATACCTTAGATAATGTAACCAGCAGACTTATGGGACAGTATGAAGATGTGGAACTTTCCGACTTATTTTTTTTTAGTATCATGATCACCTCAGCGCATTTCCACTGGTTAGGAAAGTACTCCAGTCTGAGCATGGCGTTATATATATAAGTCAGCATTCATATGCATTTAGGAGGAAGACTTTTAACCGTGTGCCCATAAATTTTAGCATATCCCGGGGATTTTTTTGGCTTTATGAATTTTATTTCCGCTTGCACCTCTGCGATAGTAGTCTGGCTTATAGGTAAACTCATCTGACATGGAGCATCTAAAAATTTATTTACCTCGGCTACTGTTGCAGCATCATAATTTGTGTTTGGGTGGAAAGTAGACTGCAAGTGCTGCGCCAAGGCCTCAGACCAAATATTATCGTGTGTCTTTTCGTGGGTCGCTTCAGATGCCATGTTTTCCGTAGCTTTTGTTTTACTGCAATTAGCCTCCTTAGATGTATAGGAATAAATGGCTTACTTATTGGGTTGCTTATTGCTTGTGGCGTGAAAAGTGTTCCAGCCGTATGAATCGAGCTAGTTAGAGTTTCAATTGCAATGTCAACTTCATCCTTTGTCTTCAGCGATATGTCCAGGCTAATTCGATTCTCAAGCCAGTTTTTAGAATCATTTACGTTGGTCTTTGGCGTTATGATTTTGTATGGCTTCTCCTTGTGCTGTACCGTGCATCCATAAGTCAGAACAATTGGTGAATGGTCTGAACTCAGCTCAAAGTTTTCTTCAATTTGGAGGTGATGTGCCGGGAGTCCAGAGTATACAATGAAGTCCAGCAGATCAGGTATCTTATGTAGATCTGAAGGCCAGTATGTTGGCTTGCCAGTAGAGAACGTGGAATAATTATTATTAACTATACACTTGTATAGCTCAGAACCTTTTGGATTCACAAGCCTTGATCGCCACCATGGATGTTTGGCGTTGTAGGTTCCCCCAGCAATTAAGTGTCTGCCAAGTTTTTTAAACAAGATGTTATAGTTATCCGTAGTTTGGTTGGTTTGATTTATTGTCGAAGTGGTTTTTAGGAGTTGATGTTGTGGGTAGAAAATTGGTGGCATATGTTGTTGTTTCTGGTGCGATTGTTGGTTGTATTTGCTTTGTTTCTAGTTAGTTCCTGATAAATCCAACAGCCTCTGTAGCTTGCAGAATGGCTTTCATGACAGTTTGCGCAGGTCGCTGGTTGGCTTTTATCTTTAGGGCAGGAACCAGTAGGATGTTCTAGTGAGCATTTTACATACCTAAATTGTTTGTTGCAGTAAGTTTTAGTGTGTCCAAACTCCTGACACCGAAAGTATTGTACCATTTCATTAATTTTTCTTGGCGGCTCAATAGTCACAATACTGTTGTCTGAATATGTTTTAATTTATATATTTCGCTGTTTCTGTTGTCAGGCTCTAGATCTATAAAAAACATATGCAGTGGCTCCTTGGTGATACGGCTTCTTATATTATTAATTCCCCTAACAACGTGCCCTTACAGTTCAACCTGAGATTTAATAGATTCAATGGGCGTGGAGCAATGAATATTTTTGGCAACTACTCTAAAGGCCCTATCTTACTTTATTTGAAACGTATGATAGTTAACATTATCATTTTTGAGCATTTTTAGAAGCTCCCTTTACTTATCAACTTTTTTGACCATTATACGGACCTGACCATTGCATTGAGTCTTGTACATAAACTCATTCACTTCTATGATATATTATTTTAAGATATTCGAGCATTTCTTGTATGTCGTCTACGTCATATATAAATATTGGGGGAGGCTTAAGGGCTTCTTCATTGTTGTCATCTCTTACAGCCTCTGCTGTAGCATTGGTACTGGCTTCATTTGGTTTGCTGGCTTCATTATCCATTTCCCTAAGTATGCCAAATTTGTTGGTGGTTTTTGAAGTACTTGGTGCAAAGTCTAGTGCCATGGTTTTTCTCTGAACGTTCGGAGAACTAACATTATGTCTCTTAATAGGCATTTTTTGGCACATAAGATTGTTTTCTGCTGGCATATTGCTGCTTAGTTGCAGCTAAGCTGCAGTTGTTTTTGTTTTTAACAGTTTTTTGTTCACAACGTGGATCGCGAGTGCAAGCGTTTGTTGTTGCGTTGAGCACACCGGCGCCAGTTAGCCGGCACGACCTTCAGCAACAAGTGCAGAGTAGCGACTTACAAGAACTGACGGCGTATAATTTGCAGGTAATATTCTTTACTGACCGTAAGGCCCTCTGGCAAAAACTTACTATGCACGACGCCCCTGCAATCAAAGAAAACTGTGAGCATAACCTTCACATCCGACCTAACTTAGCGCGCTTTTTTCGGTCCTCGCTCATGCAGCAGCTTCCATTGGAATGATCGAGCTTATGTTTCCACGTCATAGCCATAAACACATAATTCGTCACCACTTTTGAATCTCTGGATGCAGATTTGGGTCATCGCGGATTGAGTCTTACATCTCCTGAGCAATGTCAACGCGACGCTGTTTTTGTTAAAAATTGAGCAGTTTTGTTACAAACATCGCGGCAACCCGACTCATACCTAAATTATTGGTTTAAATCGAATGGCAAACGATCGATATGTTTAGTTCCTCTGCGATTTCTCTAAGGGTGATTTGACCATTATCCCCTACTATTTTCTACACTTCATCAATGTTTTCGTCTATTCATGACGTGTTCGGGCGTCCGGCACTCTCTTCGTCGTTCTTATCTTCTCGACCATCTGAGAACATTTTGTACCAATTTTGTTTTTTACACAAAATTTTATACAAGTTTTATGATCCATTTTGTGGAATAAGCAAAAATTGAAGACGACCCAAAACTCGTTCAAACAAAACAGCTGTCAAAAATTAACTAAAAATTCAAAATGGCCGACCTTGTCAGCATGAGTGAGGGATATGAGTACCAACATTTTGCAACAAAGCAATCGAAAATCCAATATACGTAGCACGCGAAAACAACGAAATTCGTGATATATTTTAAACAGACCTTGTATAGGAAGAAAAAAATTACCAAGGTATGTGTGATCGATTTCAAAACAAATTCGTGATGTTATTGTTTTTGTTATTGTATTTGTGTTATAAAAAAGTTTAAGCAGGAATAAATTATAAAAGAAGCTTTGTTCTGTGAATGGGTACTCATAATAATGGACTAGTGGCTGTGTGCAATAGTATGAAACAGTTAGTTGGAAGAAACTCCAACTCGATTAATTACAATACGATATAATTGAACAACAACAAGGCAAATATCGTCGTTAAGAATAAGTGCGTCAATAAGACGTTAAAAAAAAGTATCGGCAGCTTCGTTGGCAGTCCGTCGGAGGACGAAGGATTTTGTTTTGGTGCCTTCAGTATTAAAAGTAAAAACTACTGGTCACAGGTCAATACTATTAGTTCGTATGGGTTTAATTATGCCCTGGTGTAAGTTAAGAATGAAAACATTCAAAACTGCAACTGCAACAACATACGGCAACAATTTGCAGCAACCATATTGGGCAACAACGCAACCATATTGGGCAATTTTTCATTAAAAGAAAAGAAAAGAATTTAACTGGCGCCCAAGCAGGGACCAATGAAATAAACGATAAAGCAAAACCGTCTTTAAGTTTTCGGTAAGTGACGGGTTAAGTCCGACAGTTGCTAACCATCCGCTGGCCAAGTGAATAGACTCACTTGCGTTAAATCGTGAGGTCAATATTTCATTACTAACTAAGAAGAACTTAATTGTGCTATCAGTCAAGCAGTGGATCTTAATTGATCATTCGCTCATCGGTGGACTACAGTTCTTCATGATCCGTTCGCAGAACATCCTCAACGTGTACTGATCGCAGGATCCTCAGTAGAGATATCAAACAGGATAAAATCCGGACAGTCGGGAGGAGTAGCCGCAACAATTTTTACTTCACTTAAAGCTGTGACGCGGCGTCACTAAAAATACCAAAAATATAGTGTTTGAAAACACAAAAATAAAATTAACCTAAATTGCGATGACGATGCATTGCGTTCATCAACAGCTTCATTTTCAGCTTTAATTCCACTTACACACATAATATTATAGCACTTAAGATAAATCATACAAAATTAAAAAAAAAAACAAAAATTATATTTTTGAAATTTGCCTTAACAAATATAATATAAAAAAACCTAAAACGATAACAAACTAAACTAACTACATCAAGAGTACTATAACCAGTTCCACTTTCGGTAAAAACAAATTTTTTTCTCTTGAAATAATTTACAAACAACTTTTTTGCGATTAAATACCACTTTTACAAAATATACCCTTAAACATTAAATTGAAAATTTATGGCCAATCATAATAATTTAATACGAATATTCTGAACCAACAACAAACAACTAACAAACTCGACAACAACAAAGACAAGAAGTTAGACAGTTAGAGCAACAACAGAATAGGAACATGGCGACTGTAGAACAGATTACCAAATTAGTTGGACGATTGATAGCACAACAGGTACCGGCAATAGTACAGGCACTAAACAACCCAGAGCAACCAGGGTATAAATGCAGAATATCGCGCAAACTTAGGTGGACTTGACAGAATACCCGATGTAGTAAAATGTTTGAGAGACTTTTCCGGAAATCCGGTGGAGTTCAGTTCTTAGACCGCCTCATGGAGGCTTATGCAGGAGAAGCCGGGACACCAAGGTATTTTGGCATACTCCATTCAATCAGGAGCAAGATAATTGGCAATGCCGACACGGCACTTGAATCATATAGGGTTCCATTAGATTGGAAAGCAATAGTCAAGTGTCTTACAATGCATTATGGAGATAAACGTGATCTTGGTACACTAGAGTATCAGATGACAATGCTAATGCAGGGTAATAACCAATCGGTGGAAGATTTCCATCAATGATGTTGGTATACCACACATCTACTCTTGAACAAGGTAAACTGTATGGATTTGGGTAGTGAGGCTGATCGACTTTTAAAGAACATGTACCGTGATAAAGCACATTCGTTTGTGGGTTACGTGGAGATCTAGCTCGCATTCTGGGTGCGCAAGCTCCACCAGACCTACCTTCGGCACTGAACATATGCTTAAAAATGGAAAATCAAAAATATCGCGCCATGCACGCGATATCCGCCAACAATAAAAACCATAATGACAAACCAACACCAGCACCTCAAAACATGCAATTCGTTAGCTCAAGTTTCAGACAACCGCCACAGGTTCCGCACTCGGCCACAGTTTGAAACAGGGAAAAGACCTCCAGGACCAATGCCTGACGCTTACAAAATACAGAGGAACTTCAACATACAAACCAACCAAAATGTGCAAAACGAAATACAAACTACAGAGACGTACGCCACTATGACAGAATATAATCAGGCAATCGCAAACCAAGAAGAACAAGAGAATTTGGAAGAGACTTTAGACGAATACATTGACAGGTACGACAATGAAGGAACCGAACAATACGACAACTCTGCAATGAATTTTTTAGAATAGAACATTCCACGCTTCCATACTTCGAATGCAAGCTGGGGAATGTGGAAACTTTATAAATATTAATAGATACAGGTTCAAATAAAAATTACATTCAACCCAAGTTCGTTACTCAACCAATACCCAATCAGAAACTATTTAACGCTGTGTCCATAGGGGGCAGCGTTCGTGTTACCCATCATGAGATAGCCAACCTCTTTAATCACCCCGCCGTAAATGTCAAGTTGTTTTTGTTGCCAACCTTGAAGTCATTTGATGCCATTCTGGGCAGTGATAGCTTGAAAGAATTGGACGCAGAAATTAAAATCAGCAAAAAAATAATGATCATTAAAAACAAAATTAAGGTACCTATAAAGGAAAGGAAATATGAAGCAGTACGTACCATAGTACCTAGAATTGAACACTTGACCAAAGCTCAGATTGACAGCTTAAATAAACTTCTCCAGTCATACCCAACTTTATTTGCAGAGCCAAATCAAAAACTGACTTACACGACTAATGTGAAGGCAGAAATACGAACCTCTTCAGACACACCAGTATACTCCAAATTCTATCAATATCCAATGTGCATGAAAGATGAGGTTAATATGCAAGTTTCTGAACTATTAAATGACGGCATAATCAGACCATCGAGGTCACCATACAATTCACCTGTATGGATAGTACCAAAAAAAAACAGACGCCTCAAAAGAAAAAAAATATCGTATGGTTATAGATTACAGAAAGTTAAATTTGGTTACTATAGCTGACAAATACCCAATACCAGAAATAAACGAGGTGCTCGCACAATTAGGTGACAACAGAGTCTTTTCCGTACTAGACCTCAAGAGTGGATTCCACCAAATTCCACAAAAAACGTCCGATATAGAGAAAACAGCCTTCTCCGTAAATAACGGAAAATATGAGTTTACACGACTCCCGTTTGGACTAAAGAACGCGCCTGCAATTTTCCAGCGCGCTTTAGACGACATACTTTAGAACATATTGGTAAAATATGTTTTATTTACATTGACGATATCATCATATTTAGTAAAGATGATGCATCACACTTGAAAAATCTGGACATTATTTTTCGAACTCTGCAAGAAGCCAATATGAAATGTCAATTGGACAAACGCGAGTTCATGAAGACCAAAGTCGAATTCCTTGGCTTCGTTGTATCCGACAAAGGTATTGAAACTAATCCAGATAAAGTTGCAGCTATAGCCCAGTGCCCTCTTCCGAGGACTTTAAAGGATTTGAGATCTATTCTGGGACTCTCCGGCTACTACAGAAGATTCATTGAAAATTATGCTAAGCTCGCAAAACCCCTTACCTGGCTTTTATAAGGGGAAGACGGACGTGTGTCCAAAATAATGTCTGCAAAAAAATCAATTTTGCTTGACAGCCAAGCTCTAGAAGCATTCAGGAAGCTTAAAAGTAGCCTAATATCTAAAGATATAATACTCCGGTACCCAGATTTTGCAAAAGAGTTTCACTTGACAACCGATGCTCCCAACTTCGCAATATCATCTATAGGACATCTTATACCATCTGTAGGGCAGATAAACTCAATAGCTTCGACGCAACACAGCAGTGAGAGCTCAAGCGAAGGGTTGATACCAAGTATGGAAATCCCTATTAACGCCTTTAAGAATCAAATTCTCAGAGCAGAAACGACCGACTACAAGTTTAGTATACCCTTCCCAAGCTCACACAGACATGACATATACAGACAACAATACAATCAGGACGAATTATTATCCGACCTAAAAAAACATCTTAATCCCTCGGTAATCAACGGGATCTTTACGACAGAGGATATAACGGGGAAAATACAATTATTATACCCAAGTCATTTCAAAAACTTCAAAGTACGTTTCACCCAAACACAAGTAAAGGACCTGACAAACACAACAGAACAAGAGGAACTGATCCTCAAGATGCATAATAGGGCCCACCGAAATGACTTGGAGAATAAAATACAGTTGTCCGAAAAATTCTACTTTCCGAAGATGAAACAGAAAATCGCCATCATAGTCAAACAGTGCAAGATTTGTAAAGAAGCAAAATATGACCGACATCCACCTAAGCCCGAAATTAGAGAAACCCCAGTACCAGAACACCCCGGACACATAATTCACATCGACATATACTCGACAGAACGACACCTTGTACTCACAGCAATCGACAAATTCTCCAAGCTAGCAAAGGCTCAAATCATAAAATCAAAAGCAATAGAAGACATTAGAACACCACTAAGCGATATAGTTTTTTATTTTTGCATACCGAAAGTTATCGTAATGGATAATGAAAAATCCCTAAATTCCGAATTCATACGATTCATGCTGATAGACCAACTAGGAATAGAAATTTACAAAACACCCCCTAATAAGAGTACAGTCAACGGACAGGTAGAGCGATTTCATTCTACACTCTCTGAAATAATGAGATGTTTGAAAGGAGATCAAACGCATAGATATTTTGAAGAACTTTTAGACAGAGCAGTTTACGAGTATAACTACTCAATTCATTCGGTAACGCAAAAAAGACCACTAGAAGTTTTCTTTGGCAGAGGGGTTACCACTGACCCCACACAGTACAAGCAAGCAAGACTGGACAACATAGAACAACTGAGACGTAAACAGAACAAAGACCTACTGGACCACAATAGCAGACGGAAACCAATTCGAACCTACGAAATAGGAGAAGAGATATTTGTAAAAATAAATTCAAGACTAGGTTCAAAACTATCCAACAGATTCAAAAGGGAAATTGTAAAGGAGGACAAAAACACTACTATATTAACAGAATCGGGACGAACAGTACATAAGAGCGATATTAAAAACTAAATTAAATTACAGAAGGATGACATGCTTAACCAACGGGACTGTGACATTAACCAACCACACTGACGCACAGACGGTGTCCATTTATAAGGAAATGGTCAAAATACGAATCAATGATACTCCAAACCTAGAAACAAAAACTTTTCAAAATTACGTAATAAAGCCTGTAGTAAAATCCAATAACATTGTAAGCCTTCCGGCAAGCGAAATATTTGAAAACAAAAGTAAAAAAAAAAAAAAACGGCAAACAGTCCATTGGACTTAATGAAGTGTTAAATTTTTCATTAAAATAAAAGAAAAGAATTTAACTTGTATAATGAGTTTGTTGCGTACTCTACCTTCAGAACTTTTTGGCTATGAGCCGGTTCAACTGCCACAGTTTGAGTCTAGTTGGTTTAACTACTCTTCGCACTTGTGTTCGATACTGAATTTAAATTGGTATTCTAGAACTATAATGCCATCTTCTAGCAGTGCCTGAATCTTAGCCAGAACTATTTCCAATATTTAAGAGAGCACCGCTAGTAAGCTTATGAGATGGTACGAGCCAGAACCTTGTTCGGTAGTTATGCATGCCAGTACATGTGTAGATACTGCCTTAAGCGTTGCTATATACCCCATTAAGAACTTCATTCACCAATACCGGAAGGATGTAAACGCAACTTTTAGCTCCTTGCTTGCCCGGTTATTTGCCGGCTTGTCTCTCGGCAGCCAAAATTTGCGTAAGCCACTTTTTTCTTTTTCAGCTGTTCGGTCACCTGAACTGAATACAATGTAAGTCTCTAGCCGAGATCAGTGGTATAGCGTCTTGAGGAGAGTTTATCCATTGTCTCGACCACTTACTCACTGTCTTCGCTTTTGGGTCCAGAGTGATCTTGGGGATATTGGTCTCGTCTATTTCTATTCTAGAATACGTACATATGCTTTGATATAATATAAAGTTACATATTAATTGAATTCTTTTATTATTTTAAATTCATTAAATCAAAAATTTGCGTATGTTTTAAATGACCTTTTTGAGAAAAAGTCGAATATTAATTATTTTATTGTACGATGTTTTTATTTCGCTAGCAACGGATTAATTCATTTTACATAAAAACATGTGGATAAATTGGTTTTACTTAACGAACGCTTTATATAGCGAATTTTTGGAACGAATTAAGTTCGTTAATCGAGGGTCGACTGTATATTTATTCCTATGCGGATATTATGAATCTATAAATATTTTAAATTTTCCTGGGTAGGTGAATTTTTAAGGGTAGGAGCAAAGACAAATATATAGTTAAAGATTTTTAAAATTTATCTTAACGCTAATGCAATCAAAATTGGTAAAAAATGTACCTACAATGGCACCGTAGTAGAGAATATATCTAAGCTTTTTTTCTCATTTTGCTTTTCTTATTATTTTTTTTTTGTAGTTTCTAGCTCTTTTTTTTTTTTTAAGGACACAAATTTTTCTCCCACAAGCTTCTGCCAGCTAGGTCAATCGGACAAATACTGTGACGCGATCTATCACCTTTGTTAATATAACATACTTAACACACCTTTTCTACACAGAGCTATTCTGAAAACTAATCCATATACCACTAAATAAATATATAACAAAATATATAACGAATACATGGAAACTGGAAACCTAGCGGAAATATTCGAAGAAGCCCAGTAAATGTGGTAGTGAACGTAATAAAATCTAGTAAATATCTAAATCGTTTTATAATTATTTTATAAAATATATTATTTTATAACTAATTCATTATATATGATCTTACATCTATCCCATTAGCTCAAACATAAATAAAATATCCTAATTTAAATTAAATAAATTAATTTAAATTCGAATTGCTGAAATTCATCTTTTAATAGGGCTTAAAAAATATAAGAGTTTACAAAATTGACTGAATCTTATAAATAAATAAAATCCCTATGGAATTTAAACGAGTTATGCTATACCACTGATCCGTATATTTTTCTACCGCATACACAACTGGAATCTCTAGCGAACAGTTCGTTCTTAATTCATTCCTCTTTTTGTTCATGTTGATTATTATTTAAACTCTAGACGGACAATAGTGGTGAATATCGGAATTTCAGCACTAAAAACTAAACTAACAAAACTAACTAAACTAAAACATTAACCTGTCCAAACGAGTGTGTTTAATCTGTGAATACTTTCAGTATAATGAAAAAATATATTGGTGGTAGAATTATTCCCGTAGTGATTTTAAATTTGAATTTATTAAATTTTGTGTCCTTAATTTTTGAACTTATATTTTGAGGGGACTTATAAGGAATACAATTTTCAATTCTATATGATCTCGAAGCTGCTGCTGGTCTACTTCAAGGAACGTGTTTCTTCATTATGTGAGTGTGAAACACTTATATACGTACTTCTCTGACTTTTGTATACATTTATACACTGGAAACTTCCAACGGTAAGCCGTAATTGTAACTTTCTACTATTTGGAAATGGAAATCTATGGGGATTCTGCATAGTGCGAATACTGCAACCGCGCATTTACTCTTAGGCTTTTGTTTTTTTTGTGAATTTCGTCCATAAAATGTTAAATTCTACTTACATTAATAAACCTATTGCACCGTTGCCTTACCTTCTTCCGTAGCTTTTAAAAAACGAGACATAATCCCTGAGCTTTGGACCAATTAAAGCCACTAACGGCATTATTATTTTAACTTAATTTTAAAATTGATATAATTGCTAGAAGCTTGTTCATTGTTGTCATTAATATTTAAAACATTTATGTGACAGCTTTTTTTGCAAAATCCAAAAATCCTGTATTCATTATCTACTACTACTTAATTTTTCGATTAATTTGATCTGCACTATCTATTATATAATCAAGAGATTCCAAAAAATTCGCTGTAATTTAACGTATTATACATTTTTCGAATACATTATACTTTTTTCTGATGTTCACATCTTTCGCAATTCTGGGAACTAAGCTCAACTTTGCCTTCCCTTCATGGCTTATTCAACATGACCTACTCTATAAAACAAATATTCCTATGTGTATTAATATTAAATAGCTTATATCTAACAATGAATGTTAAATGTTTTGAGTGTTAAATATAGTATATAGTCATTATTACCTAGAAGTGTGAGAGTACTACTTGCTTTGAAAGCTCTCAGCTCTTTTTTTTCGGAGTCAATATATATTTTGTGTGTTCTATATTTTGACGAGTTATGTTTCTTCTCCTACTAAAGCTACTTTCAAGAGGATCTGGGTGCTAATGCTAGAAGCATTACTTCAAAAATATTTTACTCTTTTTAAGTATACTCCCATTTGTATGTTAATGAAGCATGTATTTAAATAAACTTATCGATTACTACTTTCGGTATACAACTTCAGTAAATCATAAAACCTGACATAAATTTATAACATAAAGTGCACCGCATGAGTTAAGATGCAACACTTTTTAATTCAAGTTTCTCTTTAATTGCTTTATTTTAATACAAAAATGGTGTCAAATATTCTGAATTTCATATCTGAAAATAAAAGAAATATTAGTAATATTCTGTGACTTTTTCTTATAATTAAAGAAAAACTCTGAAAAGTTCACGAACATAAGAAAATTATGATTATGATTGATTATGCGTTAAATACTCCAAAAATGGGTCTACATCTAGGTTACTAAAATCTGTTGTAACAAACTGAACAATAAAAGACTTCACAGATAGAATTTGAGTCTCAAGGCCTCTTTCAACCAAAACACGCCGGCTACTCGTACGTGTGGTAGACCTCTACCGAAAATAACTTATAACTACTAATAAAAATGCCTAAAGCGAATATCGAACCGAATATCGACCGTTCTTTTTATATCATTCTGATGGTCATAATCTTTGGATTTAATTATCATAAAGGAAGGCGGTCTGAAACTAGCTTATTGTCTAAAGGCAATTAATCAATCGGATATAATTAGAAAACCTAACCCACTTCACCCCGGCATATTTGGTCCACTTGATGTGGAAACTACAAACCATTGAAGTAAATGTTTAAGTTAATTTTTTGAGATCCAATATTTGACAACAAAACAAATGGGCGAGCTCTGCGATGCCAGCTCTCGCGGGGTACCGCCTTTAACGGAACACGTGCCACCGTAGCAGTGCCCACGCAGCTATTTGGATCGGGGTCTACGAGCGCGGAGCTGATGTTTGCTTTTGCTGTTTTATTCCACACCGCCTAAGGCAGTGCAAAGTCAAAACGAACGTGAATGTAGCTGGCTGCGACGCATACCACAACGCAAGGTATCTGCAAAGAAGCAAACAACATCACAATATGTGCTTAAAGGCGTGCGCACAGTACAATCATATAATCATACATAATCTGCCCGTACAAGCTATCATGAGGAATTGATACGTACACGCAGCTATCTCACAGGGCCTCCTATTTTACTGTACAACATCTTGAGAAACACAGATCATTATTGGACTAGCCGTTTAGGCTGGTTGGTGTAAGAACGGCGCAATGATGAAGTCTACCCAATGTCTAAATTGTTACACGTATGCCAGTACAGCGATGTAAACAGTACACGCAAACTGGACGAATCCAGACCAGAAATTTTTCTCTGTGTAATCTATCGGCGTGTAAATAAAACCGCTAAGATAAAAAGAAGATGAGCGTTCCACACAAATAATGAACGCGACAGCACGTTACGACCCAACCAAAAAACGTTGACGGACTGGCTTACTGTAGAAATTCGAAGAAGTTAATAGGTGTGACCTGAGAACTCTTATGACAAAATCAATGAAGAGCTACAAAACTTAATGATACATATGGAAACTGAAAGAGAGTGACCTGTCAGCTAGTACAAGCTCATGGTTTCTTCCACATTTACAGTATGCAATCCAAACAAAAATAAGACTCGGCTTGTATGGGATGCGGCCGCTAAGGTTAACGGAGTGTCGATGAATGACGTGCTGTTCAAAGGACCAGATGTGCCAACTTCGCTAGTGGGCATCTTACGCTTCAGAAACCGCCCTATAGCAATAGCCACCGATATACGAGAGATCAAGCTGCGCAAAAGTTTGTAAGTAATGGTGCGGCTTGGCGATCACCACATATGTATGTGATGCTGGTCATGACCTTTGGAGCTTCCTGTTCACCTCAATTAGCCAATTATATAAAGGATCGCAACACAGAACGTTGCAGTAAAAGCGATTAAAGCAACACGTTCGTAGATGATTGGTCGGTAGATAGTGATCACGAGATGATCCCATTGGCACCTACCGTTAAGAATATTCACTTGGACGGTGGCTTCAGAATGAGAAAGTGGACTTCCAATTCTCCCTGCGTAATTCAGGACTGCATACTGGAAATGTTACGGCCAAAGGCATCGCCACTTATGGTTAGGACCATAAAGGTTTTTTGGTTTGTAGTGGCTACCAAAACGGGATCTGCGGACCTTCGTTGTAAAACTGTGTTGGTTGTAAAAGTATCTACTGCCAACGCAACGAAGCACCGCGTACTAAGCGTCATTATGCCGATATTTGGCCCATTTGGGCTGCTCGGATCTTTTCATATACGAACTAAATTTAAACTACAGGATATCTGTCAATCCGAAGTCGGCTGCAATGAGGTGGTTACCAGCCCTAACGAAGACGATTCGAAACATTGGCTTGAACTAGTACCGTTTCTTAACACATGCATGCACATACCAAGGTGCATGCCTTTGGTAAGATCTGCGGACAATATACATCTTCTTACGTTTGTGGACGCCGGCATTAAAGCATACGCAGCCATTGTCTTCATACGTGCGGTACTAGCTGGTACTGTACGCTGCTCACTGGTCGCCTCAAAAACTAAAGTTGCGCCGTTACAACCTATTTCTATACCCCGTATGGAGTTGAAGGCCGCAGCTTTGAGCCTTCGGTTGGCGAGGAGAATCGAGTCCGAGCTCTCCGTTTATATTAATCAGCGTTATTTCTAGACTGGCTCAAAAGATCTATTTTATTGAATTCGATCCGATGCGCGCAAGTTCTAAAAGTTTCTTGCATTACGAACCGGAGAAATTGTAGAAGAATTCGAGGTGGCGAGCTGGCGCCGGGTGCCGTCAGCACAAAACGTAACTAATTAAACTACCAAATGGATAAAGACGCCCGAAATCAGCTAATCACCACGGTGGTTTTTCGAACTAGACTTTCTGTATCTGGACGAGATGCAGTGGTCAATCAGCAATATGGTAAAAAAGCAAGATTAAATCGATTTTCGACACCATGCTATGGTGTAGTAAAGTAGAGCGGTTGCTCATTGTCAGCTCATTTTCTGCTTTGTTTGGCTTAAGGCTCATAATGATCTTAGCACATTTTCATTGTCTTGGGAAGTGGTCTGTTCTAAAAATCGCATTAAATATAAGTGTAAGGAAACGAATACATTTTGGTGGTACATTTTTCAAGCTGAAGCCATCGATTTAGTTCGAGCCTGGTGCATTTTTATTGTTGAAGCGTTTAATTTCAGTTGCAACTTTATCAAAATGAATCCTACGAATAGACATGCGCATTTAGCAGGGTGTCTCAAGGAAGTATTTTTTCTAATATATTTATTAACGAGGTTAGCTTATAATTATAAATTATAAGTAACCTGGATTATACAAGCCATAGCAACAGGGGCCTTCAGCTTAATCTAGTGCTTATATATAGATTTTAAATGTAATTTAATTTAAATTTAATATAGGGCAGAAACATAACAAGTATTTTGGAAAATGTAAGTTACAAAGTTGGTTTTTGCTTTAAATTTACATATATGTATGTTAAGTCTTATTCCCATTACAAAAGGAACAGTTTCGCGCTTGGGTGCTGTCTTATATAAATGAATGAGTAAGCTTTGTATGCCCTAAGCGTAATCTAATGAGTTTTTCAATGTATAATCGTTTAAGAATGTCTACTTTATTATCCTGTAGGAAGTCTATAACTGATTTGTGGCTGTGTATGTTTTTGTACACGTATTGGGTGTTGGGATTGAGGATATTCTGATCACCGTATAGGGAGTCTGTACAAACGATAATTTTTGTGTTTAATTGCGATGCTAGACTTATAGCGCTTTTGATTGCAATGCTCTGCTGAATAAACTGAAGTATAGGCTGGAAGGATGGATTTAGCAATACATCTGTCTGTGGCTCCAATGCTAAAGCTTGTGTTTTCGTTTAGTTTTGATGTATCAGTGCAGATGAATTTAAAATCTTTAAGTGAATCTTTAATTTCAAGAAAAAGATTTTGGAAAACTTCTGGGCTGGTGTAGCTTTTTTATGTTGTATTAAGCTCAAGTCAATGGATTGGCTGTCAAAGTTCAAATACGGTGGTTTTTTGCAAGTGGTGAATTTAGAGGGTATAAAGGAGAAACCATGTTTGACACCGTATCACACAATTTTAGAAAGAGCAGATTGGTGTTTATACTTAAAAATTATTTTTGATTCAATTATTGATTTTATTATATTAAACAAGGTCGAATTTTGGGTTTTTAAGTGGAAGTTATTATATCACTT